>VUYV01000339.1:420630-489658 GCA_008711295.1 Anarhynchus alexandrinus
GAGAAGCTGTGGCTGCCCCATCCCTGGAGGTGTTCAAGGCCAGGTTGGACGGGGCTTGGAGCAACCTGGGCTGGTGGGAGGTGTCCCTGCCCAGGGCAGGGGGTGGCACTGGAGGGGCTTTAGGGTCCTGCCCAACCCAAACCGTTCTGTGATTCTCCTGACTCTGGTCAGATTTCCTGGTGGAAACTGGCACGGAGCTCTGGTAACTGCCCTCCTCCTAGTCTTTTTCAAGTCTGTTTTTCCTCCTGCTGTGTACCAGCAGGGCCCAGCTGAGGTGAGTGGGGGGCACGTAGTGTCTGTGATGGGTGTTACTGTCCCTGGCACCTGCCCTTGGAATCCACTTCATGTTTTGGTTCATAGGATGACAAGAGGAGATTACTTGTGCAGAATCTTGTTTTCCCAGCTCCTGTCTGTGAAAATATAGGTAAAGAAAGTATGCAATTGGGTTTTTTCCCGTATCTGATGTGCTGTTTCTGGCAGCAGTCATTTTAGGTATTTTCATATTATATTTCAGCTAGATACAATTCTGGGTGCTACTTTTTCAGATATGAATGAAACCTTTTTTGAACAGTTTATCTGTTCTAATGATCTAGGACAAATTTTAAACACGCTACGTGGCTTAGCACGATCCTATACACCATGATATTTACACCAAGGTATTCAGAACTTGATTTAAAAGAAATACCAACAGCTGCATCATAAAGCCCAGATAAACGCAGTTGATCTATAAGCTTATTTTGAAAGTTGGTTAGTTGGAAGGAATGCTGATTAATGAATGCCCTTAGTGAACTTACATGCGTTGATCTAAAATAGGAATGTTTGCAGTTCTCATTGCCTTCAAGTATGGAAAATACAGTTATGTGGTGGAAGGCCAGTTTGGAGAATTAAGAATTACTGAGCAACAGATGGCTCGTGGAGGCCAGCTCTTAGTAGCTGAGCACCATATCAGCCTTTGGTTCAAGTCTCCGCTTTGCTGTTGGTGTCCTGGATGACCGTGGGCATGTGATGTCTCCTTGAGGCTAGCTTTTCCCCCATTTCACTTTGAAATCTAAAGATTGGAAGCTGAGTTAAGGAATACTGTTGCTATAAATCATTCATTCATGATTTTGAATTATGGCAAACTTTCTTCAAGTTCAAAATTAATGATTTTGAAAAATGCCGTTGATGTAATTGTCAAAGAGGTCATCCTTTAAGTAACTGGAAGGCAGTGTTCTGGTATGTTTGGTGTCTGTGAATTCTCATTCCTATGGGAGAGACTGTAAGAAAGTAACTGAATTCCTGTGATTCTTTGATCTCGAGACTTTCTTCTGAGGTGACCGGTTATGGTAGCTGTCTTGGTAGGTGCAATTCAGGTGATCCTCCTGTAGTGACCTGGAAACTTGGCTAAGGGAAAGAGGCACCGCTGGATAAGCATGTAAAATCAGCAACAATAATTCAGGTTGCTGCCCTCGTACGAACAGCCACCTTGTTATGTTTTCTAATCAAATCTCTTGCTCTACTGAGAGCGGGTTTTTTTTTTCTGAATTGTAGAGCAGGGACGGTTTCCACAGAACTACAAGCTTGATGGAGGTAAATACAAAGACAGTCTTTGATCTGTATGCACACAAAAGCTGTCTGAGAGGGAGTTCTCCCCTCTGCTTGTTTGTGGTTTCCCTTTTTTGGGGAACAGTGTTGCCATTAGTAACACTTTGACTCCTACTTATTAGCTAGCGAGCATGTTTGTCGAGGCCTTAGAATAAATTTTACTTCAGTTAGCCTTGTTTCCTGGCTGAAGCTGAAGGAGCAGCTCATCCTGGCTCGTTGATTCTCTCCTATAGGTGGACTCACGCAGTTCAGCAGGGAAGAAGGGGATGCTGAGATGGTTGCAGTATATTTTCCATCATTGTCCTTCTAATTGGTTATAATTTCTTAAAGGATCTTGTTTGTGGAGATGCTACATAAACAGCGCAGGTGGATAGTGATTATGGCAAATCAGTTATAATCAAAGTTTCTTGCTAACTAACAAACATAAACTGTTTGGATTTGATGCTGAACAAATGTGGAGGTTATTTTGTCTTCATCAGGTCTGGCTGACTGTGGTAACTAAAGATTGCATTATTTAATTGGATGCCGTGCTCTAGATTTAGTCTGGTGCAGCAATGATTGCTGGATAACAGCCTCTGATTAAAAACAACCAAATGATGTTATTTTCTTACAATCTACAGTAAATACAATAATAATTTGAAACTCATGCTTGAAAATATGTATTGAACACTTGGAATAATTCTATGATCTATGAAGCAAGATTGAACAAGGTCAGATCAATGAATGTGTACTTCTTACTACATTTTAAAGTGTACCTTACTCTCTTTGGAGAGATTATTCGGGTTTTTTTGAGAAGTCTGTCTGTTTCCTATGTCATCTATGTTTTCTTTACATTTTTAAATGCAGGCTTGGAGGTTACTTAGCTGTTTGCAGGTGAGCTTGGTAGCACAGTTTATAACTTTGCCGAGTGTAAATAGTTGGTTTGAAATTTTTGATGTTGGTGTTTCTGTTGGCAGAACACGTGTATGAGAGTATGCACTTTGTTTTGATTTCAACCAAAGTGTTGCAGCATCAGTTTTCAGAAACAAGACTTCAACAAATATTAACTATTACAAAAACAAAGGCCTGGAGACCTTCTAGATGCTCCAGAACAGGGACTTGAAATTGATCAGGTCCAGCTGTTTGTCATCCTATTGAAAAGCTGCTCAATTTCAGACAAATTGCAAGCCTTCAAAATGTTGAAGTTCATAGACATTCACTAGAACCTTCAAAAATACTTAAGTAGCTGATTAATTTGATGATGTTATGTTACAGCTCAGGCTTCAGCATGAGTGTCCGTGTAGCTGCTGTGGGTCCTCATATGTTGAGACAGCATCTTCTGAGTTCTCAGTGTTCCTTTCATGTTTGACCAGAGTAGTTTGATCTAAATTCAGATGTGGGTGAGGGAATATACTAAGATTGGATGAGAACCACGCAGGTGGAAGGTTGGGGCTGGGTGATGGAAAAGAATGAGCCTCACTGATGCGATGCTCAGGAGACTGTCTCCCCACGAACGCTTGGGATGTAACCCAGGTTCTAAGTTCATCTGACACTGTTTGTTTGCTGTTGGTGCTCGTTAATACGCCTTTCCCTCCTCCTTCTAGTGTTGCTTCATAGTCAGGATGAAAGCCTCTGGTGTCTCGCCAGGCATTGAGAGCCATATCTTCCACAGTGCCTACACATAAAGAGGGGTTGGCAGGAGCGTATCTCCTGTTGCAGATACATATGGCTTAACGCTTTTGCCGAAGAAGTAAGGGTAAGGAGCCTTAAAAATGGGATTCCCCACAGCTATGAGGGTGAACACTCTGTTAATTCTATGGTACAAGTCTTTGTGGTGAATCTACAGACTTTGTATGGAAACAGACAGGTAGGAAAACCCCATGAGATTCAGCATATGTTGCCATGTAGAGAGTATTATTTTTTTCTGTTTGCCTTTTCTTCCCCCCATCACTATTTTGCCTGGGTGATCTTAGTTCTCCTCTGCAATCTGTAGGTGCTATTATAGAGTGCTGCTTGTGGAAATGGTCTATGGACCACTGCTGACCCACGAGAACGACTCTTCCGTGCATCAGGCCTCAGCTGGTGTGATCAGTCAATGCTTTGCAATCCCTTTTCCCAGGTCTGTTCAGGAGTATGGAGGGAGTAGGCAGCAGTCAGGGAGAATACTAACCTGTTATAGGTCCTGATAATTGACTGCTCTCAAGTGCTATGTTTATAAGAGGTGTCTTTGAAGGAAAATGTGTCATGTACTGAAGGGATCGTCTAAAGTCCCCGGTGAAAGATAGTGCCTGTCAGACAATTTTTTCTGTGGCCTGTGTACGTTCAAGATATCCCTGTAGGAGACAGCTACTAGGACTCAGCTGCACAAGTTGTTCCAGGATCAGCAGTGTGCTTGTGGCAACTTCTTTGCCAGTGGAAACACTAGAACGTGCAGGGCATCAGTCACCCATGTACTTTTGTCCTGTAGCTCATCCGTGGTAAACCCAGTGCTCCTGGAGCTCCCGAGGCCCAAGTATGTGCGCGGATGCTGTAATGCTTGTCCTGTAATAGGGAAGGGCCATGGCATGTAGTTCTTCTTTGCTCGTGAAGACACAAAATTGAGATTTACATAATACATTTCACTAGTTTTATATGCTGCTTAATCCAGTTATATGTTCAAATGGGGGAAAAAAGCTGATGGCAAAAAAAGGAAGTTAAACAACAGACGATATATATGTTGAAGTGTAATGTTCTGGCTCATAATGATATCCACATCAAGTGGCGAATATCTCAGCAGAAATGTCTTTTGTACTCTTTGTTTCTCTGGTCTCTTTCATTAATCTTGCTGTCATGAGCTGTGGTCTGTGAGCTTTTAACTTAAAATCTGTACCTTGTAGTTTCATTTTTCTGAGCATTTCTGCTTATTTTAAGTTTGAGATTCAGGTTCATGTTCATTTGAAGATTGTTCTATCAGTATATATTTGAAGAGCTTTATTTTACTGTTCAATAACTGTTAGTACCTTGGAGCTCTGTAAATCTTTTACTACGAGGGGAAAAAAATAAAATTACTTCACAAGATGGTCTGTTGATATAAATTGGCATTCCTCTACAGAATTGTAAATTAAAGTCATAGTTCCTTAAAGGAGATGAAATAGTCTGTAGAGTACAGCCTCTGTCTCTTTCAAAATCTGTGTGGAATAACTTTAGTAACATGGTAGAAATAACTTCATTTAAAAAAAGAAATTCTCTTGCATAGCAGTTCATCCTTCTAGGATTTTGCTGGTTTAGGTGCACGGAGATTTTCTGCTTTAGGTTGACTATTTGAAAAATGCTTTTTTTAGACTGTTAGCTGAAAGACCAGTTCTAACATGTTGAAAACAGAAACTATTGAGAAGTGAAGAATGTATACAGAGGGCTTTACTGCAGCAAAGCTCAGCGACTAATTTGTAGGCACTCCTGGCTGCAGGAGCGGAGCTGATAGCTCCGAGTTGCGTGCCGAAGAGCCGTCTGCGATCCACAGAGATTTGCCTACATAGGAACGGGTTTACGTAGCTACTGTTTTGATTGTGGCAGTGAGTGAACTCTAGTGAACATCAAAGAAAATCCACATACTTAAGGGACTGGCTTGTATTTTGCGTTAAAAAACTGTTGGGTAAAATGTGGAAACTCTTCCTTGATGTCAATGCCAGGTCCAGAACTTGGCGCTTTCCAGGAGGATGTCCCTTTGACTCTTGACTTGTGTTTGCTGTAGCTCCTCACCCTGGCTCCAGGGCTCTGGCAGTCCTCAGGATGAGCTTCAGCAGCGTGGGAGGAGCGCGTCTCAATTTGACAAGCTAACCTGCATCTCTGGCGCAGTCTTCAAATTCTGTCAATATTGTACTTTGAATGTAGCTACCTGAAAGGCTCCCGTGGGAAGCGTGGTCACAGTACACTGACTTTGCAAATCCCACGCCTGGTTGGGTGTTCAGATGTATCGCTGTAGGACTGTAGCAAGTATGACTGGGTGCAAACCAGTTTTAGCTGTCTTGGGAACTTGGGGGGGGTGAAAATGTAGGTTTAAGAGACTTTGTGAAACTAAACATGTTTGGTTGTTTTTTTTCCCCTCAATCATGCGTTTTGACCAAAAAGCCTAGCATAATCGAGACTTGTATTTGCACGTAAACCATTTGTGAATTTTAACATAAGCGTTCTTAATAGTGTAGTTCTCTTTTGTTCTGTTTTCAGTCTCTACTCAGGAGATTAGGGTCTGCTGCCTCGGTGACAAAAGGTGTGAGGAAGGGCAAAAGTCTGTATGCAGAAAGTGAACAAGTTCAACCTGTTTATGCTAGAAATATGAGGACCTGTAATATTTCAGTGTTGGTTAAAGGCAGGTGATATTGTGGCAAAACGTATCTGCGATCTAGCTGTTGATATGAATGTTAAAGAATTATGAGTTCCTGTTTTCCCAGTGCAGAAGTAGCTGGGGAGCCTTGAAATAAGTGTTTGTTCTTGGGAAGAGGGGCTGTTACTAACTGCCATGAGCTGAAGTGTGTGTGAAGGGGGGTCTTCAAGGCTTGGGTGGATAGGGCTGATACTGCTGGGACAGAAAAATCCTTTTAAAGCATTATGCGCTTTTTGTAGCCTGAAAAGTCAAGAAATACAACAATTCTTTAATCGTGAAGCAATGAAACAGATCTCTTGAGAGTTCCAAATGAAGATCATAGTCTGTACAACAATTAGATGAATGGCAGGCTTCCCCACCACCCATTTTTTTTCAAATCTGATATCAAAGTCTGTAGACTTTGTCCAAGTAATTACATTGGCAATCAAGAAACATTTCGAAAGTTTAGTATTTATAGGTCTGATTTTGGAATAAAGGAATTTAAAATGGAGTGGATCTAAACTGAGAACCAAAAGCAAACTAACTCTAATTTAAATTAGTTTAAAAATAACTTTCTAGATTTCTTTTCTCAGTGCATATTTTAATTATAACAAGTAGGACAAAAGCATACATTATTTTAATTGCACAATCTAAAAACACTTGAAGTGAGTCACATCAGTAACTGAAATCAATAGACTGTGTTCTGTTGACTGTGTAAGTATTACGGATCTTCATTTATAACTAAATGAAACATTAAAGATGCTGTACTACTGACTGCACAGCATCTTAAAGTGAAATATCAGGTATTGGAAGTATGTTATGCATTACACCCCAACTTTCTGAAAAATTAATATCTAAGGCAAAAATGTAAAAATAGGTTAAAATGTGTTCTGATATGTATGTTTTGATTTTATCAGTACATTCATGTGTGTTTAATGGTTGTGAAATCTTTTGTGAAAGTTTAGAACAATAATTTAATACCATAATAAATTAATTCAAATTTGCCGACAAATTTGGTAACATGAATTTGTTGACATCTTATATTTAAATCTTATTTTTTTAACTTTTGCATACAAACCAAATTTTCTACTCACATAACCTTTCAAAATGGTATAAACCTATGTTTATTTATATACGCACAGACGTATATACTTATATATGTTGTAACAATGTAATGTAGACCCAAGACTTTGTTACAATTTAGAATTTTTGTTTTTGTGTAGTTTAAAAATGGGACGTCGCTCCTCAGACACAGAAGAAGAGAACAGAAGCAGAAGGAAAAAGAAACACCGCAGGCGTTCGTCTTCAAGTAGTTCCTCAGACAGCAGAACGTACAGCCGTAAAAAATCTGGAAGGAAATCAAGGTCAAGGTCACGGTCTCGAGATCTCCAGTCTCGTTCCCATTCTTATGAGAAAAGGTGCATTTATAGTAATTTACTGTCTGTTGCAGTTGTTTACAAATAGGTCTCTTTCATAGAATCATAGAATGGTTTAGGTTGGAAAGGACCTTGAAGATCATCGAGTTCCAACCCCCCTGCCATAGGCAGGGACACCTCCCACCAGACCAGGCTGCCCAAGGCCACGTCCAACCTGGCCTTGAACACCTCCAGGTATGGGGCCTCAACAACCTCTCTGGGCAACCTGGGACAGTGCCTCACCACCCTCACAGTGAAAAACTTCTTCCTAATGTTCAATCTAAACCTGCCCTCTTCCAGTTTGAAGCCATTCCCCCTCGTCCTATCACTCCATGCCCCAGTAAAAAGTCCTTCCCCAGCTCTCCTGTAGCCCCTTTAGGGACTGGAAGGCCGCACTAAGATCTCCCCGGAGCCTTCTCTTCTCCAGGCTGAAGAGCCCCAACTCTTTCAGCCTCTCCTCATAGGAGAGGTGCTCCAGCCCTCGCATCATCCTCGTGGCCCTCCTCTGGACGCGCTCCAGCAGGTCCATGTCCTTCTGATGTTGGGGACTCCAGAGCTGGAGGCAGTACTCCAGGTGGGGTCTCACGAGAGAGGAGTAGAGGGGCAGAATGACCTCCTTTGACTTTTCCTATTATGGTACAAAGCCAGAGGTGTTCGAATCCAGTGTGTAGTCAGTTCTAGGTTGGAATTTTATAGCAAAGTTTGCTCTGAATCTTGGAAGATGTGACACTTTCCACTTATATTCAAAGAAAAAAACGAAACCATCACCAAAAAACCCCAAACACCTTTCCCCCTTCTGAGAATACAAAACCAGTGTATATGCAGATCCAAAGGTAACTTCCTTATTAAAACAAACAAAACCCCACAAACTAAAATAACTTCTCTTTTCTCCTCCTTCTAATATAGTAGTTCATCTATTAGTGCCAGTTGGAAAAGTCATTTCATTCAACAAGTTATAGACCATTCTGTGTTACTTTTTCCTGTTGTAATAAACCAAGTAGGTCTTTCCAGACAACAGGATAGACTTTCTCAATAGATGGACTCAGGGTGGTTTTACAGTAGGTCTATACATTTGCTGCAACAGCTAGTTTTCACCATTATTCTTGCTATTTTTTATGTCTACAGAATGTAGTAGTCAGCCAGGTGTTTAGAACACAGATCATGTGGCTAAATCTACCAAATTTTTCTTGACCTAACATCATACTTCCTTCGTCAGAAGCCCCTTTCAATACCTGGCCTTTTTGGACAGCCTGGTTTTCTCTCAGTCTGACTTGTGGTGATCCTGGGGTAGAACTGACCAGGTGGTGGTCAATTTATTAATAAGTGGAGCTGGAAAATACTCATTGTGTCTAGCTGCACTGTAAAGATATTAGAAAGTGCTCCTGAAAAACCTTTCTTTAGCTGGCAGAAGAGGGTGTCAATGAGGGGCAAGTTGGCTGGTTGTAGGGGGTTTCTTATTTATTTCCATCCTCCCTTTCTTCTGTTCCTGCTTAGCATCTCCATACAGCCCTTAGGGGACACAGTGAGATGACATGGGCTGCGATGCCAACAATATGCTGATGACATGCAGCTTTATGAATCTCTTTAGTCCAGTGCAGGCATGGCTATCTCGCAGATAAAACCAGAGCTTGAAGGGAGATTAGAGTCTGGACGAAGGCCAGTTGACTTAAATTGAATCCAGAAAAGACGAAAGTGTCTGCTTTTAGGATCTGGCTGGCACCTTTGCTTTGCCCTTAGTTTAGGGCATTTGCTCCTGGCAGTTAAGTCACTATTGCACGCTGGGGTCCTGCTGGGTTTATCCCTGACCCTTAAGAATCAAAAAGCAGCAGTCTCTAAGATTACTGTTCTTCATCTTCATTTAGCAGGAACGTTGCATTCCTTTCTCAGCTGTAGACCTGTTCTTTAGTAGTTACCCTATATATCCTTTCCAGTTTGGACTAGTGCAGCATTACTCGTGCGTAACACAGCCCATTTTCCCTTATGGTAGATAAGCACATATCACATTGACTACGTCCTGAATTACAGAAATGTTTCTATGTGGTGTTATATTTTAATATTACTCAAACATAATAAAGCTTAAAAATATGGAGGCTCTCATAAGGATTGTAATTGTTATTTAGTTAACTGTTAGGGAGATGGAGAGGAGATTTTACAGAAGATTAATACTTGGAAGGTATCCCTCCCACCAGTTTTTTGATTAGTTGGTTTAATTTATATGTTTAGTATGTATTCTTTCACTTTTCTCCTGTGTGTATAAGAATTTGTTTTTTGAATAAATGAAATGGGGAGGCTGGGGGGAGGGGGAAGGGAAGTAGCGTTGTGGCTCCTGACTGAACTCAGGAGAAAATTTCCAAGCTCAAATGGAATAAATGAATACTGATTATTTGATTACTAATAGTACTTAAAAAAATCTGTCTACATCAGAGCAGAACAAAGATTGTGTGTTATGAAAGTTGAGATAACAAACCTGTAAGTTTATATATAGATAGAGAAAATATTTTTAGGTGTACGTAATTTAAAATACATTTTTATGTTTACATTTTATGTTTGTACGTAGTTTGGCTGGAAATAATTGTATGGAGTGGCAATGCAGAAGTTAACATCTTATGAATTTCGTTTTTAGCGCTGGGATTGTAGTCCTTATCCCATATGGTGTACGTCTCTGTAAATCCTGCTGAGAATGTAGGTCTAAATATTTCTTCAACCTTAGATTTGGTGCAGAGGCAGTGAGTTCCAATGAGCTGGTCATGGGGCTAAAAACTGGTGAGAGCTGGGTTGTGTTCCTGGCTTTGTCCTTGAAGTATTGCATGATTTGGGGCAAATCAGTTAACTTCTGTCTCTCCTGCCCTTTTTCTGTCTTGAGGTGTATATTTTAGACGGTAAGCTCTTTAAGACAGGCATTGCCCAGGTGTATGGGATTTACTTATTACAGTGCAGTAGTGGTATCTGAGGCTTCTGCAACATGTTATAATGCAAAAACCACAGGTTTGTATGTCCCTTTTAAGTAAACTGTTAGGTTTTTTTTGTTCCTGTTTGGTTTATTTGGTTGGTTTTTTAGAAGCAGTAGCATTCTAATAGCATGCTTTTGTTTTAGACGCAGACACAGATCGAGCAGTAGTTCTTCTTATGGTTCTAGAAGAAAACGCAGTCGTAGCCGATCAAGGGGCAGAGGCAAATCCTACAGGTCTCAAAGATCGAGATCAAAAAGTAGAACAAGAAGGTAAGAATCTTTTCTAGGAAAAATAATTATTTCTACTATAAAAACATTCATTTAAAATCTCCATATAGTTACTGAGTTTGGAATATACTAGAAATAATGGTTGCAAGTGATCATCTAAACTACACGTCACTTGAAACTCTTCCTAATTTGAAATCTCTGTGCTGTGCTTTTGATGTACTAAATCTTCAAATTAGACTGGTGGAACAGTTGGCTTTGAAGATAAGTTATATATTTTGCATTTGACCAAGTGCAAAAAACATTAACAAAGTCACCTTGGTTTAATTGTAATCATCCGAAGACTTCTCGTGGATTTTTTCGAGTACTGATTTCCGTAACTCCCATGCGTAACATTGGCCCCCTGAACATCAGACTAAACTTTTGTTTTCTCATCTGTATTTCCCTTGGAAAGAGATGAGTATTTAGTTATGCAATTTTCTCTTAATATTTAAATATGTCTATGGTGCTGAAATTTTTCATAAATTGGATTGTGACAAATGAATATTTTCAATAATAAATGTAATTTAAATATTTACATCTTAAGCTTCATCCTTTCATAATTAAAAGAGGCTCAATTTTTGTGTGTGTGTATTTTTCAATTAAAAAGTTGAAATAAAGTTTATCCCTGGCTATCAGAATTACCGTTAGCATTTTCTATTGAATTTAAATTAATTATTGAGTGTATCGGGCAGATCAAAGCTTTTTTGGTGTGTGTTTACAGATCTTCAGCCAGGTAATTTTGTGTACCTGTACTAAGAATTTAGTAAAACGTTATTTTCATATACCAAATCAGTAGAACTGTTGCCTCTAAAAGTTGAAAAATTGTTGTTGAAAGATGTGAAGGTTTTCTTTCTCTTATTTGTATTCTCTCATGACTTATTCACAGCTGTTCGTTTATAGTAGTTGCCTGGACACTTATTGCTACAGTGCCTTTGTAGTAGCAATTTGGTTATTTAAACTGTCTGATCTCTCTTTGAGTGTATTTACCATCTGAGCTGTAGACCCCAGATAAGCTACTGCGCTGCGTGTGGAAATATTCCTGTAAATATCCACTGTTTTGCTATCAGAATCAGTTTAAAACAATGAAATGTCAAAAGAGTAAGGTGAAAATGAAGGTGTTTTTCAGTATGTCAGGTGCTCAGCGTTAGGAAATACAATAGTCTGATTTAAAGATCTAGGTTTTATTGTAATAAGTATAAATTGCAGATCTCATTAGACGTAGTCCAAGGGGATTACTGATGTTAATCATCACTGCAATATATGGAAATTATGCACCTAAAAACTTTAAAGACATGACTACCGTTTATTTCATTTTGTGCTAGGAAATACTGTGTATAAAATACTTTAAATATAAAGTATACTAGCTTTTCAGTACTATAGCTGCGAAGGTATAGCTGCAGGTCACTTTAAATGATATTACTATTCAGAGACACAGTTCTTCAGGGAAAATATTTATAAATAACATCCTAAATTATAACAGAAGAGTTTTGGCATGTTAAAAGCATAAAACGAAATTGTTAAAAGCATAAAACTAAACGCAACAGGACACATTGAATCCTTTATTGTATTTTTTTCCAATTCTGCTCACTGCTGTAATGTTACACTGAGAAGGCATGGATTAATCTTATTTCTGGAGAAGAGTTAAATAGGTTGCAGAAAGCTGCTACTGGAGGCCCGTGTTTTTCCTGTGTGTTAGCGGTGAGGCAGTCGCAGCAATGCTGAATAGTTCTTTCTTTGCTATCTCAAAATCTGTCTCCTGCACTCGATCGAAGGTATGAACAGCTTCCCTAAGACGACCGAGTACGTTATGATTCTTCAGGCTGGAAAAGGGATCGTGGGGGAAAGACGGAATGTGATGGAGCAGTATTTAAAAAAAAAAAAAAAAAAAAAAGAATGGCATGGACAGATGATTAAGGAATGAGTGTTTCCTGTCTCCTCCAGTGTAAGACCTGGGGCAGGCGTGAAGTGCATGAAGTCAGCTGGTGGCAGATCCTAGTCAAACAAAAGGAGATGGTTCTTGCATATTGCGTAATTAGGCTGCGGAAGCCCTTGCTATTGGAGGTTGTGGATACCAGAAGTTGAAATGAATAAAAAAAGCAGTCAGACAAGCAAAATCCATTTAAAGCTGTTAAATGCAGAGAGACAATATTTGTTTTTGGAAATGTATGTATTTGTAGCACTGAAGTGGAATTTTCCCAAGAATTTGGCATCTCTAATTCATTGATTTTTTGCTTGGGGGTGGGGCATTTTCTTTTCATATGACTCTTAAAGGTAAGTACTGAAGAAAACACTTATGTGAACTAGCTAATAAAACGATGAGAAGTAACTCTGGCAGCCACCTTGCGTTAGTGTAGTTAGGAACGTGTTACCCACTGAAGTATTCTTGGTGATCTCCAACTTCTGAATTGCCAGTGGCAGGGAGTAAAAGCTACTGACCCACCTGAAAAGCCGCAATGTGAGATACAGCAGTAAAGTGAAGATCATCTCTACGCTACTCGTATTTGTCATGTTGTGGTTGTACCTTCAGAGTAGCACCTTTTGGACCTCAGCAACTGTGACTTACTTTATTTTTTTATTTTTATTTTTATTTTTTTCTTCCCCAATGGGAATGGGACTGACACTAGAAAACTAGTTTCATATTGGAAGTTAAGATCCATTACATGGTAACTTTAAATCACTGGATTTATTTTTGGTATAAGTCATGCAGATGTCACAAATTTTGTATCCCATAATGTCTTTTGTCCCCACAATCCCCCATGAAATTAAGATAATTTGTTTTCCAAGGTAGTGAAATTGTTGGTAAAAGTATATGTGACTGTAATGTAATTTTTTTTAAATAACTTCTCTAACATAGGTGTTTTATTTGAATGAATGATTTACAGAGCTCCAACTGTGTAAAATACTGAAATACCAAGTTTTAGTTTGAAAAGTTAGATTTTTACCATGACTAGTTTTAAAAATATTTTGTGTAGGTATTGTTTGTAACCTAAAATGATTTTTTTGTAGTTTATTTTAGAAGGTAAGAAAACTTGTGCGTATAATAAGTATTTTATTTCAGATGCATTTTTTAGAGTCAAAAAAGTGGGGCTTCCTAGTAATGCTATAAATTTAAAGCTGTCCTACAGCAAGATAGTACAATGCAAATACGACTTAATAAGATCACAAACTGAATTTCAGCAAAACAACCAAGATTTACATTAAATTAGGAATTTTAAAACCGATTTAGTTTGTTTTACTGAGCATTTGCTTAATAACATTTCGCCTTCTTGCAATCTTTTTAAAGACAATAATTCGTCTGTGAAATGCGGGCACATCCTCAGCAGAAAAATTGAAAGCAACAGCTCACTTTCTGAAACCACACATACAGTGATATAAAGAAATATTTCAGCTCTACGAAATTTAATAAATCATCCCATTTCCTAATTTGATCATATTAGATGCTGATGTGGAAGAAGCATTTCAAATACCATCTCCTCATTAATATACATCAGTCTGGGGAATAGAATGGAATACTTATGCAGAGATGTCACAGTTACTGTTTCTTAGTTTACTAAGTGGAACAGGTTGATGTGATACTGGGTGCTATTTGTCAATGTCTTGCTAAAATGGTTTGGGTCGAGTTATGGAGTCCAGAAAGACGGCGGCTGATAAATCAAAAGTGGATTGAGTGGACAGGAGGCAGTGATTGATACTGTGACAGGATATGAAGAAAGGAATCTTGATACAAGCATGCATGATATTGAATATGAGAAGGAAAATGGCCCTGGAGTATGGATATTATTCAAGGAAATGAGAATAATAATATCATCTTGAAATTATTGCTGGGTGAAGATTAGGATAGTTCTTATTAGAATATTATGCTTCTCTGGAGTGGAGAAACTCAGATTTCATATAATTTCTATGTGGATATAGTCTCGTTAATATTTTTAGAGTTTTCGCTGCGATTGTTCTGCGAGTCAATCGTATATGAAAATACTTTACATCAGAACTTGTGACGCAAATCTTTTAATTCATGTAGCTTTAAATAGAATTAGCCAAAACATGCTAACCTTTATTCCCTGATTTCATACAATTCAGTGATTATAGAGTATTTCACTATAATTGCCTTTAAATATGCAAGTTTGTCTTTATTGTCTGCCAAGTGTTTTTGGCTTTTCCCTTTATGTTAAACTGAAAACCGCTGTCTTGAAATATCTTTAACACTGTTCAACTTAGATTGACACAATAACAGCTAGTACATCCATACATAGCTAAGAAGAGAAAAATATCGTGTGTAAACTAATCCTGTTTGTAGAATTGATGCCTTTGGACTGTCAGTGCAGGAAGTGTTTGATCAGTGTGTTGGGGTGGTTGTTTTTTTTTTTTGCAGTGTGTGTGTGGGTACATGATTACATCTTATTTCTTTACCATTGTTCCAGTCTAATTGATTTAATATTGAGCTGTGTGCATCTTAGTGCAGTCCAGTGGCAGGGCGACCTACTTCTTACGGGTACCATTGGAATAGACTTGGTTTTTGGTATGAAAAAGCAGCTTGCTGACTCAAGTTGCCATTATCCCAGCAAGGTGAACTAGAATTAACTTACGTTCAACCCTTGTAGCTTGCCAGACTTCTTTGTGTTTAGCACTTATATTTTGTGATATTTAAAAATAGGGTCCTCTATTCATGCAGAGAAGTGCAATGTGAAAAGGGTCGTTTATAAAGAATAGTAAAACCCCACTGATTTCTTTAAAATAGTGCTGTGTTGGTATACCTGCTGAATAGTCAGGTTCACAAATGTAGTGATCTCTAAAGGCAGTGTAATTTGCATCCCCTGGTTTATGACACACATGAAAGGAATTCCCCACCACCCCTTTCTAGGTGCATTTTCAACGCTGCTGCTTCAAGCACAAATACAGTCCTGGACAATGCGCACCCTGAAGTTAGAGATTCTTGCCATTGGGTTTGAGCTATTCTCAAAAAGGTCACCGCTTCATTCAGACACTTATTCATGGCTGGGGCAAGCTGTAAATCCTGGCTGTGTGTCACTTGTTTACCTGTGTTCTTTATAGCGTGCCACTGCAGGGGGAAGATCTGAAGCTTTTTGCAGGTTTCAGTTTTTAATCCTGGCAAGAGCCAGTCGTCTTTTGCATGAGGGTGTAGGGTTTGGGTTTTTTTGTCTTTGAGAATTTCCTTTTTTAGTATCTTCTTAAAAATAAATCCAAGCCATTATTAGCAAATATTTTAGTAGCGTTGATATTGCACAGTGGAATGTTGTTTGTAAGACTTTTCAAAGATATAAACAGTATTATCATTGAATGTTTTTGTATTTGCATGACTGGGTCTGTCTTCAGTTAGTCCCTCGTTTTTCCACGCATGGTGTTATTTTAATGTGGTGGTATTAATGTGTTAAGGTCCTTCCAAATTAAAACCCTGGCCTGTCAGATCTTACAGCTGATAACGAGTGTTGGATTAAGACATAATCTGTACTAATTTGTGTTCAAACCTTCCTTTTAGTTTCAGACTGTATCTGTCTGTTCTGCCTAGCACACACTAATGGATAGCTTCTAACAGATTACCATGTGGAGTTTTAATTATGAACAACTTCAGGAAGAATTTTCTAGGAAAAAAAAAAAAAAGGGTTCCTAGGAGAGAGGAAGATAAAAGGGATGTGCATTTTGAGGTGGGCCTTAATGTCAGCAGCGATGTGTAGTAGAAGAGATAACGGCAGATAAACAAGGAGCAGAATTGTGAGGAGCCTTGCAAATTAGACCGAGAGTTTATGGAGGGACAGGAGGAGGTAGAGAGAGACTAATAAAAAAAAAAAAAAAGCCAAAACAATGGAATGGCTCAAGTAGTGGGCAAAGATCATCACACAAATAAGATAAATTGCAGTTGTGTGGACTTAGAAGACTGATTTTTAGGAATGTTGTGAAGGAAGACTAAATTTAAATATGATGCAGATGTATGGATTGAAGCCGAAGTTGGGTTCGGCTGAGTAGAGGTCTTGCCTGTGGGAATAAGCGCTAACATAGGTGCTGTTAGCTGTTCTGGGGCGAGGGGAGGGCCTAGGGAAGAAAGCAAAGGTTTTCTGAACTCACCATCCTACAGACATCAGACAATGTGAGCTGTATTGTCTGATGGGGAGGAGGTGGAAGGAATTAGGAAGTGAAGTTTGAGTAACAATAGCAGTTGTCTCAGAGCAATAAGATAGCTGCGAGGGAACGGAGAGGGTACAGCCGTGGCTCTTCCTGCGTATCTGCTGTGAGAAACAAGCAATGGTGAGACAACGGTGGAGAGCAAGGTTGGGCACGCGTTGTCAGACAGTGTTGAAAAGCTGTCTTAATCTATAAAACTGCTTTGGAAATACCTCCTTTGGAAATGGATCCAAGAGTTTTCCAAAGAGAAGCAGATGAAAGTCCTATAAGAAATCAAGCAATGCTATTTAGTCAGAATACTTCTTTTGAAATGTTTCATTACTTCTTTTGGCTGGTAGTAGCTACTGGAGTTACTGTTCTTTTAAAGTTTTGATCTGCTGCTTAGGATATTTTTTCTTCTCTCCTTGCTATGCAAATTAGCACACTCACATGCAGTTAGCTGAACAGACCCACATATTTATGTACGGAATCAGTGTAAATATTACATGCTTCTCTCTCTTCTTACTGGTGGGGAAGGGGAAGTTTGGAGTCTTTGGTCCATTAGAATGTATATTTCCTTAAAATATTATAGTATTTCTTTCCTTAAACTTCAGATAAAGGCTTGGGGCAGGGAGGAGCTAGCGAAATTCAGATTACTGAGTTTGCTCGTGTGATCTTTAGTTTTTCCGTGGATCGTAATGTCAGATCCTATTTCTTCTTTTTCCCACAATAAATCAAACCCTGCAGTTTTCATCTGGGATCTTGTTGCATCACAGGTTGTATCACCAATAGTCTCTAAAAATATTTTTTTAGCTATAATAATTGACTTTTTTCAAAAAGGAACTTAACAGTTTGTCTACATTGAGTGTACTGGAAAAAATACAGGGGCAAAGCAATAGCACTGAAGATATCCTGGAGCGATAACCCACCAATGAGCACATTACCGAGATCTAATTGACCACTTTGGGAAATTAAACTTCATAAGGCAACGCCAAGGGCTCTTAAGTTATCAATAAGGCCAGATAGCTGCTAGTGACAGTTGCTTTGATGCCCTTCATTGGTATATAAAAAAAAAAGCCTTAAAAAAGATACGAATGCATAAGTGCTGCTCATTTAGAGCTAAGTATTGAGTCTAATTACATGTAAACTGTTTTTTTCCTTAAGCAGTCCAGGTGTTATGTACACAGAATGTGTTTTAAGTATAGCTTCTTATTTTTCTAAAATCTTTTCTTTCTCCCTTTGGGAAAGGGTGTATTTGCAGGTTGGTGGTTTTTTGGGGGGTGGTTTTGTTTTTTTATGCTTCATTTTTCTGTTTGGGAAAAGGTACTCAGGAAGACAAGAAGAATAATATGATTCCCCTTAGTAAAGAACTGGCTTTTTGATTTCGATGTGTCTACATTCTAAACTACTATGTATTTTTACTTTTTTTTTTTATCCTCTTTTTCTCTGCTACCAAAGCTCTGGCCATGAAATAGAATATATTATTTTTTGCTGCAGAGATCATGTTTCTAGAGGCAGCTATGCAAACCAACGTATAGCAGATGTCTTAAAGATGCATTGGTAATACAAGACCGTCATTGTTTGCTGTGTAAATGGCGGCTGTTTCCAGCGTTAGTTTCTCGAACGTGATTATCGAAATGTGAAACTAAAAATTGTGAAATTTGGTTGAAACATTTTACTGTTTACTTTATTCCCATCTTTCATTCTTTCTAATTCTAACAACACATGACAGTAACAGTATCTAGTTAAAAAAGATGTAGGCAAAATACGTGTATTTCTGCCAAAAAAAGTGTTTTACTATCTCTTTTCTATGGGACTCATCAGAATGTAAAAAATCCTAGCAAGAGTAACAGTTACCCTGTAACAATAGAACACAAGTAGCTGTCAACCCTGTGTATTTCAAAAACTCAGCCTGAATTCTGTTGAATGTACCTAAGTCAACCTGGCTGAAGTTGTATGTGCCAGAGTTAAGGTTATATGTACAACCCTAACTCAGCTTCCCTGTTCAGGACACTTTTAATGATGGATTACTGTTTCTTCCACAGATTCCTTGGCATGTTTACTTTACATATTAATAGATTGGTTACCATAGTCCTTCTCTGTTATCTTTGAATATTACTCTTGTGTTATTTTATTCAACTTACACGAGGGGCAGTTATAACAAGACCGTTCTTATAACCAACCACCTTGGATCAGGGGTCAGCAACATTTGAAGTATGCCGTGCCTGATGCTGTGCATTTTTCAAACTAGAGGTTAAATATGTTGCTAGAAATATATAAGGTCCTGGGAGAAGTTAATTACCAGAGAGATAAGATGTTGTTCGTCAGTAATGTCTTGCCACTGTGGCTGGAAGCTAGTCTGGAGCTTCCTGGGAGCCAGGACCTGGGCACCGCTGCCCTTCTTAGCTGTGTTTCTCAAGGTATAGTGGTTCTTTGCTCCTAGCTGTGCTGTATGCCGTTCCAAATCCAGCTTTGGTAGTTGCTGACGCTTGCTTTAGAGGGTTTTGGTTTGTTTGTTTTTAGAGATGATCACTCTTCTGTATAAATCAGCACACATGCCCTGCGATTCTTGGATCACTGCTTTTGTCCAAGATTTCACCTGAAGCCATTGCTCAGTAGCAGGGCATTGCTGTCTTCACGAGGAGGACAGTAGCTGCTGCGTACGGTATTTTTGGTACCTTTGTACAAATTTTCCATGTAAATCAATTGTTCTTCAAGATCCAGATAGGCAGCTGCCAGTTTTTGTGGATCTTACAACCAAAGTGTGCTTTGGGACTGAGTTCACGCCAGATTAAGCTGAGGAAAGTTGGTGTACTGTGACACTTTCCTGACTGTCCCTTCATCCTTTAGCGCCTGTTCTTCTCCTTCCACCTCTGTGCTTCAAGGTGGTTCAGTATGCTGATCAGTCTGCAAGTGCTGTCTTGTGCTTTTTTCGTGAGGAGCAAGAGAACGGGGCGAGATGCCCACGTTTGGAGAATGTGGGGTGGGGAAAAAAGGGTCGAGCCTTTGTGGCTCAAGTTGAGCTCAGGTGAGAGGCAATTTTCAAGCTGGAGTAAGGCACTGTGAACAGGGAAAGGTGCCAGTTTCTAAGGGAAGGCACCGCGTCTCCCTGAAATGCAAGAGCCAGGATATATACAGATGATGACGCTTCATCAGGTCCTAATATAGGTTTATTGGTGTAAAACTTCAGCCCTATCGGAGTCGATGGCAAAGCTGCACTTGACTTCAGTGATTCCAGATATAACACGGGTGTGATGTTATAGGAAGAAAAGGTTATTAAAAAAAAAAAAAGTTGATAATTTCAGGCCTATGTAGAGCCTTTGTCTTTTTACTGTCAAAATAGCGTTTAAGTAATTACCTCAGCAAACCATTCTGTTAAATATGTGGTCACATAAGGAAAAAATGTGAAAACTTCTATTCGTATTTGCATAGTGTAACTGGAGAGAGTTGTATTTAAATAGAATGTATATTTTAAAAAAAATAAAATCTAGGAAAAGATAGCAAATTAATATCTATACCTTAATATTAACAGTAATTTTGGATGTGCTCGTGTAGAATTTTTTTATTTTGAATCTTTAAGTTTTCTGCAAATTCATGTATGCATACCTCCAAAATACTGTGACACATATGCTTTCAATATGGGGTTTCCTTGTCCATAAATATTATTTTAAAATATTCTTTAGTTGCGGTTTTCATAGGATTATATCAACTCCTAGTGAGGCAAACTGAAAAACTCTCATTGACTTTAAAGAGTTATATTATGCTCAGTTTGAATAACTGATTTCAATATTTTTGTAATTCTGTACGGCTGTTTTATATTCTAGAAATGAAGGCAAGGGCAGTAGCATGTTGTTTTAAAATTATGTGTATACTGTTAGATACCTATTCTTCTTCAATAGTTTTTGCTTCTCTTATATGGAAACATGCAGGGGTAAGCTGAATTGTAATAGAATTTAAATTAATCTGTGGCATAGCACTGAAAATCTGTTACCAGTCTATATCAAAAAGATATGCTAAAAGTTTTCCTGTTAAAGCTCTAAGCTTCTTGATTGGAGAATGGGTAAAAAAACCTAAAAATCCTTTTCCTATTTTTCTACTATATAGTCTTCTTGAAGTTCTTCCAAATTAGATTTTAAATGCCAATTAGGAGGTTGAATATACTAAAATAAAAGCAAATACAACCAAAATGGCCTCACCTTATGGCTAGTTAGGCTTTTTCTCTCAAAAGCGGAACCTTTGCTCTGAGCATGGCTTTGAGAAAGATATTCAGCTTAATGAACACATTAATTAGAACCATAACTATTTATAAGATAATTAGAAACGAAGCATGGTAAACTGGGCTTTTCCTGCAATTAATGGAGGATTAATTACTGGAGGTAATGAAGTGGATTTTTAAATGCATTAAGGTGAAGTACAGAGATGTGCAAGGCTTTGTGATAGTTGCATAATTATTCCAGGCTGTTTGAGCATAGCTCATATGAGATCGCTAATAAGCATCATTGCATCATTATGTATGCACTTAAAAAGACTTACCACCAAAATGACTGCCTAATTATTTCTAATTGGCAGGAGTCTGTGTAGTCATTGAGCTGTTTGTAGCCATTTTAAGGTTCATTTAACTATCCTTGGGGCCATGTGATAGATGGAAAAAAGCTTCAACTACACGCTGGCCTTGGCTGGCGCCGTTAATCAATTTTGGTGGGCTTCAGTTTGAAATGCATTTGCTCATGCAGAGGTCAAAACCTGAAGTAGTCCAAGCAAAGTTTTGCTTTTTGAAGCCACTTGACTGTATTCATTAGCAATTAGTAAAATAATTGTGTCTGTCACTATATTTGGATTTCCATATGACTTGGTATTCTTTCATCGCTGTCCCTTCTTATAGCATATTAGCTTCACTGGAAACCAAATATTCTTCCAACAGACCCTTTTAGCAACTTCAGTGTAGTGGCATATGTTCCGATATACTACCTTTCTTCATTCATTTGTTAGCTTAAACAGTGCAGTACATTTCAACACAATCATCTAATTTGCTCCCGATTGATTGCTGAGTGAAAGTTTCTACCCAAGGACAACATTTTAGGGCTTTTAAGGGTATCTCGGAGGAATTAGTCATTAAGCATTAAGAGAGGAAGCGAGCAGTAGTCAAATCGAATTCTGACGGTTACCAGAGTTTTGTAGTTAGGGGCATCTATTTCCCCGATGTTGACAGCTATGTATATTCAAGGACATCTCCTGGCAGAAGAAAGCTATGGAATAACCGCGCTTGTTTAAAAACTCACTCTCGCATGAACGTTCGTGCGGCGGCTCTGTCAATAATTACATTAGAAATGTTGTGAATATCGTTTGCGAACCACCTTTTTGAGATGTTATAATTGGTGTGTAGTTATTTTATCTCACTGTGTCGGATTTAATGTGACATCCCATTAGGCAAGCGTCTGTGAAAGTTTTCAATGAGTGCGTTGTCCCGTTGGACGTAATCATAACCATCTGTGGGATGTTGTCAGCGTACATGAGCCACTCATACAGCTTAAGAAAACACCGGTGAGCAAATTGTAGGCTAATAAAATAAAGGTCAGCTTTGCCATTTTTGCTACAAAAAATCTGGTTCTAGTAATTTAATGTTAAAACATAAGTTTAAAAAATAGTGGTTCAGATTATGGTTAAAGTGTAAGATTGATTGAAAATAGTTATTCATTTAAAAAAAAAAATTAAAAAGTCATTTGTTGATGAAATAGTTGTTCAAATAACAGATAAGGGGTTAAAGCAAGTGAATTGTGGTAGCATAAACTAAAATCCTTAAGGAAAGCTGCAGAATTCTTTAAAAAAACACCATTGTTTTAATTTCGAGACTTATTATAATGGTAATCTTAGAGGAGATCACTTTTGTAAACACATATTCAAGACAGAAAAACTATATAAAATACAAATAGCCTTTCTTACTGATACTCATTAGGAATTTTGTTTTATGAAGTCCCATCAAATATGTCGTGATGGAAATGTTGCTCCGTAGATTATCAAAACTATTGCTAGGAAATACGTTTGAGAATGGAACAACAGTTTTAATCTGCCTTTGAGCTTTCTGGTTGGTTGTACTGGAAATTCTGATGTTGGTCAAAATTAGAACTACTGAGGAGTATATTTTTCTTTGACGTAATATAGCAGTGCGATTAAGTATAGCTATCGTGTTAGTTATAAAAGTGTTCACGGTGAGATCTTTAAACGTACATTTATGTAATTACCAGATTTCCACATCTGGTTTGTGTTGAATTTGGGGTTCTGAGTGGACCCTCTCGCCAACCTGGCTCTGTGAGGTCTCTCCCGGTAGGGAACGTCCTCCTCCCTGAAGACGGGAGGTCCTTCCTGCTCTCCTGTAGGGATTTGCTTCGGCAGATCAGCTTGTATTCCCCGGGGCTTTGCTAGAGTACTGCCGTCGGGGACCTTTAGCACGCTCTGAAGCGATGAGAGGCTTTGGCCAGTACTTCCCACTCCTCTGGACTTTGTCTTAAAGCAGTCATCTTTTCTAGTGTCACTTGAATTTACTGCCCTGTATTGACATTGTGCTGTTTCTCCACAGACTGCCCAACACCGGGGCACTGGGAAATAGTGTTACGCCCTGTGAAATTCACAGCAAATGTGGTCTAGGTCACTTTTTTTCCTGCATTTTGGAAGAAAACATGACTGACCTGTTTTCATTGACATGTGTGTAGTTTATAAATTTGTATCTCATTTTTGACTAACAAAATGCAATTTTTGCTAGCTAAAAGTCATTCCTCTTCTGTGAACTGTTTCATGCACTTTATTGCAACAGCTGAAGTAAAGATGCTATATAGAATCATAGAATCATAGAATGGTTTAGGTTGGAAAGGACCTTGAAGGTCATCGAGTTCCAACCCCCCTGCCATAGGCAGGGACACCTCCCACCAGACCAGGTTGCCCAAGGCCACGTCCAGCCTGGCCTTGAACACCTAAAAATATGGTGTACAATTAAAGATTGTACAATTATGACAGCTGAGGATTACAAGAAAACATGTTGGGAAAGGATCTTTTGTCAAGCTTTTATATTATTTTTTTTTTTTAGCATATTTTAAAGTAAAGTGCACATTACGAAAGAACTTAATAAACAACTTAGTTTCATTTGAGGTAGAGCTGTTCCCTTGCTGGTGAGAGCTTCCAAATATATCTGGACCTGACTCTCCTACTAAACTAGAGAAGAGAAAACGTCATATTTTTTCAAGTAAATGACTGAACAGATGCAGTAAATAAAAATTATAAAATTTCAGACCCTGAACAAATTAGTCATGCCCCTTCCACAAGTGAGAGGGATGAGATTAATGTAGGTAAATGCCACGTCCCTCTGCAGCTCTGGCTTGCGAAAGCGGCACGTGGGCTCCACCAGCCTGTCTCCTGCGTTACTCGTAGCTCATCTCCCTCGGCTTTGTCTTGGCTGGAGACCCCCTAAGGCCAACCTGCCCAGTCAAGGATAGACTTGCTGCCGAGGAATCAATATAATTTTGTTTTCCTTAAGATCTGAATTGGGGAATGTTAAATAACTCTTGGTTTGTTTGTTTTCCCCCCCTCTGGAAATGAGTTGAAAATGGCCAAATGGTATTATTTCCCACTGCTGCTTCTTTTGCCCCGTTCTGTCCGAGTGTCGTGCTATATGCTGTATCTTACAACCAAACGATAGAACAATCTTTTGCTTCATTTGTTTGTCTGTGAAAAGTTCAAAGGTTTTTTCTTTTGTTTTGCTTTTTTGGAAAACTGTCCATTCCTCAAAAATGTGAATAATACTGAAAATTTGTATGGTTTTGTTCGTAACATTACTTTGTATGTTATTTTCCAATGGGGTGCCAGGCAGATAGCAGCTGCTGGATGGGGCATTAGAAGAGCAAAGAGGAAATATTTCTAAGAAATGGGAAATGTAGGCGAATTTCAAGCAAGCCTCCGATTTAAATTATTATCTGTTTATTCTCCATTATTAATTTCAAGTCAGTTGGGTATTCCTCCTTAAGTCTTTGACATCAACAATTTTAACTATCAAATTGGAATATATGGGTCCTCTTTTTCGTGATTCCAGTCTACTGTCAAATTTACTTGTGAAAACCCCGTAAATCGAAATGAGGTAGGATCAACATGAATACACAGAAAGGGAAGCTCAGCCGCTCACTGAGAAGAAAACCAGCGACTTATCCCAATGGGGTCCTTAGATGTGTCTGATTTACAGGAAAAAGACAAAATATCTGCATAGGTACACGCCTTACACCTTTGATTGCCCTATCGACTAGACCCAGCGAGCAAGTATTTGCTAAAATCAGAGTATATCAACAGATTTCTAGCCACAGACTGCAAAAGGGCATTAGATTGCAAATCTGACCTTAAGTCCAAGTCAACGGAGCCCCTTACTCAAGGAGTGATAATTAGGGGTTGTTAGGATGCGTTGTTACTCACCCCTAGCCTGAAAGGAGCATTAGAAGTCAGAACGTTGTGCATCAGGCAACAGGATGAAGTTAAGATCTTGAGTGTTCTGATGAAAGCTTTCCTGAAGACTGTGGTAAAGTATCTGAATTATGGAGTATTCCCATGCTTCAGCTAAATTAAAAAGATCGAATTGGCTGAATAATACAATGAAGTCTTGACCTTATTTCAGAATGTATCTTACAGTAAGCTGATACGATCGCAAGATTGGTGCATCTTATGAAAACTGAAGCTTGGTAACCAAAGTTATCAAGTTTCTAGTACGTTGCAACTGTGAAGTACAATAGATTGTTAGAGATGATATCATCTCATCTGAGGAATGGTAATATCTTGATTGCCTGTGGTTAGTCAACGTGCCCTTATGTTACTTATAATAGGAAAGCGCCAGACAGGGATCAAGCTCTTGGTGTGCTCTCTGCAGTATCGATGAGTATTCAAAATAGAATTTGAGCCCCAAAGACTTGCGAGTTTAATTAGTAGCAGGAAACAATGGGTGTGGGGAGAAAACAAAGTTAGAGAGACATGAAAAATACACAACAGTAAAACAACTGTCTGCCAGCACCGTGAACTGCAGGCAGCGTCATTGTAGGCATGGGGACATCAGTGACTTCTGAAGAACCATTTGAAGGTGGCGGAGGGGTGGCAGGCAAATTTTCCTTCCTTAGTACATCGTTAGCTTAATATGCATTACACCTTTCAATTCTGAAATCTCTTTACATTCCAATTCCCTCCCCTCCAACTTCCCCATAATAGTGTTAACATTCTGGGAGTCGTGA
Organism: Anarhynchus alexandrinus; assembly: GCA_008711295.1. NCBI lineage: Eukaryota > Metazoa > Chordata > Aves > Charadriiformes > Charadriidae > Anarhynchus > Anarhynchus alexandrinus. Next base: position 446,530 of record VUYV01000339.1, read on the forward strand.
TGTGGCTGTTGGGAAGAGAACTGGTGAAGCTTTTGAGGGACACCATAGGTAGTGCTTTATTTTTGGAGTCGGCTTGTTAACTGCATAGTTTTGGTAATATTCTCAGTGATGGAAGTAATACAGTTTACATTTTAATTCTTGCCTTCAGGTTTCAAAATTGAGATGAGCATAGTACATACTAGCTGCTGTTGCAGGCTTCTTGCAGGTTCAGGAAGGCTGGTCTGTCATTATTTCGTGTGTTTGCTGTGGTTTTGTTATTTTATGTTAAAAAAAAAAAGCAAAGCTTAGAAGAGAATTCCATATTAAAACTGAGAATCTTTTTTAAATGAGGGTGTAGGTATATAGAAATTGCATTTTAAGTGATCGTTATTACCCATTTAAATTGGGACTAATATCTTTGTGATCTGTATCATAAATTGATCAGAACAGTCATAATACACTTTGAAGTATGATAATCAAGTAGTTTTGTTGCTTTATATGTTTTTTTTAAAAGCAATTCATATTTTGTGGTTTCTCTTTTTGATATATTTCATTTTACAATGTTTTAGGTAACAGTTGTAGGTTCCGTGATGAAAACACTTCTTCTTTGGAATACTAAGTGAAATTTTCAGAGTTTCTTTCCCGCCCCTTCCTTGGAGATTTTAATTAGTCATTAGAGTTGGGGTTTGGGAAAGACACAACAGGGTTATAGGTGATAACTCCTAGTAAAGTAGATTTTGTGTCCGATAAGCCCGTCAGCTATATATTCTTCATCAGTCTCCAGCAAATAAGCTGCTCAGTATTCATCTAGGAGAATATTAAAAGAAGACCATGCTTTCCTCTATCTACTCTGTGTTTGTAAAATACATAATATTAAAGTAAGATGCATCTAACTTGCCTGTAAATTAGAAAATTATCTTTGCATTTATGGAATGTGTATTGAAAAATAGTAATAAAATATACAAACTGTTTATGGTGTGTCTTCAAAAGATTTTGACAGTGTGGTGTGATACATTTTTGCTTTTTTGTGTGTGCGCTTTAGGAGTTTCTAAAGCCTTCTTATGACTTAATTTTCAGACACTTGATCCTATAGTAAAGTTATGACTATTTTCATTAAATATGTTGTTTGTTTTTTAGTTTGAGGAAGCAAGATGGTAGTCTAGAAGTCTGTCTATATGCTTTGTAAACCTAATGTGGTAAAAAGTGTAGGTGGAATACCTCAAACTTCTTACATCTCATAAAATTTAAACCTAAAATGTCTGGTTATCACTGAATTAAAGAAAAAAAAAATTCAATTTTTCTTAATTGTGAGCAGAGAGTAATTGTTTAATTTGTTACCAGTCAAGTACAAGTAGACACAGAGCTTTTCATCTGAGTATGATTTCCAAAGTGTCATTTGAGACTTCTGTTCATCATGGGAATCGAGGCTGTCTCAATAGTTCCGGTCTTTTAAATCAGATATTTGTTTCTAAGGACAAGCATATGCTTTAATCTTGTCTTGAAGCAGTTTGTTAAGCCTTATAAATGGCACTGCAAGTCGCTGCAGTGTTGAAGAATGAGAAACGTTGAGATGTTTTGGTTCTGTCGGTTCAGTCTCTTAGTGGTTGGAGTGCCTCCCGTTGACCACGACGGTGCTGTGATGCTCTGGGTTGGGTTGTGGGGTTGGCGTTGGGGTTTTTTCAGTTTATGACAGCAGTCAGTGTTCCAGTGTGTAAGTTGATTGCAAGCATCTGTTTAGGTAATTTCATTCAGCTGTCTAATATCTCTTGGTGGATGTAAGCATACATAAATACTATAGCATCTTTAAGCTCCAGCCATGACTGGGGCCTCAATCTTAGATGTTTTACAATCACAAAAATAAAACAGTGGTCTTGTCAAAGAGAGACAGAAGAGTAACACTTAACTGTAACCAATTTGAACTTGTCGGAGGCACCAGGGAAGTGAAAAATTCAACCTTGAAATCTTTTGTTTATGTTCCTTAAGTTTTTAACATAATATTGGAGGTGTTGTCAAATTTACAACGAATAATTACCTGGATAGTGATTCCATCTGGAAATGAATTTGACCTTTTTTCATTGCTGTGTGATACATCCAGATCTTCCTGTCATAGCAGATGCAGAGTCACTAATGCCTGCATGATGTAGAAACAAGTAATTTGGTGTATTTATTGAGAGTCCTGAAAGTAAGCTGCACCCTTGTTTTTTAAAATAGATTCCAGCTGTATCAAGAATAGAATAGCTGCGTGTATGTATATGTGTATGTATACATTAATTACAAAGCCTGATGAATTTACTTGCTGGTAGAATATATTACCTTATTTGTTCATATGGAATTCAAGTTTTCCCATTTTTTTCTTTTTTTAAAGAATGTAAAAAAGATATAAAATGCCTTTCCTGCAGGATTAGACAATCTAAAGGAACAGATGTTTCATACAGCCCATTTTTTCTGGTTGCTTTTTCTTCAACCTGAGCAGTGGCAGTTCTGGGATTGGGTTAGGAGAGGAGGGAAGCCTTCTTGCTGGTAACTTTGTGTGGCAAATTAAGAACTGTTCTGCTTTTGTCTCACCTTGAGGTTGAGTAGCTTTTAAACTCTTGTACGAGCAGAAAACAAGCTGGATATTCTCAACTCATGCAAGCTGGGTTGTTTGGTTTTGTTAACAGATTACTGGAATAATAATGACTTTTCTTATCAACCTGAACTTTGGTTTTATATGGAAGTTGATATATGTGCAGTGCACATTTGTGTTGATGTATGTGTTTTTATGCCCTTAAAGTCTGGAATTTCATGACTGCTAGAACTGCTTTGAATGAGAAGCGATGGGGAATCGGAGGGGTGGCTTTTTTCTTAGTTTATTTAGCACCCAGGACGGTGCACTAACTCCCATTTCTTTATTATTTTATTACCCAAAGGTTATTAGAATTAAAGTCTAGCTTTTACTGTCCAGTCATGAGATGGCTACATGAATGTAGGGTTAGGAGAAAGTCCTGTTTTGGGAGAGTCTCTAAGAAAAGTGAAAGAAATTAATTTAATGTAAAAATAGATGTGTTCTTAAACTGACAGTCCTAATTTGAGGTGAAATCTTAGCAGAGAGGCAGTTCAGAGTCTTTGTACAGATTACAGGGGAAATGAATGATGCCACACATTTCCCCCCAGTGAAGATGAGGCCAAAGATCCTCTGCTCCTTTGGACCAGTTATATCCAGGGCAATTAGTGACCTCTGTGCAAGTGGGGAGAGAATCCCCTCCTGCCATGGCTAATGGAGTGGAACAGTTCGCAATTCCAGTAGATCAGTGGGAGCTGTTCACACAGCTGTTCTCCCTTCCCAAATCCCAGCCAGCACACTTCATTACACTTCCTTTGGCCACAGCTGCTCCCACCATCCTCCCTCTGCAGAAAAAAGCCTGTTGAAAAATAGCATATATAGTTTTCTGTGCCGAATGCAAAAATAATGTGTATCCAATAACGCTGCAGTTAGTTTATGTACTTCCATACGTATCTGTAATGTGCATCTGGCCTCCTCAAGCTGATCACGCTTCTGCATGCAAGGAACGCTGCTCCAGTGAGCCACGTGATGGAGGCAGCAAGTCGGAGTTACGTCCAGGTTAGTGTGACGAGCTTCGTTAGGCGTTTTGTAAAAGCACGTCAACGAAACCAAATGGTTTATCTCCATGCTTGAGTAGCCGCTATTTAATCTCTAATTTCTATTTCTGGTTTACAGATAACATCTAGTAAAGTCTGTTTCATGGCTTTAGTTTTCTGTGAAGGCTTCAGTCAAAGTGCTCCCACAGCCGGTAGGGTGGTAGTCAGCTTCTCTTCTCTCCCTCCTTCCTCAGGCAAGGAGCTCTGGCTGAACCCCACCAGAAGCAAGCCTCCAAGCGAAGGGCTGCTAACACAAAAGCCCAATTTAAGTAAACTTTATGTATCTCTGGAGTCAAGCCTTTTTCACCCAGCTGATCTCCTGTAGGTTTTCCAGCACCTTTGTGGTGATGTGGACGTCCTGAACTGGAGATACGCTGGAGCTAGAGTCTTCCCGCTCCTGCAGGGAGACGCTTTGTAGGATAGCCAAGGTGTTGTGGCAAAGGCGACGCTTTAATCTTCTGTGGAAGGGAGAAGAGGTCGACCAGAAGGCTGTAGTCTGGAGAAATAGATTGGTAACACACGGGCTGCTGGAGAATAGGCGAGACTAAAAGTAGTGTCTTGTCCATCTGTTCTTCTGTCCGGCTGCGTTTATCTACTGTTCATGCCAAGTTTTCAGTAACTACTTTTTAATTACAGCTTACTGGAGTTTTGAGTGTTGTTTCCTCAAATGTTTTTTAATGTGTAATTAATGTAATTTATAGGTGGAGAATTGTTTATTACTGAACTAGGTTGATGCCTGTATCTGGTGAATCCACTGTCTCAGTTCTGCAAACCGTGCTCTTGATTGTCCCGGTCATTGTTTATATTTCATCTTGGATTTCTCTGGCACTGTGGATGATATCGTTACTGTCTGTAATACCCCTCTATTTTGTCACCAACTCTCTGAACTGCTGCCTTGAAACAACTTCTTTTTCCTCTTTGCACCAGTCTCATTTCAGACTTAAAAGCTGCCTCTGCTTCTGCCTGGTTTCATTTTCACTCACCTTGTATTTAACGATAAAGAAACCATATTATTATTCACATTATCTATATTTAAGTTCCTCAAATGCATGCATTTTAAAATTGCAAAGTAATAGTGACCTGAAATGTTTTACAGAGGTAGCAGTATTTGCATTACAAAAAAAAGTATTGTATTAGTAATTTCCACACGGTGAACAACTGCAGTCTATCCTTGAAATTACTTTACCTTTCCCGAGAACTTGTACCGTGATTTTTTTTTCTTGCTAGTGAAGTTGAGTTAAACAAGAAACTTTCTCTTAATATGCTTTGAAAGAGAACATGTCATTTTGCTGCCATTAGTTGTGCGTTTGCACTGTGTCTTTATTACCAATAGGAATATTCAGGTTTGATGCAATGCAGTTGTGTTTCATTGTTCTTTCGCAGACTTTTGATTTATTGCTAAAGTATTAAAGAGGCATGAATTTGTTGGATTTTGTTTGTGGCTATTGAGCTAATAATAATCTAATAAGACTTGTATCAGCTGAGAGATACTTAGAAGAATGCCAGAGAAGAACTTGACATCTCGGAAACTTTCAGTTGAGTGGTGGGGGCTGTTTGCCAACAAAAGAGCTTATTTTTTCAAAAACTTACCTTCACTGAAAGAGCACTTGTTTTCTTCTGTTTGAGCTGCCTTGCTTTTGTGCTCTAATTCCTCTTTCCTTTTTAAAAAGTCTATCTCAGCGACTGTTTTCAAATTGTAGTGTTTTGAAAAGATTAGATTGTACCTATAAGATATCGTTCGATGCTTTAGTGCAATATAATTGGGGAAATACTAAACGACACTGACCTCATTTCCTTTAGAACAATGAAAATTAATAGTTTCACGTTTTATTAGGCTGATATTCCAGATGTAGTGTACATTTAATTAAGTGTAGTTTCCTTTTGGTTATGGTATGTGTATCTGCTTTTTGTCGCAAATTCTTTCTAGTTTTACAGTTTTCCACATGTTTTCTTTCACCATTTATGATTTTTTCAAAGCAGAGCTATAAGGATTTAAATCACTTTAGCATGCAGCAAAACAGTTCCCATTCAAACAATAAACGCCATTTTAAAAAGCCTTTAGATCTTCTGTCACTTCATAAATATAAATGTATAAAAACATTATGCAGTTGTAGTGCCCACCTGCTAATTAAATGCAGATTTCCTCAAACTTGTTTTAAAATCTGCTTATTTGTTTCAACTCTGTCTCTGTTCAGAATACATATGGCCCTTGTGAAACTAATTATGCTTATGGAGCAGCTGTTAAATTTAGTGCAACTAATTTTATCCAATATTTTACATTTTAATTGATTACCTGTGAAGAAATTAGCAAATTAACACTTATTGTGCAGTAACTGAATGGGCTTTTATGGATACTTTCAATTTTTACAAGTGGACTAAGTGTTGATGGAATAAAGACATTTCTTAGGATTTTAGATAGGAAAGTTATTGGTGAGCCTTGATTATCTGGTGTGAGAATTTAGGGATACTGAGTGATGCCAAGCATCTGTGTGTTCTGTAACTTAGACATGAAAAGCAGATTGGAAAGTAATAGCTTTTCACAGAATTTTGGTAACATATGGGCTTATCTGGATCTAAGAACTCTTTGAAGATCTTTGAACTTGACTAAATGACTTAACCTTTGGCATGGTGGGTGGGTGTTTTGTGTGTGTTGGTTCAGGGGAAGGGGGTGTGCATGCTGGCAGTCTACTCTCCAGCCTGATTTTTTTTTATTATTTTTGCTCCAGTAGTTCTATAATTTGAACACTTTGGGACTTGCTCTAATATGAATAATTGGGATTGGTTTTATTTTCAACAGTAATAAAATAGAAAATCTTTATTCTCTGCTTGATCTGTGGACTTTTGTGCTTGTTTACTGATGAATTCTTAGCACAGAGGACTTCTTGTAGCTCCACTGCATAAAGTTGTGTCTTTATTTCCTCTTCTGTATATATTGTAAGTTTATTTTAATAGTTATTCATGGTAACCTACAGGTGAATTCGTTCATGCTACAAATGGAAATGTACTGCAGCTTGTTATACACCGAGTAGCAAATTTAGTATACTTTAATTTTCACTTTATGAAATTATCTTCCACTGTCAAGAGCCTATTGCGTGTTTTGGATTTAATATAGACCTTATGGAAGCTTCCATAAAGTGTTCTTAAATATTTTAGGATTTTGGGCTTATAGGCAAATTAAAAAGACAGCTATCTTATTAAAATGATAACATACTATAAAATGAAGTTCTGTGGCATTAAGTGCAGCTTTTCTGGGCGCTGAAGCCTGGCACCGAGAGGATGCTGATAATGGTCCCCTGGTCTGAGGTTAGCCCTGGCTCACCCCTGAACCCAGCCCGTGCTGTGGGCGGACGGCTCTGTGAAATACTGGATGTGTTTTGGGCAATATGAAGCATCATTTTTCTTGTTGATCTTAATTTTTTAATTACCTGCAGCCTTGGTGTACTAGAGAAAGGTCAGTAGCCTTCCCTGAAGTAGTCAAAGCGTGATCTAAATTTCTGAGGTTTCATCGTTCAAATGTGGCAGTTGCCACAGAAAAGCGGAGGTTGGAGATTGAAGGTTACCTCTTTCTTTAAAAGGAAGAGAAAGAGGAGGAAGAAACAGCATAGAAATTAAGTAGAGAAGGCAATTTGGATTGCAAAGTCAAAGACATTCCAAACTTGCTTTTAAATACTGTCTGAATTCTGTCCTGTTGTCTGCAGGATGGTCTCTGTTCACACAGCCACTGTTGCGTGGTGGTTCATGCAGGACCGAGCTAAATGGGGAATCGTGGCTCCTTCATTGAAGGGTCCTCCTCTCACCTGCGTCGTTGAAGCTTGTGTTTGGCATTGCAGAATTAGTTTTGAATTGTGGTAACAGGTGGGTCTAATTAGCCTGGGGTGTAAGAGAGATCGGAGCTTCCCTCAGAGCTGGAGGAAATTAGGCAGGTTTTCGATATTGAGGTCTTAGAACAGTTGTGTGTAAGGGGGAAAATGTAAGTGGCAGTTTGTTTTGGGAGTAGTACTTACCAATAAATACAATCCCAGGAAGAGCAGTAACATCTGCCTCTATACAAACCCAGCACATCCGTTTGCATACTTTGTGGGAAACCCTGCTTTTCCTTATTTGTGTTTTTTCCAATGTTTGTGTATAATTTCTTTGCTTTCTGAATGCATATTTTTGGCCTCCCAGTATATGGCATTGCATACCTTTCGCTTCCTTCTTGCTGTGAATCCAATCTCTTTAGCTTCAGTTATTTCAGTTTTCTTAACTTTATTGAATCTATAGTCTCATTTTTGTTGTCACATTTAAAATGCTTGACTTTTGTTCCTCCTTAAGATTACATCTTCTGCCTTTTTTAAAAGATAAAGTGAGTCTGTTCTTTGCTTATTCTTTTGGTCAGTCCCTTCCTTAAGCTTTTCAGTTTGGGGAGAAAGAAGCCTTAGCTCATATTTTGGTTTTTTGACGAATGCAGGAAAAAGCTGTTTGTAGGCAAACAGTTTTTTTATTTTTTTTATTTTCTGAAGTCTTTTGCAGTTCCCACTTGTCCCTGTGAGACTTGCAGTGCAGAGTCCCGATTTTCCTGGCCTAAGGAGGCGTGGGTTCACGCGTTCTGGAAGTGATGCAGCGTTCACTCAGCGTCATAGAATCCTAGAATCACAGAATGGTTTGGGTTGGAAGGGACCTTAAAGCCCCTCCAGTGCCACCCCCTGCCCTGGGCAGGGACACCTCCCACCAGCCCAGGTTGCTCCAAGCCCTGTCCAACCTGGCCTTGAACACCTCCAGGGATGGGGCAGCCACAGCTTCTCGGGGCAACTTGCGCCATGGGCTCACCACCCACACGGCCAAGGATTTCTTCCTGATATCTGCTCTAAATCTCCCCTCTTCCAGTTTGAAGCCATTCCCCCTTGTCCTGTCACTCCATGCCCTTGCAAAAAGTCCCTCCCCAGCTTTCCTGGAGCCCCTTTAGGCACTGGAAGGGGCTCTAAGGTCTCCCTGGAGCCTTCTCTTCTCCAGGCTGAACCCCCCAACTCTCTCAGCCTGTCCTCACAGCAGAGGGGCTCCAGTATATCCATATAATTGTGGCTTTTGCTTCAATCATCGCTAATCATTTCCTATGGCACTTCACAGGAGCTGAGAGCTCTCCGAAGAGCGCACACACTAGCAGAGATCAAGAAGATTGTGGTCTTACCTGGTTAAGCTCAGCAGTTCTTGTATGGTTTATTGCTGGCTTCCTGTTAATTCCACTTCAGTTCTAGAAGTCTTGCTGGCAGAACTTATTTTATCATGTAAGATGAAATTGTTATAGAGAATTATACTGCAAAGTTTGTTATTTTTGCCATCTTAGGTCTGTTATCTTATTTAGTCTCTGTGCCTCCTTTGTTTCATCAAAACGTGGTAATACTACATAATACTTCTTAACTCATAATCTACAAAGCTGTTACTAAGTTAAGAAAATATATTTTAAGATTTTCATGCCTCTACTTGTGTGAGGAGTCCTTAAGATTTTTTTCAGATTAGTAGAAGACTTAAACAAGAGTTGAGATTCAGCTTAAACTTGTTAAATCCACGTGTTGTGGTTACCTAGTGGGTTTTCTAGTAGTCCTCTGTTACTATGACTGGATGGACTGGAAAGGAGAAAGGTTAATACAAGATAAACTTTTTCAAAAATATTCATTGCTGTGTGCAACATTGGAAACACGGTAGTTACCCAGTTTAAAAATGATTGACAGAATCTAAGTTTCACTGGTGCTCAGGAATTGAAGGGAGCATTAGTGCTAGACTGTTCCTTTCTTCTTTGCCTCAGTTTTCCTTATTTACTTCACCGCTATTCATGACTGGGGTTAGTACATCTTTCCGTATGTCTGGAGCTGTGTTGCTTTATAAATACTGTTTGTAATCAATAGAAATAAACACAATGAACTTAAGCAGAGTTAATTTTAATTGTGAGGGCTGTAGCTCTGCAGCATTAAGGGAAAATAATGAAAAATTAAATATTTGCAAAGAACTTTGTACAATGATGGAAAACCCAGGAGAACTCCTCTTTGGAGGAGGTCAGGCTACGTCTCTGTGCGGATGTGTCACAGGTCAGCGTGGCTGGTGTCTACCTGGTGCTACATCAGTAGGCTGTGTTAGGATGTGCTGGTCTGCATCCCTCAGCGCCCCTGTCCTGTGCCGGGCAAATAAACCCCGTGTCCCTCTTAGCCACTGGAGAGCAAATGTGTGGGAGAGACCCTGCGAGGTGATTCAGGTGTGGCAGAATACACTAGATCCACTTTACAACTTTTTTTTTCTACACTCTTCCCTCGATAGATCCCCTAAAATAGGGCACGGCGGTCAGTTGGGGTTGGGCTGGGGGTCTGCAGACAGGGGGGCAGCCGGACGTGACACCGGAGCTGCCCTGAAGACCCTTCTCCGTGCGCTGACTTGTTATCGGCGCTAACAAGTCTGACCAAACTGGAGTTGGCTCTGCATGAAGCCAATTCCGGATTGTCTGCATCTGTGCTCTGGGCTGATCTACAGCCCGGCTCAACCGCTCCGATAATTGAAGGATTGACTGACTAATGTGTCCTGCGGAGACGGCTTCTGTGGAGTAGAACTTCACATTTTTGTTCAGATCTTCCCTGTAATATCCCGTTGATAGTCATCTGCCCGTCTCACCTGCGTGACTGGGACAGGGAACACAAGCTGTGTCAGCTATTTTCTATAATTGGAAAACCCAAAGGATAAACGATGCTTAGGGATCACTCTAGGCTAATGAGTTTTATGGGTGCAAAAGATTGCAAATGAAAAAACAGTGACAGCTTCTGTAAAGAAAATGTGTATCAGTTTGTCAGTGCTGTTATAAGTACATTATTACAAATTTGATGCGACAAGTCTACTTTTGATTTTTAAAAGCTGATTTTCTTTTGTATGAATTCTACCTGCCATTTTTTCTGCTTAGACGTGTGAATGAACAGAAATGTAGGATTTGAGCATCCAGCTATTCTGAACTGAATTTGCTGTTATTTGCTCCTGCGAAAGGTAGATATGAAATCAAGTTCAAATTTGAGCTGAGAAAGTAAGCTCTCTAGCAAGAAATATTTTAGATTCCGCAGTTATTTCTCTTTAAAGGACTATATCCTTAAATAAGCAGAGGCTTTGCATCAAAGGGAGGTGATTTGTGTTGCTGTAGGGTGCTTTTGTTTGCTTTGTGTTAGTTGTTGGTTTTTTGGGTTTGGTTTGTGGGTTTTTTTTGTTGGTTTTACCATTTCTGATTCTGCATCTTACCTGCAGAGTTTTCAGAAGTCATGGTTGCCTTGGAATAGTGAACGTCCGTAGGGCAGTGGGCTGTAAATCTGTGCTGTCCGTAGGGCGATGCCTGCAAAACCAGTGTCTTTGTGCCAAAAAATAGATCTGATATCCAGAATATTCTTTTAGGTCAAAACTTCTACCTGAGGACTAAAGAACGCGTGGATGCTTTTTAATTTGTGATGGCACAATAAAAATCCATTTTGAGACAGAAAACGTTCTATAGCTCATAATACGCCACTTAAGTGGTAATTTGATCTGTTGTATTGGTGCTAATAGTGTGACCGATAACAGGAGATATTGTGTTGAAGAGATGCCATCTGCGGAATGAAAGGCAAAGCTGAGGTTCTGACCTCCAGGGCCGCTCCGAAAGGCTCCGCGGCCAGAATAGGTGTGTTAACCCCGGGACGCTGGGCACATTCCGGAGTCGCTAACAACGCTCTTCCTAAATGTAATTTATAGCTTCATCTGGATGGAGTATTTTCTTTTGCTTATTCGATCGTTGAGCTTTATTAAACAGTTGTTGCCTTTTAAATTGAGTGATCTTTTGTATGTGGTTTTGCTTTTAAAGGCCTTTGGAGTTTTGCGCTCCAAGAGGTGCTAAATAAATTTTTTTTATACTGTTTTAAAAAATGCCCTTCCCTCCCCCCAACCCTCTCAGTACTTAATGAAACTTTTCAATGAGGTGCCATCAGAACTTTTATGAAGATGTACGTTGCAATAGAAACTAATGCAAACTTGAACTGCTCTTTTCCTAAATATTCATTGTCTACAGCTACTCCTGTACCATAGCAAAGATGTATTGATCCATGATATAAAATAAAATTTAGAAAATCATCTTAAAGAAATTCAGGAATAATGAAAAGGTTTTTTGGAAACATACGGAAACAGTCATGTTGTACTATTTCTTGATCTTTTTTCATTCAAGTGTATCAGTAACTACATACATTTATTACAGAGGAACGGATAACATGATTGAGAACAGAGTATCCTGTAGCCACGTAGGAACTTGTAACCAGGACCCAAATATGCGCACAACCCCTTGCACCTGTATGCAGTTGCTGGCATCGCTGGGCCTGTAGGGTTGGCCCATTTATAGGTTTTCTGCAAAGTGTGTTTCAAATCTGAACTTGATATTGTGAAGCTGTGTGCAAGTGTCAGCTCTGCAGGCTAGAGAGGGGTTTGGACATGTCACCTGGGGTTTTCCTGGCTTTTGTTGGAACTTCATTATTAGTAGTAATGTATTTAATATGTAAATACAAACACCTCCTAGCAGCTGTAAATTCTTTGGTTATTTGGCAAGCTAAATTGATCAGAACATAAGAATTTAAAGTTTTTAATGTTGGAGGAAAAAATTTCCTTCCTTTCCTTCTTCAATAGCTCCAAAGATCACTTTGGTAATACCAGATTACTTTGTTAATGGATGAATACTACGTAGTGTGTTTAATTTTTTTGCATTTTCCCTTCAGAGGAGAAGCAATGCTTTCTTTTTCACTTTTCTTTTGATAAATCAGCAGGTTTTTGTTTAAAAGCATTAAATTACTAAATGGTTTGCAAATGTGTTTGAAATAGTTGGACTATATAACAAATGCCGTGACAGTGAAAAATGTATGACTGCTAAATTTTAATACTATGGATTTTGTGTAGATCACGATCAAGACCTCGTCAACGTTCTTATAGTCGAAGTAGTGAAAGATCCAGTCATAGGAGAACTCATAGCGGGTCTCGTGAAAGAGAGCGGCGTAAAGGCAGAGAGAAAGAAAAAATAAAAGAGAAGGGCAAAGGAAAAGAAAAGGAGATATGTGGCACGAAGCACGGGTAAGTGAAATGACAAACAATATAACTGTAATAAAAACAGGGAACAATTCAGTGTTGTTTTACTTTTTTTGTAATCAGTTTGCTTTATAATACATGATATTTTATATAAACTAAGTGGAAATTTTAAATATCTGTGAATAGTGTGATTCTTAGTATTTTAAAATTCTGGAATGTGACAACATTTCAAACTAAATGATGGTTTATTTTACAATTCTTTTCCCCTTGATTTGCGAATATGCTAAATAACTTTTTTCAATTCATTAATATAAATATTTTTCCAATACATAATAACCACAATTTAAGGAAAAAAATGAGGAGACTATTTCCTACAACAAGATGGTTTTCATTGTTCACACCCCCCCCTTCTACGCTGTCAGAAGTTCCTGTTGGGCTTCAGTTGTGGCTCAAAGTAGAGTTTCAGCAGAAGCGCGTGCTGTGGGTGAATGATGGAGCGCCTTTCAAAGCCTGCTGTCAACCTCATCTCTGCCTGAAATGCCTTGGATTGTTGATCTTGTATTTACAGATTTCAGAAAAGGCAATTTCTGTAATTACCCCTGCTTTATACTCCTTGATCTCCTGCAGCCTTTACTGTGATGTTTATCTTATCCCTGTTTATGTGATTGGGTTTGTAAAGGAAGGTACCGGTGTGTCACTTCATGAATTTCCCTTTGGTGGATTCCCACGAAACGCTAAATGGGAATTTCTAGAGTAGCATCCTCCACCCGCGTTCGTGGAGGTGTCTCACAATTTCCTCCCTGGTTTTACGGCTTGATGATATTAGTTATTTAGTCTCTCAGATATCATTACCTACTTGTCCATGGTTATAGCACTGATTATGTAAATATTCAGAATTATATATTTGTGTGTGTTTTTCTTATTTGCAGTACATTTCTTAGACTGCTGGGAACTTCAAGAGTGGCATCTTCCACTCATTTTAAGGGATACTTTCCTCATTTTACTAAACCATGTGGGATATTTGTCTTTTCTTGTTGTGGGTGTTTCCAGCAATCAGCAGCATTCGATGTAAACGGACCCCCTGAGATGTTTGCAGTATGTCTGATAAGTCATAAACGAGATGCCTTTTACCCATTTACCTGAAGTTCAAATATATTTTGATACTTCTAGAAGACTTGACGAGAAGCCTGCATGTTCCAGCTGTTATGGTTTGAGAAACCCATCACAATTTATTGTCGTTTAGACAATTATTCTCTCACCCGATGACCCCTCCTCACCCAGGAAAGGGAATAGGCAAAAAACAAGGCAACCTGGGAGTTGAAGTATAAACAGATTTAATAGAGTAAGATTAGATAATTAACATTAATAGCTCTAGAGAACCAATATTGATCCCAACACCAATACAGAATATGCAAGGATTATACTCAGCCCATTCTATCTGTAGAAGCCGTGCACTCCCAGCAGTGACAGCACACGTGGGACACTGCGAGTGCTGCGGTTTCGGGAGGAAGGGAAGGGCTCAGGGCTCCAGCACCGGGGTGAGGAGTTCTCAGGATGGCAGCCATCAAGGAAGAAAGAGAGCTCCTCAGCAAACTTTCTAATTGATATTGAATGTGCCCTTCGTGGTATGCAATAACCCTGTTGGGCAGCGTGGGTCAAGTGCCCGGGTCTCGCTCCTCCTCATCCCTGCTCCTGGGGAGCTCGGAAACACTGAGACCTTGAAACCCGCACACCACAGCTGGCTGTAAAGGAAATATTTTCACAATTTCAGACACTTGAGTCTTCTAAAAGTGCAGTCTTCCCAAGTATTAGAAGAGAAATTAGTCCTGTGTCACTCAAACCAGGACACCAGCCAATATTGTGTGGGGTTTTTTTAATTGAAGTCGAAAAGTAGGGAAAGGACCCATACTGAGCGCATAACATTTGGTGTGTGAGAGGTTTTCTGGACTTTATGTAGAAGCACATCTTAAATCATGTTGGAGTACACGCAGTGCTCTGTTAGCACGCTGCCTGACTTTATGTCCTTTTATAACAACGATCGATATGAGATTGCTGTAGGAAGAACACAGAATTGCCCAGAACTTTTTTGGAAGCAAGCAATTTACCTTTACATTTTGATAACTTATAAAGTTGCTTATGCTAAATTTGAAACCAAAATGCCCCGTTTGGGTCATTTCCAAAGTAGTTTGGACAAAGAGTACAAATTGATCATAGAAACGTTTTACGACAGTCCATTTTCCTCTGAGCTCAGGTACTGACTGGTGGGCTTTGTACGGGGATTTCTTCCTTGGAGCATTATTAGCCTACAAAATGAATTGTACCTAGGATGATGCTGATATAATCTGTGCTTCATAAACTTTTCTGAGGGGGGACGACGTGTTTTTCAGTTTAATCAAATAGTGATCAAAGTATATCTGTGCAGAGAATATGGATCTGAGAAGCTTTTTCCCTTTACAGTTATTTGTCATTCCGAAGATTGAGACTTGTATCAGCATCGCATTATTGGTTGTTAAAGGCTTTGCAAAGCAACATATTTGAATACACAGAGGAGAGAGAGCTCTTTGATGCGATTGCTACTTGCAATTCCTGCACGATTATTTGTCTGTGGAATACGCTGTCATAGCCCCAGTGAGACTGAATTAGGAACCTCCACTTTTCCTTAAATGCATCTATGTGGGAACAGTCAGTGTCTTTTCTCTTTGCCTTGTGCATGCTCCAGGAAAATGAGGACAAATAAAATGTTTTACAGTTGTGTTTTCATATGAGGCTCCCTCAAGCCTCCCAAGCTCTCGGCTTTCTTCCTCTCTGTCAGTTATTTATGTATTTCTTTTATTTTTGGGTGAAAAGTATGGGAAAGAAGAGCTCTCCTTGGGCAAGGAAGCTCACCTGTCCTTGGTTCGTAGCTGTATAGGAAGGAGGATGGCACAAAGCGAACTGAGTGAACCTGTTCCCTGTGTAAGTCCATTGTCTTCTGGCTTTTTTCCCTTTCTTTGCTGCAGCAACAGGGAGATTTGATGGTTTGTTTGTTCCGTCTTGATGCTCATTCCTGAGGAAAGCTCCAAGATAGAATTTTTTCGTTTTCCAGTAACTCTAAGGCCTTTTGTAGTTGGCTGTGGTCAGCAGAAGGTAGCAAGTCGGTTTTGCTGATATTTTTGAGGGTATATGTTATAATTTAGGATTTTTGTCTTGTAGTGGTGTCAGATGTCCTTTTGTGGGTTTGGTTAGAATTATAACTCTTATTATAGCTTGCCTCCGCAGCCGAGCGTCTTAGCAGCTTCTGGGACTGGTGCCTGTCCTCTGCAGCATGGCGGTTCGCTGCCTTGGCTGGAACTCCACTGCTCACCCCATTCACTTAGTGCTGGAGTAGACTGGGAAGCACTAAAACGATTTGCTCCATCGGCTGTCTTCGCCGGAGCGACAGTAAACAGAGATAGGTGATGCCTCTTCAGAATGTGTGGGTTTTTTCTTGTTTTAACTTGGATTTGGTTTGGACAGGAAAAAAAGTCTCTTCTTTTTCCTCCTGGCATGTTCTGCTGTAGCTAACACAATGATGGTGCTGGTTTTTTCAACTTGTCCTTCCCATATTTTTTTTTCTCTGAAGTTTGAGGAAGAAAGTCTAAGTGGACACAAAAAATGACTGTCAAGTGTAGATTTGGATGTGAAATACTGAGAGGAATCTGTTGTAGATGACTGTCCAAGTGAACAAATTTCTAGATCTAATGTCCAGATCAGCACTGAAGGTAACGTTATTCTACAGAGCCTTTCTGGAAGCTCCAACAGCAGGGGAGCCAGAGAGGAAGAAATAGTCCTCTGACCTCTGTATTTAGAAGAGATCCTTACAGGTACTCCAAGACACATCAAGGGCCAGATCTAGTTTTCAGTTTAAATTAATGTATGTTTGCAATGTATTTATTAAAAATGGCTGCTTTAAAGTTATAATGAAGATCATCCTAAAGCCAGATTGCGGGAAGACGGAATAGAAATTACCAAGTGCCGGTTGACTTTACAGTTTAACTTTGCATAAACGAAGGTTTGTCAGCGCTGCAGGTTATCCGATACAAGCAGTCATCTATTTAGGACTTGACTGTTCCTCAAAAGTGGAGAATCAAAATACAATTTTTGCACTATTTAAGAAGTAAATGGTTTCATTTGTTTGTGGCTCATATAAACTCTAATGATAATTTTCTTTTCTGCACTTGGGTTGTCTACACTGGTAGACGTGAGCGGTGAAAGGCTTGTGTTTGCTTTTCAAATCAGGGCAACTTTGGGTTCTTTCAAAGTTGATCTTATCTTCACAATGAACATCTTGAGAGATTTCCGAAGTAAAGAAAGTCTGCCATAGTAATCCAGTCGTCCTTTGGCATTCTCCATTTCCGTGAAGATTCTTTAAGGTTGAGGGCTGAACTTGAACATTGGAGAAGTGTCAGCTGTTTCGTGGAGACAGGCTGTTACGGTCATAGCAAACCAGCTGAACTCTGCTGTTCTTGCAGTCTGAAATGTTTTAGGGGATATACTATTCGTTCAGCCATGATGGAGAGAGACTGTGGTAACAGCTGCTTTGAATTTGGGTTGGGAAGCTCATTTACAGCATCTGACAGTACTTGGTGAAAAAGCCTGGCATTAAGAGCAGCCTAACAAGCTTTGAAATAGTTTTGTACTCACTTAAAAGGTAAAGCGATGCAAACTGAGAAAGCGTCCCGGCAGCACACCCGAAAGAGTCATAAACAAAAAAATGATCCATCTTTCAGATTATCGGGATTATTTCATTTCCAGTGAAAACTCTTTGCAAAATAAAGCTGATGACAAGCAGGTAGCAAGAAATGTTCTTAACTAGTTTGTATTTGACTATGGCAGTGCTACTTATTTTCCTCCCGTTTTGCAAGTCATCTGAACGAACCAGTTTGCTTTTGCTGCTTTGGTCTCCTGATCTCACAACAGTTTTTCCAACTGTGTTCCCCCCCCCCCTTTTTTTTTTGTTTGTTTTGAATTTCTGGTGCAGTTCACGGCAGAAAGAGCTTTATTGCCTGGAAGGATATAAAAAAAAAAAAGTCAATAAATGGTATAGCTTTTTCTGAAGAACTGTTGCCAGCGTTTCCAAAGTAAAAGCACTTGCTTGGCCTTGCAGCCTTTCCTTTTCATCCAGCCTCCCAGGCCAAGTTTCGAATCATATTTCTCTGTTTGTAATAACAATATTGTTCTCTAGTTATGACCCGTGACTGCAGTAGTGATGTTGTGCGCATTATTGCTTTGGACCATTACTACGTGCTAGAACTCTCCCAGCGCTCGTGCTTTGTAATTAGCACACACGTGGCTGCCTTTCCTCTTCTCATGAAAGTTTAACTGACAAGTGCTGTATCGAGGTGTTATCACACCTTTGTAATTTTTACAGGACACACAATATCTACTGATATATTATGAAGTGTTATAAATAAAAGGGAATTGATAAAGTAAGGACCAATATACATTTTGTGATGCATTATCATTTTCTGTTAACTCTGCAAAATTTTATAATGCGTGGTCGACATCTGGTGTCTGGTTCTTACCAATAAGTTTTAGTCCAGTGATTTTCTTTTATTAAATTTTTGTTTATTTGAAAAAAGCAAAACTTTAGCGTTCTTTGTTCCACCAGAGTAGTTTATCAGGTCCTACCTTTGGCTGTCCCATTTCCTGTTTTTCTTCCCTTGCTTTCATTTTTTTTCCCTTGCAAAAATGAATCAATGTAAGAGTATGCACTCTGGGCTAAACCAAAAAAAAAATGGGTAGCATTGATCAGAAAAGGTCACTGAATACAAAGGGGGAAGAGCCTTGTCTCTGCATCAAAGGAACGGGACAGGTTGGGTTTAATTTCCAACGGCTTCTCGAGAAGGGAGTTGAAGTTCTCACAGTAGGCTCTTGCTGCGTAGTTTTGATTGATTATGGGAAAATTAGTGATAGTCCTCCTGGAAGTATAATGATGTACTTTGTCCTATCAGTCTGACTTTAAAAAAAAAATAAAATCTTGTTGGTTGTTTGGTAAAGCTGAATTGCACTAATTTCTAGAGAGAAACATATGCTTAAAGATAAGATTTGAACGAATGACAGTGGGCTTTTTACTACAGAATAAGATTAATAAGATAAGATTAATAAGATTAAAAATAAGATTTGAACGAATGACAGTGGGCTTTTCACTACAGAATCCTTTCTTCCCATTGAAAAAGATTCTGTCCCAACAAAATAGGAAAACAAGGTGCTAGATACAGTCTGGATTATCCATCAAATGCTAATTTATTGAAGGGACTATATTTACAGAAGATAAGTTACATGTAAGCAAAACAGCTTTCTGCTGTTCCAACAGCACGAGTATTACTTGGGCTCTGGATCAAGACTGTGGTTGGAAGAGGTTCAAGCTTCAGTTCTTCTGTTCCTTCCTGGGGAGGTCTCCAGGTGCCTTAGGCTCATGTACCATTGCCCCCCTCAGATGAAACAACCCTAGCGTGCATTTTCCAACATGCAAATGTGCTGTATATGTATGGTTTTTATTCTGATGTCCCCATAGAGAAGGCTAAAGCAGGCTTCCAGCCAGTCCCAGAATGGAATTTTTATTTTATACACCTATGGCACCGAAGGGATACTTCTTTACCACTGTCTTTTAGACTTCCAGCACCTGACGCTTATTTTCTTTCCTTCTTTTTCCTTCGTTTGTGACTTGTTTTGAGAAGTGATATATCGTGTTCACTGGAAAGCAGCAATTATTTCCTTGTAATGAAATAGAGCAACCCCTCTTCCCCTCCCATGTTTCTTTGGCTTCAAAGCTTAATGCAGCAGTCCGGTTTGAAAGCTTTGGTCTTTACTGTATGGTATGTGAATTGCTAATATCGTATCAGCTAGACTATATCCCGAGTCTTGGACATTAGTGACCTTTTAAAAATGCACTAGAGATTTTGAGGTGTTTTTTCTAAGCGTTGCAAGGTTGACAGGCGTACTGGCACTGCAGTTTTGTCTTACAGATGCGATGAGACATTTTCTGTAGTACTTTAAAGGTATCAACATAAGTAAGTGTTCCTAACTGGTATTTTTCTAAGGTGGTATTACAGCTGGGAAATACAGGTATTTTAGCATTCCTAAAAATAATGGTACACAGTTGTGTTAAATCATGACTTGAGGAGTAGATCAGAGTGACGTATGAAACTTGTCACCGGGGGCCTCCGGGCTCTGTTGGACTGGCCGTGTCACTCAGGGCGGGTGAGGCTGGGTCTCGTGGGTCTCGGCCGTGGACGGGGCGTGCTGCGGGGTCCTTGGGCCACATGCTTCTGTCCCCTTCCACGAGGTGGACCTGATGACCTGAAAGCTTGGTCACTGATGGACATCTTCTTTCCACTCCCAAATCCTGCTTTTAGAGCAGCAACTTTTGTCTACTAGTAATCTTCAGATGTCCAAGTCTTCAAAAGCAAAGTGTTTTATAGTACTGATTTACTTAAACACATAATTATACCACTTCAGTATTTTTCCATGATTTTTTTTTGCTAATCAAAGCATTACATTAATCTTTTATTTATGCTTTTTTTCATTCACTTGTTTTAAAACAACTTGCATGCATGTTTGCATTGACCTGTATGTGTGTGCTGTTGAATTTTGATGTTTAAAGTCTTGATTAGCTCGAAAACGTGCAAGTTCTGGCCTTCTCAGATGTGATTTTCATAAGGCTCATTGTTCATTGTTGAATTGGAGGGAAAAAACCTACTAAAAACTTGTTAGCTTTAAATAACTTTTCCTAGATTTATGGCTTTCACCCTAGCTTTCTTAGTAGCAGAATTTTGGATTACTTTTTAAAGTGTTTTTGACAATTTTTAATGGAATAAATTAAGAGCAGCTTCTCAGTTGTTATGAAAAAAGAAGTGTTGTGCCATTAATCAAACCCGACCACCATTTTAATTTCTGATACTTAATAAGGCTGTTGATACTTTTTTTTTTTTTGCATTAATGGGTTCACAGCTTCTTAAATACTTCGACGTATTATGGAGCTGAAGAGTTATTTTTTTCCAAATACAGTCTTCGTTTTTCCTTTTAATTCCGTATGTTCGGTCTTTAAACGTTTGCTGAGATCCCTCTGTTGCGGGGACCTTTTCCAGTGGCGTGGAACCAAAGCACTTGCCGCGTTTTACATCCCGTGCTCGGCCCTGGCAGCGTCCCAGCGGGGTCTGCGGACGGGACTCGGGCGAGAAATGCCTGTTGATGAGCTTTTCAGCGCTTGGCAGAAGACATTAGAAGTAAATTGGGAATATTGGACTTCTCAGAGTTTGACAGCAGTCAGACGCTCCTGGAGCTTGTCATATCTCTTTTTTTTTCCCCTCACCTCTTTCCACACTCGGCAGTAGGAAGTCATTTATGGTAATTTTCTCCTATTTGCATATAGGTTATAGAGTTCTGTGGTGCAAAGCGCGCTCAGAACTCCTTTTAAGTGTCTGTTCAGATCAAAGCAGGCCTGTGTGATAGCTGTTGTCTGACACCAAGCTGTGTGGTGTTGTTTTCATTAAACATTTATCATACTTCCAGTGTGACAGCAGGCAACTTTGTGCTTGGGTAACATGTTTTCATGCAAAATTTATTGAAAAAGACGAGACGTTGTAAAGAGATCTTGTTGCCTTTCACCAGTGGCGAAGGGTAAATGTTTGATTGGAAGGGAAGATACCTCTGGCACGGCTTGGTGGTGCGTTGCGCTGAGGAGCTGCGAAATGCTCGGCTTTTAATAACCACCTAAATATATCTTACAATTGTTTATTCTGAGAAACTTTGCTTTGACAGATGACATGAACCGTTTTTCATTTTCATTCTACTTGGTCTTAACGATGGTTTATTATGGGCCCATAACGATGGAATAGGCTACCGTTTGTGAATTAAATGCTGACTTAATAGTAGGGACTAATACACTGAATTTTTTAATAGCTCTGTGCATACCAACATAGACTCTTGTGTATAAGACTGCTGAGAAAGTTGGGGAATTTTGAGGGTAATCTTTGCAGTATAAATCTCATCTTTTTGACAAAAATAGGTAAGGTACTACATTTAATTGATAACATACTACTTTAGAGTAAAGCACGATTGATTATTTATATCTAAGGAATATTTCATTCTTCCAGTGATATATTTTTGTTTTGAAGCACTTCTATTGTAAACCAAACTAAAATAGTTCTGGTATGTTTATTTGAACTGAAAATGGGTGAGGTACCATAGTGGTAGCCACCGGCATCCCGGGCTGCATCCCCAGCAGCGTGGCCAGCAGGGCGAGGGGGGGATTGTGCTGCTCTGCTCTGGGGAGACCCCCCTGCAGTGCTGCCTCCAGCTCGGGGGGTCCCCACAGCAGAAGGACACGGAGCTGTTGGAGCGGGGCCAGAGGAGGCCCCGGAGCTGCTGCGAGGGCTGGAGCCCCTCTGCTGGGAGGACAGGCTGGGAGAGTTGGGGGGGTTCAGCCTGGAGAAGAGAAGGCTCCGCGGAGACCTCAGAGCCCCTTCCAGTGCCTAAAGGGGCTCCAGGAGAGCTGGGGAGGGACTCAGGGTCAGGGAGGGGAGCCATGGGACGAGGGGGAATGGCTTTACACTGAAAGAGGGGAAATTTAGATGAGATATTAGGAAGAAATTGTTGACTGTGCGGGTGGTGAGCCCCTGGCGCAGGTTGCCCCGAGAAGCTGTGGCTGCCCCATCCCTGGAGGTGTTCAAGGCCAGGTTGGACGGGGCTTGGAGCAACCTGGGCTGGTGGGAGGTGTCCCTGCCCAGGGCAGGGAAGGTGGGACTGGATGGTCCCTTCCAACCCCAACTATTCTATGATTATTCTGGTGTATAAATTTGTAAAAAAAGATTTCCTGTATATTAAGAGGACTTAAAAAAAAAAGATTCTTCTGTAGTTCTTTATTTCTGCTTTTCTCTTGTTTTTAGATAAAGAATCTCTTTCTTCATCTGTCTCCTAGCATGGCCCTAAAAAAGGGTTATGTTAGCAGGGAAAAATGAGGGGTAGGAGGTGGGTCTACCGTTGCTTGATGTCATTTCCAAATGCTTTTTAACATAACACTTCAGCCTGAATAGTGTTGGTGATACCAGGCTGTTCTGCACAAAATTTTCATAAATCTTACTCAATCTGAGAGTTGTGCTGCTGTAGCCCTGACAGTTTAAGGTTACACGAGAAGCAGAGTTGGCTGGGAAAAATAATATATTTCTTTTAGACCCACTGGTATAAGTAGGGATAAATGGTCCTGTTTTTAAGGACATGAAACCTTCATCAGGTCTAACCCACACTCGGCAATTATCAAGCTTAAATCCAGGTCCGGAGCAATTCCTCTGGGTGCAACACGTTTATGTTAATCGGTTAGTCAATAAGAAGGACCAGTAGCTTATCTCGTCCCATACTGTCCATGCTGACAAGGGGAGATTCTCAAAATTTGTAAAATGTTAGTGTTTATCTGATCCAATTATGCACATGCCGGTTCCAAAACATAATCTCTGTAGTTGTTGGCCTAAGGTATTTGTGTTCAATCATCTCTATTCACTTACAAATGGGATTTTGTCACACTGAGACTGATTTTGTCGCTCTAAGACCTTTTCTTTAAAATTTTACATGACAAAATACATTTATCAAGTAGCAGAAATGTGCAAATATAAATTGATGTTCAGGGTGCTACAACGTTTGTTTAATTTGCACTGCTCTCAGTTCTCTTATTCATGAGTTGTTTTTAATTATTTGGATTCTCCTTAGAACTTATTTTAGAGAGGCTTAGGAGGATAATATAGCCAAAGTACGTTGTGTTTATTTTGCAGCATAAGAGTTCAAAAGAAAAAAAATAGCATAATTCTTTTGTAAGGTTTGATTCAAAACATAATAAATAAGGATTGCTTCTGGGCCGAAACCTTGCATGCCACGTTTCAACCTTGATCGTATTTTTGTTGATGAGTTATAAGCATCATAGTGTAGGTGCTTCTAATACAATTATGACAGACCCTTATCTCCAGTGGAATGAGCGGGGGCACTGGTGAAAATGCCCTGGTTGAGAATAGTAGGGTCTGCCCATATGTCCGTATTAAACAGTAATTTGTAGAAAAAATTGTAGAACTTCTTTAAAATCTGTTTAAAATTAATGCAAATGTGTTTTGAATGCTGAAACCAAACCACTACAGTTCTTTGCTGGTAAATAGTTTGAGTACTTATAGTAGAATTTTCTTTGTTCTTTTGTCAGAAGAGAAAAATCTTTCCTTAATCCGAAGGGTTTTATTTTCAGCGTCTGGACTAAATTATGAGGACTTTATAATAGCCACAGTCCCGCTGCTGAGAGGTTGTTATAATAAAGTTTTAAGATGCCTGATAGTACTTATTAGTTACAGTAATTTATTTTGGTAGCTTCTTGAAGAATAGCAGATAATAAGCCTCTAAAATTTTATGACAAGTTGAGCCCCTTTGGCGAGCCTGGGGTATCTTTGACTGCCAGCCAATTGCTTTGACTTCCTACGGAGCGGGCTTGCAAGGGTCTTTGAGATGTATTATGGTGGCAAGGGAGTTATTTATCCAAAATCAAAACAAAATGCCTCCTCTATTTATTTATTTTTGCTGCTTTTGCCTTCCTTTCTATCTCTTCTCTTTATTATTATTTTTTTTTTCTCCAGCAATCTTTGCCTGATACACCATTATTCTGGTCACAAGGGTTTGCCTAAACTAGTTGGGGAGCACACACGGAGTTGCACTTTCTCTGACGTTTGGTTTTGAAGGGTATTTCTGCTTTCTGCTCTTCAGCATCATTTCCACAGAAGCAGAGCTGTGGCAGTTGTATCTCCTGTAGCATGGAGGAGATATTTTGTTGTCTTTATGTTACTTCTTCCTCAAATCTTACATATATATACTGCCCATAAGGATAATTTCATATGCCTTCACTGCATTGGCACAGTTTTTCTTACTACATTTAAGACCTTCAATAATAAAAGGAGATGTGACATGTGCTGCTTTTAGAGCTTATTGTAGAACAAAGATCAGTATTCTGAACTGTTTTTAAAAAAAAACTTAAACTTCCATATTTTGTTTGGGCTTCTGCAGTGAGAATCTCGAGGAGAAAAGAAAATGTGAACAGATCTTCCAGACAGATGTCCTGGTGCTCTTTAATCTCTTCTAAATGCAGAAATGAAATCATATAGATAGATACTGTAGTAGGGGTTGATATTGTAGCAACGCGTCGCACCAGTTCTTTCATGGAAGACTCTGTGGCAAAGACAGTGAGACCTTGGATGTCAGTGAAGACAGTAGAAGAAATTGTCTGAACGCTCAGGTGGTATGGGGTATGATGTAGCATTTTGGAAAAGTTGTCCATCAAATGATTGCTAGACTTCTTAAATATGAAAGTGTCTGCATTCTGTCTCTAGTCATTATAATTCTGTCTTCAGTGCTTGAGTGACGGTTGTCTTGCTCGCTCTATAGGCAGAAGGGGCATTTTTATGTGCTACAAGATGATATTTGGACAGCAATACCACGTTACGGCTTTTCTCAGCCTTTAATGAAGTAGCCATGTTTAGTAATGTTTATTTCTCGGAAATTCACACATTCCAAAGTGATGCTAAACTTCATGGATGCAAAGAAAACCTGGTGTTTACATCGGCTGAGATCTGCTTGCACATCTGAGTGGAACAATATGGGAGAGCGATTTTTGTCCAGAAACTATGGAAGTAGATGATGGATTTGTCAGGAAGCCTATTCATTCTCATACCCATGCTGGAGATTTTCAGGGATGGGGGTCCTCATGCTGCCTCACGAGTTCTCTTAATAGGATTCTGATCTAGAAATGTATAGATAGCACATATTTAGTCCTTATTCGTAGGTTTACAACTGATTGAATGTTGCTATCATGAAGATCATAGAATGGTTTAGGTTGGAAGGGACCTTGAAGATCATATAGTTCCAATCCCCCTGCCCTGGGCAGGGGACATCTCCCACCAGCCCAGGTTGCTCCAAGCCCCGTCCAACCTGGCCTTGAACACCTCCAGGGATGGGGCAGCCACAGCTTCTCGGGGCAACCTGCGCCAGGGGCTCACCATCCTCACAGTCAAGAATTTCTTCCTCATATCTCATCTGAATCTACTTTCTTCCAGTTTGAAGCCATTCCCCCTCATCCTATCACTACATGCCCTTGTAAAAGGTCCCTCTCCAGCTTTCTTGTAGGACTCCTGGATAGGAGTCCTACAATAGTCCAGGATAGGAATCCTGGATAGGATACTGTAAGGCTGCTCTAAGGTCTCCCTGGAGCCTTCTCTTCTCCAGGCTGAACCCCCCCAACTCTCCCAGCCTGTCCTCCCAGCAGAGGGGCTCCAGCCCTCGCAGCATCTTCATGGCCCTCCTCTGGCCCTGCTCCAACAGGTCCGTGTCCTTCCTATGTTGAGGGCTCCAGAGCTGGATGCAATATTCCAGGTGGGGTCTTAACACAAGAGCAGAGTAGAGGGGCAGAATCCCCTCCCTCGCCCTGCTGCCCACACTTCTTCTGATGCAGTTGGTCTTCTGGGCTGCAGGCACACATTGCTGGCTCATATTTAGTTTCTCATCAACCAACACCCCTCAGTTCACACACTAGAGTGGTTTTGCAGCTGTTACATTAGCTTAAGGTATGGTACCTGCTGAGTATAAATGCCCCGTGTTACTGCTGGCAGGATCCAAATAGACAGGTAACTGAAGAAGTCACCTTGTACTCGTGGTGGTCCTTTGAGATCTGTTGTGTGCAGACAGACTTCATAACTTGCCCTTTCAGAATTCTTAATTTATGGTGGAGAAGGAATTGAATAGTTTGGACTACTTCCCGTCCAGATGCTCAAGAGAAAGATTCATGAGGGTGTCCAGGACGCAGGGTGCCAGTGGTACGCAGGAGCATTTTAAGGATGCTAGAAAAGTGGGATGATTCCCTTTGCTGACAAAAAATGTCCAGGTGTTGGAAACGAGAAGGAAACAGCTGAAAGGCCAAATGAGGACAGTTTCCTCTACAGTAAGTCAGCCAAAGGCTAACGGGACGCAGAGGAAGAGTTTCCCCCTGAAAAGGACAGAGGCGTCCATATGCCCAGCGTAGCTCTGGGGTCACTTGCCTTTGACCTAGATTTGTTGCTATTGTCGTCTGAGCTGTGTTGGCCTTGTTTTTCTTTTTGTTTGCTAAAAATCCCCTTTTAAGGCTAAAAAGGACGGCCATTTATTTAATGGGCTGTGACATTGAGGCAGCAGCAATATGGGATGATTTTTTTTTCCTTTAGCTACCAGAGTGCTGTAAAACCCCGTGTGGATCGTACGTGTGTGTGAGCTGTGGGGCACAACTGTACAGAAGATGTCAGAGAACTGCTGAGCCCAGAAAGTAAATCGTTTTTACCCACAGAGTAACCATTTCATTTTCATTCACTAAGTGCTCTTTGTACTAAGCGCAAAAATATAAATTCTGTGTTCAAGTTCTGTAGTTCAGACTGTCAGTTCGAGCCGCTTGTTAAATTAGCTTCCCTGCTAAATTCACGTACTATGTTGAGGGAATTATATTTCTCCATATTTACAGAAATAGGTTTTGGAATGCATTTGAAGGCAATATCTTCAAAGACACACATTCTTTTAAGCTGTTTAAAATTTTCAAAACTATCCGGTCCTTAAAACTGCCAACCACCGTGATTGTCCTTTTATAACTATATAATTTGCATTATCTTGGGTTTTTAAATGGAATAATTCCTTAAATACAGAGTATTCTTTTCAGAAAGTGTTTCATTTGCCCGCACGTACAAACACACACGCTCTGAATGTAAACATGCCGTCCTTTTTTTTACCGGGACACCTTGTACTTTGAGAGCAGCTGACTATTGTTTTAATGGCCTCTCTTAATCTGGGCATGAGGAATCCAAACTGAATGATACGGAGCTGTGAAAATCCAGTTAGTGTGAGCTGTAATCTCTTTACTGGGTTTAAGTAGTTCGAGTGGCGTTCAGACACCCTGCAGATACTGAACTGCAGAGATACAGTAATCACCTCACCGCGTACCCAGCGTCTCGCGATCATGGGAGGAAAGCAGAGGAGTCCCGAGCAGTCATTTAGGTAAAAACCAAAACAAACCCAACAAGCACTGCCTCCTCCCAGCAAGCAGGCAAGAGGCAAGGAAAAAAAAAACCCATCCAAAAGACATGCTACTGTACAGTGAAATTTTACATCACGTTAAAATATTACGCGCTCTCTGTTTCACCTTGGTTTTTTGGATTAAGAATGCTTTTTCTGGAGTGGAACTTACCTGCCATGGACGTGATAAAACATCAGTTTCTTTTGATTAGGAAGGGAAGGAGGAACATCTTTGAAGAAAGTAATTCTAATATCAATCTCATTTTGGACCTTTCTGTTGCTATTTGGAATTAGAAAAGAATGTGAAGAACTTAAGTGAAGTAATCTAAATTGTTGAAGGAAATAAAAGAATTTGGGAACATTAATGTAGTAACAATTTTTGGTAAAGAAATTCTTTCATGAGCATAGCAAAACAACCTCGTCGCATGATCAAGGATTGCTTTACAAAAGGGGGGAAGACAAACCTGTTGTAGATTTTGACACGTACGATTCCACAGGTCTGTTATGTTTGTTTAGAAAACTGGAAAGAGTGTAAATTTACTTGCGGGCTCTGGTGTCCTCCTTGGCATCTCCTGGTTCGGGGCTGGGCAGGATGCTCGTACCCAGCGGGAGCGGCGGCCCCTTCCCTCCCCTGCCCTTTCTCCTCTCGTGTCCCCCCTATGCGCGGGTGCATAGACAGAAGTTGCCTTTGGAGATCTGTTTGGTCCTTTTGTTACTGTAGAAGTTTTAACCATCGTTACTGAAGAAAATAGAGGAAAAACTAAAAATACAGCTGAATCTGTAAATAAATGAATGCTATAGTTCTACAGAGGTGGTTTTTTAGTTCAAGGCAGAGCTTGTGGCCCATTAAATGTTAAGCCTGTGGTACCAAAGAGACCACAAGGTTAGAAATCTCTGTTTTAATCAGTTCAAACCTTTTTTTTTTAATGCTGATCATTTGCATTATTGTTTCTCCTGTCCTGCAAACAAAAGTGGAGTGCTCAAACGTTTGGATACTTCTCTTTCCTTCATTGTCACTATTTGTCTGCTGCTGTAGGAGGTGGCGTTAAGAAGCAACTACTTGAGGAGGGAAGAGGCCTGAAACATCAGGTGGTTCCGATCCCTTGCAGTTAAGACTGGAAGTGTGAAAGTGTCACGAGCCAACTTTCTGCTTGCATGTATTCCAGCAGTGGCTGTCCTTGGTGGATGTCCTTCTGCCAGGGTCCGGGGCAGTCTTGGACTGGTGGGATGATCTTCGTTGGATAGGTGTAGTTGGGCACCCCTAAGGAAGCAAGTAGAGCGTGTTTTTCTACTTCAGCACCATTTCATTAAAATAACTTTCCATTGAGGTGGGCAGGTTCTCACATCTGCCTGTGGAGAAGACTGCCCAACCCAAATCTTCCGTTTTGAACATATCTGCTAAATTTCAGAGTGATTCCCGTAAGAGAGTTCAGACCATGGTGAGTGCACGTGCTCTTTGTGTCTCACCTCTGTGCACAGCATCTGATCCAATCTTGGAATAAAACATCTTCAGCTCTGTAGCAGAATCCGCCGACACGTAGAGTGTAGTATTTCCAGCCTGCACCATGTTTTGTTGTGACAACGTTACTTCAGCACCGTGTCAGTTTTATTCCCTCTTTTTTTTTTTTTTCATAATTATGGCAACCCCAGTGGTAACCTAACGAATTGAAGTTTTTCTGGAGAAAAAGTATGGGAATCGTTTCCACTTCAGGTATCAATTTTTACATTATTTATAGTGTTAAAAGGAACATCTCTAGAGATCCTTGAAGGACAAAACTGGCAAATGCTTTGAGTGACTTTCAGGGTGGAAATGAGGAGACCCAGAGGAAGTGTGTTAGATGTGCCGGTGCTTCTCCTGGGTTCTGACTCGCTCCTCATCTGCTCCCAGCTGCTTCCAGTTCTTGTAAGACAAGGCCCATTTAATGGTGAATTATGTTGGGAATGATTTTTTTCCCGGGCTGAAATCGAAAGAGCAAGATGGGTCCATTCTCTCAAAATGGATTAAGGAATTGATCAGGAAGGTCTGACTTTGCTGCTCAGATCAGAATCTTTTGAGGCTGCTTAATGGGATCACGCTGTGTCAAAGAGGGGAAAAGGGTTTTTTTCCCCCCTGATTCTTGTCAGGTGGGCATTGCTCTGTGCTTTGAAAAATATTAAAGAAATACTCACAGTGGATTTACAGAAAAGTGTTCAGCAGAGTGTGATGGGGAATGGTTCCTATACCTCTGTGGGGGCAGGAGGAGTGAGAAAGCTTCATCCGTCTGTCTTTCCCCCTCTCCCTTTTTCCCTTTTATTTCCTCCTTTTCATCTCCCTGAACATGCAGAAAAATTCTCTCCTCTTTCGGTAGCCGTGTAAGGAGAGGGTAATTTACTTAGAACTCTGAGAGAGGAGCGGGAAGGTGGCCGGTGCCTTGGGAGGCTCCGCGAATCCGTGGGACCGTGCCCAGGGGCTGGGGCAGGGTCTGTGCCTGCCTGCGGACGTGCCGAGGCAAGTACAGAAAAAGAGGAGGCCTGATTTTATTTCATTTTTTTAATTTATCAAATTTTGACTGTGGAACGTCCGCTGGCAATGAACGGCTCAGGAAGAATCTGAGCAATTGTCTGTAAAAGAACCTGGATGATCTTCACATCAAGAATCTCAGTTCTGTACTGTAATAGAGACACAGACCTACTGTAATGTATTGATTTAGTTTTTTAGGAATTCGGATGTGAAAGTGAAAACCTTTCCTGACCATGTTAAATAGTGTTTAAAAAGCCTCCTATGGCACAATCTCTGCATGAAATTTTAGATAGTGCTGCAGGATTAGTTTCTACTGGGAGTTAATTTATGGCAGGTCCTCTGTAAGTCAGGAGCATGAAGATGGAAGAGAAGGTAGGGGCTTATACGTACTGGGAGACATTAAATCTTATTTAAAAGGTCAAGGTGTGTTTTGTACAGAGGAGGACAAAAGATTTAAATCCACCAATTAATTTGTTTAAAAAAACAAAACAAGCTTTAGGCCCCAGAGCTTGTTGAAAGCTATTTCCATTAACTTTAAAGGTTATATAATAGATCTCTCCTCTTGAGAAATAGCTGTACCAATATTAATTGGAAACACTGGAGGGTTTGCTTGCTTGTTTTCAATAAATACAGATTAAAGCACAATTTATAAATACAAAAAAAAAAATAATCACAGAAGTGCTATGTTGAATGTTCCATATTGCAGCATGTTAAGAACTTTAAACTGCTTTTCTCTTCCCACCACCTCTTCTCCGTTGTTTTTCCCTTTCCGTTGTGTACAAGGTTGGGCTGACGTATTTTAGCTCTCGTTGCTGCATTTAAGCTCTCGCTGTTTGGCAGCTTCTCCTTGTGGTGCAGTTTAATTTTCACTTCTTTCCAGTGGTGGGCATGACACGGAGAGGAAGGAAAGCGGAAAAGAATACAGGTAACAGGAAATTCTGTGCTCCGTCCTACTAATCTTCTTGGGTGCCCAGAAGTAACATCTTTCTTCTTCTATTTTAGTAAATATGCTACTTTTGTCTGTCTCTTTTTCCCCCCCCCCAGCATTCAGGATATAACGACTCAGTGGATTGATGTTAGATGTTTAGATACAGATGTTAAATGCTTGAAATGTTATACATTTGTGGTTATTATGTTTGAAAATTATACTCTGCACATCGTAATACGTTCTGAATAATGGAAGTGCCTTATTTTTAGGTTGTACTTCTCACCTTCTTTATGAGAGAGAAATTTTCATCTGACAAAGTTGCCTAGATTTTGATAAATTTAACATAAAATTATCACTAATCTGATCCTAAGAGTTAAGTGCTTTTAACTAAGAATTGAGTAAAATATTTACGTGGCGCCCTGCTGTGCGGAGGCTGCACCGGGTGGGTTTGCAAACATTTTGGAAGAGGGTCAGGTTATTCAATCCAAAGTACGCCTCAACTGCTGAGAATACATTTTTAGTGAAGTTCTATATTGAAGTTATATTAGGTCAGTGTCTGAAAACTGGAAAATATCAAAATGGGTTAAAAGTGATAACCCCACATTCCTTGATACTGTCACCATATGTGATGTCATAGAATCACAGAATCATAGAATGGTTTAGGTTGGAAAGGACCTTGAAGATCATCGAGTTCCAACCCCCCTGCCATAGGCAGGGACACCTCCCACCAGACCAGGTTGCCCAAGGCCACGTCCAGCCTGGCCTTGAACACCTCCAGGGATGGGGCCTCAACAACTTCTCTGGGCAACCTGTGCCAGTGCCTCACCACCCTCAAAGGGAAAAACTTCTTCCTAATGTCCCTGGTGGCCCCTTTTTGCCTGCCTCCAGAAAGCATTGCTGATCTCAAGCTTGTCAAACTTGCATTGTAACTCAAAATTTTAAGTGATTTGACATGGAATTGTATGAAGCCATTGGGAGGTGTGTTTGTCAGAGGAGGGAAGATGCTGTGAATTAGCGGGGATGAGTTTCGTGCCAGAGGTCCTTTGCCTGAGCTGGCGCAGGAGCCGTGGGGTACTGGAACAAGTATGGTGTAGCGGCCGGACACATCTTTCAAATCTGATGGGTTTATCTTGAGATATTTCTATCGAGGAATGTGGTGAGTAGCTATGGTTTGGATCTGTGGTGTTGCAGCCCTGGCTCCGGTTCTCTGCTTTGTGCTGACCTCCACTAACCTTTCCGTGGGATGTTTTGTTGAAGGGGTTGACAGTGCGGACGTGACTCAGAGAACGGTTTGGGTTGGAAGGAACCTTAAAGCCCCTCCAGTGCCACCCCCTGCCCTGGGCAGGGACACCTCCCACCAGCCCAGGTTGCTCCAAGCCCCGTCCAACCTGGCCTTGAACACCTCCAGGGATGGGGCAGCCACAGCTTCTCTGGGCAACCTGCGCCAGGGGCTCACCACCCGCACAGCCAAGAATTTCTTCCTCATATCTCACCTAAATCAACCCTTTCCTCCTGAAACGGGGCTCTGGGGCGTTTCTTTGCTGCCAGCTGTGGTGAGGTGCCTGGGGAAGCAAACCGACCAGCAGCAGAGAGGCTTGAACCCCTGGGGTGAGACCCCGAGCCCCGTACTGTTGGTGGGCTGCACCCCTCCTTGCTGGGCGCTTCGCTGGGCGCTTTAGGGGCGTGTGAGACTGAAGGGATTTTTGCTGTGACCCATCCCATCACAGCGGATGTTGTTTGCCTGCCCTCCATTCCTTTTCCGTACTGGCAATTTCCGTACAGAAAAACCCCACAGCTGTGTAACTGCTGAATTTTATTAGCAAATGGAAAATATTCTGAATTATTATAGGATTTTAATTTTTTGTGAAGGCAAAGCAATCCAATGGGGAACTTCAAAAACAACTAAAAAGAGGCAGGAGCAATTTTTCATGCTGACTGTTTTCGCAGTGTCATTTTTATCACCTGTTTTTATCCAACCCATGGAAAACATTTATAGCGAACACTGTATCTATTTTTTTTCTGCAAGTTAATGAGAATTTTATGGAATGAAGTTAAAATAAGATTGTCCATGAGCAGATTTTCTCACAAGTTCAAATAACCTGAGTAGAAAACTAATAATTTTCTTTCATTATTCCTCCCCGTAATTTATATATTTATTTGGTTGATTATTTTTAGGCTGACGCCTAAACTGCGTTTGCAGTCTTTGTTTTTGAAGAAGTAGTAAGAGTCAGATATGATTTTGCATCTTCCAAAGGCCGCTCAAATGTATAGTACGTTGCACAAAATCCCATAAACAAATTGTTAAGCTTTTTTTTTTTTATGGAGACAGAGAAACATCAGAAACCATATGTAGGGTCACGCATCGGAAGTGTTGTGAGAAAGCACATATCCATAGTTTCTGCGTTGCCGCTTGGACCGTTCAGTAGTGCAGTTTCAAGGTGACCATATCTCAAACCTTTATTAGGAAAAATGAGTTAATAAAATCACAAATTGTTGAAAGGCATGGGCATAAATAATAATAACAAGTAAAAAGCCTTAGTGCATAGATGAAAATCCAGGGCGTGTAAAAGGTGCCCACGATGTCCAGTTTCTTTGGCATCAGGGTAGCTCCTTGGTGGGGTGACCGAGGAGAAGACAGTGCCGTGCTGCTCCTGACTCACACAGGGAAGGAGCAGAAAAGCGGGAAGAGTAGCGGTGATTCTTCGATGGGAAATAAAGCCCACAGAAGCGATGCAGAGCTTGTGTTGTAGTCTATAGAGTTTGG
Source organism: Anarhynchus alexandrinus (assembly GCA_008711295.1). Lineage (NCBI taxonomy): Eukaryota > Metazoa > Chordata > Aves > Charadriiformes > Charadriidae > Anarhynchus > Anarhynchus alexandrinus. Next base: position 480,448 of record VUYV01000339.1, read on the forward strand.
CTGATAAGGGGTCTTTAATCACAGTATATACAGTGTTTTAAGAAATACACTATACGGTGATTTTCAAAGTGCCATCCAAATGTCTTTTAAACAATTCTGAAAATTTTACTCCAATCATGAGTGGGTTGCACCTGGCTTGGATAACTCATCCTCCCACTTCTGTGATGGCATAGCCCGCTAAGAAAAGGGTACTATAGGGGAATACTTCTCTTTGGGTTGCAAAGCACACCAAACATCCTCACATACGGACAGTGAATGTACAGAATATACTTTTTCATTTAGTCAGATTGGGAATAGACATTTTGTGAACATATGATCTAATTTTAGCCCGGCAGTTTTCACACAGGATACCAGCGATATTTATTTCTGCCAGGAGAAATGAAGAGTTTAGTTTTATATGCACCATCATGCTTTCTTTTTCCTGGTCTGCCTTTAATCTAGTACTGTGTTTATGTAATGCAATAGAAATGTTGCTAACATGATTATACTTTTATATCTTATTAGCTCAAATACTGAGTACAATAAAATGGAAAACTGTTTAAATTTTATGTTTAAGTGCTTGAGATAAGAGTTCTTGTAAATGAAATGTGATTACATTTCTCTAATAGATCTTCTCTGTCTGTTAGTACTTTGTTTAGCTATGTAATTCTATTGGGTTTGCTGTTTCGAAGTTTGATTTTATTATTATTTTTTTAAGAAATAGCCGTGTAAAATACTCAGTGTGATACACAAATAAACAATGAACACGAATCTATTGAAAACTCAACGTTTCCTGTCTGAAAAAGAAAACCATTGCGAGATAGTTTTCTTTGTGATAACCAATTTGAATTAAACATAATTCCCTAACATCACCTTGAATTTCCATCTGTGTAACCCTGATGTTCTTAAGCGTTTTGCATTTACCTAATGCTCTGGGCTATTTCCACTTAGCATGTATGGAAAACTGTGACTATCTTAAAACTGTAGATGATATGAATAACAATTGTTTGCTGATCTTACCCTGTATCTCCCTGGATAACCTGCAGTCTGCAAAGGCTGAGTAAGTGGCAGATAGCTTTTGTCGTCTCTTATCCGGGCTGTACACTTGTAAGGAAGAGCAGGGATAATCGCCTAAATCTAATTAGGGGTTAAAAGAGGCCATGACTGTGATGTGGCAGAGAGACACCTTACTGTATCAATCCTGTTTGCATTAGAAAAATAAGGTTGTCATATTGATTATTCAAATTAGCTTATATTGGCCATGGCTCAATGGCTCGTATCGCAGCTGAAGCACTCGAAGGTCCCAGCTTTTCAGAGAAGACCTATGCTTATAGCATATATTATGTGGTGTCTTGTTTGCTAATTTAAGGGGTTTAAAACTAAGACCGAGGGAGTTTTATCGTGAGAATTAAGGGTTTAAGTGACCATCAGAAAATGAAGTTGAGCTTTCATGTGCGATATTTGTGATTGCTGAAAGCTATTAAATGAAGGCCAATAAATTTGCTTTAGTTCTTTTATGGAAAAATCAGTATTGGAGTTAACAGATCTTGCAGTGTTATGTTTGTGCGCTAATTGATGTTTAGTTCAAAGTCAAATGGAGCTAAAAAGAGTAAAGTAATTGCATTCAGATCAATTCCGCATTCAAGAGATAGTGAATTCCCTTGGCTATGACTTTGGGGTCTATATTTTAATTTAAAATAAAAAAAAACCTACCTGGTGCTGGGCTATTATAGCATTCTCAAATATTTCTCAGCACTTGGCTTTTTGTCATTCAACAATCACATCTGCTGACATCCTGCAAGGGTATAGATGCTCTAGAGAGTGCTAATTTCGGCCTTCCTCGTTACTGTAGTCATGATGAATGACGTAAGTGCCATACATAGAATGGGCAAAAGGAAAGGCTTTAAGAAGACCAATGCTTTTTTGGTGGGATTTTTTTTGTGCTTTTGTAGTACACCAAGAAATATGTGCTAGGCTATGCCCTATGTACGAAGATTGGACATTTTACAGATATTTTTTCCATTGGTTTGTGCAACTTCTGTCATTGCAGATGTACAAGAAAAAGAGTCCATGTTAAATCCCAGATATCAGGCAGAGTTTGCAAATGTTTCTCCGTGGTTGAAATTACTTCACCCACCTTATATACACTTCGAACGTTTTCATTTACCCTAGGTGTTGGTTATGCTGTATTTCTTTCTACGACTGGGGAAAAAAATATATGTAGGTAATGAAACTTATTTTTCCTTCTACTGCACGTAGGTGCAAGGGTTTCAACTTGATTTTAAAATTTCTTCAGTTGGTTCTTCCAGTTTCTTCTGCTCTCATTATCTGTTGTTGGTACTGGTGTGGCAGTTACCCATCCACACGCCAACCTTGCAGGCTGACCTTGTTGACTGAAAGCCACAATGACCAGAGGAAGGAGATATATATATATATATAAAAATGTTATATACTGTTGCTTACGTTGTTAGAACAGCATCCTGACCTATTTTGAATGACTGAAAATTATTGTGCGCAAATGTTGACGTAACTTTCCAATATCTTGCTTGAACAGAATAGCGAAGTAGGTGGCTTATCCTGCCATGCCGTTGTGTAAAAGGCCACTTGGTCCTGACCATTGTTACATGAATGTGTCTGATTGCTTGGAACAGTTCCAATTCCAGTTCCTGGGGACACTGGTTTCTGGCACTTCTTTGCAAGACAGAGTAATTTTGTATATTGCAATTATAACTTTCAGCCAAAACTGAAAATCTAGGAAAAGAGCCAATATACTGGATTTTTATTTTTTTTTTAGTGATATCAATATGCAATTTCTGTTAGATCTATCCATCAGTCTGCGTGTTCATTCTGTAGTCTGAATTTGTTATATTATTTTTTCTTAAGTCTGACTTTAATCTCTTTCAGAGCACAGGTACTCCAATGTTCTCTGCTATGGTCTTTACCAATAGTTAGCAAAGTATTCGTGTTACTCTATCCAACATCAGTAAAACTGTCTGGAATACATTTCTTAAAAAGAGTGAAATAAGACAAATCTGAACAGTATTGTAATAAAGCAGAGAAAAGTCCTTAGTTCTGGTAGCATCGTAGAGAGGCGAAATGTTCTGTTAGTGAAGGGGTTGCCGGCCGTAGTGTCTGCTCCTCCTTTGAAAGAATGTAAAAGTTTGATTCAGGCACAAGGGTGACTAACTCGGGGATGGTTGAGGCTACCACCCTGAGCTGTCTACCTTACTTTGCTGGAAAAATTAACATTTTAATGTAAACCAGCACCACTTTTGGGTTGTCTTAGAGCATCAGTCTGTAACGGTTGAGGAAGTCCTTCATGAGCAGCCGGGTAGGTGAGTGCTGGAGGGGATGTGTGATCAGATAAAATCATTTCCATTGCAGAGTTCGTCATTTTGTGTTGATAAAAAAAATCTGTTGAGGGAGGTCTGTGTATGTTCAGCGTGTCTCCTGTCCTGAGTGATGGTAACTGAGGTGAACTGAAACGGGTATGGCTAAAAATATAGGGGTTAAGGTAACTTCTGTGGACTGTTCAGCCTGGAGGAGAGAAGGCTCCGGGGAGACCTTATTGCGGCCTTCCAGTCCCTAAAGGGGCTCCAGGAGAGCTGGGGAAGGACTTTTTACTGGGGCATGGAGTGATAGGACGAGGGGGAATGGCTTCAAACTGGAAGAGGGCAGGTTTAGATTGAACATTAGGAAGAAGTTTTTCACTTTGAGGGTGGTGAGGCACTGTCCCAGGTTGCCCAGAGAGGTTGTTGAGGCCCCATCCCTGGAGGTGTTCAAGGCCAGGCTGGACGTGGCCTTGGGCAGCCTGGTGTGGTGGGAGGTGTCCCTGCCTATGGCAGGGGGGTTGGAACTCGATGGTCTTCAACGTCCCTTCCAACCTAAACCATTCTATGATTCTATGAAGAGGCATCTGGCGCCAACTTATCACCCCACTTTGAGAACTCGAAGTAGGCTTTGTGATGTGTGGCTGCAATTTGCTAGGGAGGTTTGTAACCTGAGGTGGTTGTTGGATATTTGCTGGGTTTTTTGCAGGTTAGAAATTCTTTCCACTAGAATTGCTTGCTCGGTCATCAGCCTGATCGTCCACATTTCCCGGTCTTTCTTTATGGTCTCTGAATCCTCTAGAAATTGCTGCTGTTGAAAGATCTGGCCGCTTATTTGGTCAGAAGTTGTTTTTGTAGAATGTTTCACTCTAATATTTGCAGGTACAATAGGAGGTGCTGGTCTTAATCTTCAAGTTCCAAATTGCTTAAGATCCAAGTTTCCTTGGAGCCTGCCATGTTTATGGTACTTAATTTTTTCACGAATCTCTTGGCTTCATATTAGAAAAATAAGCTTTGAGGGAAATCTTGGCTGTAGAACGAGACATGTTTTATATTTTTGTCTTTTCTTCTAATTTTGGTCCACTTGGTGGTAAATCAGTAGTGTGCGATACTAATTATTTTAATTTCATTGAAGGAATGCCAAAATACAAAATGCCTAGCAAGATTTCTGGTCTAGACTTTGGCTGGCCACTTCTCGGCAGCTTGCTCCGTCTTGCAAAGCCAGTACTGCTCTCCGCTTTCACCGGAGACTTTCCCTCTGAAGTGCTGGGAATGATAAATGCCAAATAAAATAGACGATGTTAGTTTTTCCTGGTAGTAAAAGGTTAAAAGCATATTAATGGAAGCAAGCATTTGGGGAGTAAAATGAGTAGGACCAATGTGATGTGGTAAGAACAGTAGACTTGACAGTTCAAGAAGGTCTGAAGCCTTAAGGAGGTTTTGGTGCAACTCAACCAGCATGAAGTGTTTAGACAGTGTTACTTGACAGCGTTTTTTTTAGGATGTAAAATTTTCTACATATATATAAGTTATGATTTACTGGGACTTGGAGATCTTTTCTTGCTTACTGAACTCACCGTAATGTTTTGGACATCCAATTCTAGAGAGTATCAGTGTTTTCGGCACAGGCATAGCGATGTCCCGAATACATCTATTGCTTCTGAAGTTTCTCTCTGAGAAGCAGATGTGTAATAAGCACAAGACCAAAAGCAATTTTAGCATTGATTAATGTTCTGAAATAATAACAGACTTGTAAATTATATAGTCAGAGGCCATTACAAATGCTGGAGAAAGAAATAACAAATAAGCAAGATGCAGACCTATTAGTGTTGGTTGTCTAGTGCTGCTGTTGAATTAGCAGAGAGTTAATTGCTCTTGGAATCAAGAGGACCGTTAGCCTTGTCAGATAATTTAAGGAAATTAGCCTGTTCTCTACAATCCCGATGTAGCTGTGTTAGGTACAAATCCACTGTGACTCGGTCCGAGCGTGACAGATTTCTTTTTCTTTTTTTTGACAACTCGGAAGGTCTTTGTTATTGAACGTGGCAAGATGATCATCAAGACATACTCCAAGTCCTGACCCTTGCTATTAATGTATTTAAAAGTGCTTTCTCAGGCTTTGGTGATTTGTGAGCGTGTCGGGAACCAGCAGTGTGTTGGACCGAATGCTGTGAAAACGAAGGTGCTGAAGTGGGAGTTGCTGTAAGGGGGACTGCTTTAGTGACCTCTGTCGATCTCCTCTTCTTCCAAATCTTCTTCATGAGCTTCAATTAGCTGGTTTTGTTTTGGTTTGTTTTTTCTAACCGTTCCATTAATTTTAAAGCACTTTCTGGTTATTTTTGTCGCAGTCTGCTAGGCTTGGTTTTGGTCAGATATGTTTGAGATTTGCAATCAATTTTTTTTTTTCTACTTTGATGAAATGTTATTTCTTTCCCTTTATTTATGGCCAAAGAACTAATTTTCTGTCAAGACTGAACAATTTGAGCTCTACCTTTTAAATTTTATATGTTTGTCTTGCTACACAGCCCAACGTGGAAGTTGTTAGTAGAAGATACAACATTCTTCCTTACTGAAAGTCAGACTTTAAAGAACCCTTTCTTCATATTTAATTCATCTGGGCTTTAGCAAAACAGCCTTTTAGAAGAATTTGTGAGTCTTTGCTTAGAATAAAAGGATCTTTGCGATGCTCTCCTTATCAACCTCAACATATTGAAAAACATGTACAAAACTCTAGAGTCATGCAGGATAAGATGCGTTTGGATGCTGAAGAGATACTGCAGAGGGTGCAAATGGGGCCATTCAAAAATAGTTCTGGTATGTTTATTTGAACTGAAAATGGGTGAGGTACCATAGTGGTGGCCACCGGCATCCCGGGCTGCATCCCCAGCAGTGTGACCAGCAGGGCGAGGGGGGGATTGTGCTGCTCTGCTCTGGGGAGACCTCCCTGCAGTGCTGCCTCCAGCTTGGGGGGGTCCCCACAGCAGAAGGCCATGGAGGTGTTGGAGCGGGGCCAGAGGAGGCCCCGGAGCTGCTGCGAGGGCTGGAGCCCCTCTGCTGGGAGGACAGGCTGGGAGAGTTGGGGGGGTTCAGCCTGGAGAAGAGAAGGCTCCGTGGAGACCTCAGAGCCCCTTCCAGTGCCTAAAGGGGCTCCAGGAGAGCTGGGGAGGGACTCTGGATCAGGGAGAGGAGCCATGGGATGAGGGGGAACGGTTTGACACTGAAAGAGGAGAGATTTAGATGAGATATGAGGAAGAACTTCTTGGCTGTGCGGGTGGTGAGCCCCTGGCGCAGGTTGCCCCGAGAAGCTGTGGCTGCCCCATCCCTGGAGGTGTTCAAGGCCAGGTTGGACGGGGCTTGGAGCAACCTGGGCTGGTGGGAGGTGTCCCTGCCCAGGGCAGGGGGTGGCACTGGATGGTCTTTAAGGTCCCTTCCAACCCAAACCATTCTGTGATTCTATGAAGTCCTCCAGGTTTATTATCAACGTGGTGAGGTTGGCTTGTGTTACTCATGTAACAACAGGGGCTTCTCCCTCATGTCAGACTTACTTTGGAGGATCTTTGAGCTCCTCCTGCTTCTCAGCAGGTGCTCAGGCTGCTTGGAATGGCTGTCTTGCTGAAACCCTGAGACTTGCAAAGGCTTTCTTTAGGGCTACGTTGAGTTGTAAGAGAAACAAACTCTTTAATTGTGAAATACAACCTGAAGCTCAGGTCTCTTATGACCAGAGATGCTACAAGCCGTGTTAGCTGAAGTAGTTGAGGAGATGGAAACTAAATATTCTGAGGTAGAGTAGATCTGCTTTTTTTGGGAGAAGGATTTTTTTTTTTTTTACCTTGTACGGAAATGAAAACCTGTGTCTGTCTGACATTTAAACATATTTTAAACATTTAGAGTATATTCTGAGTGTGCCCCTGCGTTCCTTGGGGAGATACATTCAGGCCAGATGAAAGAATGAAGAGGAATTAAACTAAAGTGACAAAATCAAACTGCAGGGACACAAAGAGGAACAGTGAAAAAGCATTTACAAATTGGATTTTTATACCTCCCAACAGCGATGCCTAAAAAAGCACGAGGTTTCAGTGTGCTAAAATTGGATCAAATGCAGTCACAGGCGGTGGAATGTCAGCAAAGTGGCACTTTGTGGGTCTCAGCTGAACTTGACCACAGTTGCCAAAGCGCTGCACACGTCGTCGGTGATAATGGCAATGTGAATCCACCTTTTCTTAGTCTTTGGCCTTAAAATGTGGGTGTCCTGGGACTGTTGGGTCATCCTCGTCTTTCATCTGAGCTGTGGAAATGAATTAGTCGTGAATGCTAGAAACAAATTCTGACCTTTACTGAAGAATTGCCGTGCTGCTTACCTGAGCGCTCTGCTCCGAGCGCCGGCGTTACGGAGCGGAGCGTGGGTTTGGTGGGTTTGGGATGGGTTGGTTTTGGGTTTTTTCTAATCAATTGTTTATTTCAAGCAGTACTGGCGATGTAGCGCTGTTGGCTAGAGAGGAAGGAAACGCGTCCCAAATTTCTCTGGCAGGCTCCTCCTGGGTTTTTTTTGGGAATGTATTAGTCTTACCTGAAGCCGTGACCTGTTATCTGTTCCCTTTCTATTCATTTGTGTTTTAAGGGCAACATCTTGTGCTCTTTCAAGATCCATTTCAAGTATGTGAATTTTTAATTCGTCTTTATTTTATATTCTTTCTTTTTGGGGAGCAGAGGCAGTAAGGCAACAAAAATGACTGTGTTCTAATGCTACGTAAATACAAGCTAATACAGTTTTTGGGTTTGATATAGTATTTTTTTAATTATAAGACCATCTCTCTGTTTAGAACCTCTGAAGAAACTTGTGAAGTGCAAAGAACAAAACCAAAGCCTGCGAGTCCGCCGGTAACTTCTGGTGTTTCTCTTTCTCATAAAAGAAACTCTTACTATAAAGGAACATTTGCACGAGGGGTGTATGGAAAACTTATCTGACTTGTAGTGATGGATTATAAAGATGATCAAAATCTTCTTTGTAAGGTATGCAAATAGCATAAGAAGTGACTGGCAAGATGGGTCCCTGCGTTTGAGGAAAATTTTATTTATTTTTATTAAAAAAAATAATAAAAAAAATGTATCTACAGATGGGTATGGGCAGTGTGCTTGTTGGCATTGATTACGGGTAACGGACCTGCGGCTGGCTAAGCTTAACTCAGCTAAGAGGAGGATAGGTATTAGCTTTGTTCTGTGAACTGACCTCTATGGGGATTGAAAGAAAGAAAAAAAAAAAAGAGCAAAGATTTAGTGATTTGTTTCTAAAGTTGGTGTAGAAGAATTAAATTGTTACTGTAGAATATTCAATAATAGAATGCATATCGGTGCAGTACAACCTTAACGTGCAGGTAGGATCTTACCATACGAATTCTGAGCAATGAGTGAAAGTATAAAGGTGGGGTTTTTTACAGACATTAGTAGAAAGTTGTGTGCCGGCAAAAAAGTTTTAAATACTTAATAATTTAATAAACTTCTATAAGATTTTTTCCTTTTGGGAAGGATGCATAGCACAGAATCTTGAAAAAAAAAATCTACAAATTATTAATACAGACAAATTCTAGATTAACTTGTTTCATAGGTAGAGTGTCTTTAACTGATAACTTTATTTTTATTGAACATTTAATGAGGAACTGGTTATTGTTTCCCTAAGCACAATTTTCATGAGCATTTACTATTTTTTTTGCACAATTTATAATGAATTTAGACAAAGATGGATCTGTTGGGATACAATGTCATTTCGGTGTGTAGCGAGCTGTGTGTTCTTGAAGTATTTACAAAACAGTATTACAGAACTTGTTTAATGCGCATAGAGAGTTTAAAAAACCGAAACAGGCTTGAGGTTTCCTTGGGTGCCATTTTTTTTCTTTTTTTTTTTTTTT
>VUYV01000339.1:489714-504714 GCA_008711295.1 Anarhynchus alexandrinus
TTTTTTTTTTTTTTTTATCAACAGACCGGGGGCCTGGAGGAATAGAGGGAGTGAATGGACACCAATGTATCCAAATATCTCATTTTGCCTAAAAGCAAGTGCCGGCAGATAAATGCCCATAAAGGGATTTCTTTCTTAAGCCCCATGGATTTTTTTTTCTTCGCAACTTTTTGTGTGAGTTAGAAATGAAAACCATTCATCTAGTGCCCCAAAGAACGGCCTTATTGAATGGAATAACAGTGTAATGTACCATTGAAGGCAGGATTGAAAGTGATTATCTTGTTAACTCTTGACAGTTACCGCCAGCTTGAAATAGAACTGGCAGGCTTGATTTGCAAATGAATTAGAGCTTTTTCATTTCGTGCCAGGATCATCTTTTTATATTCTGATATGACAGATGCTATGTTCCATGCTTTTGTTTCTCTCCGGTTTTATACTTGCAAATAAAAAACAAAAGATTATGATAGTAATTTTATTTGCATCTTTTCTCTAGGAGTTTATTCTTTGTCTAGAAGTTTTTAATCTTATATTTTTCAAAAATTTGTTTAAGAATAGTATTGTTCCCGCAGAATAACATTTCATTAGGTTAAGTACAGTAGTAATTGGGTGAATGAGGAGGATTTAGAAGCTTTCAGAAAATGGAAAATTGATTGTACTCAAATTGTTTTAGCGCTTGGAACATTTGAATTTTCTCACTGACTTATACCTAAATTTAATATTCTTCAATCCTGAGAGCTGAGTGCAGCTGAGGAAAAACTAACGTTTTAAATATTTATCCTACCAGCATGCTAATAGAAATACACGTGTAATTAGTTTCAGACTTAATGCTGATAAACTGTGTTTATATTCTGCAGTCATCCAAACACAGATGGTAAGGTGTTAGGTATGATAATTATTGTGCACTCTTTATATGTTCCTCATTAACCTGTAACACTCTACCAGTCCGGAGAGTTTTTACTATAGTTATGCTCACCAGCATTAAAACTTGCTCTGCTTTGTTTAATATTCAGCGCAGCGTTCTGTGCATTTACGCTGCTGGGCTTTTTGCTACTTTTGTCGTCTATTTTGTACTTTGAGGCTAATTAGCAACACTTCCTACTACCGCTAATGTCCATTACGGAAATGTTTTCATACACTTTCACCTACAGGATGTGTTTTAATTGAATATCTACTAAATAATATTACAGAAAAGGTAAAACAGGCCAAAGTTGTCTAATTTGTTTAAGACTACCAAATAATCTGGTTAACAGAGACAGTGACATTCCGAAGCCCGACGCTTAATTGCTTGTGTTTGCTGGGTATGCAAACGTTGATTAACAAGGTTTTACTCTTTGTGAAGGGAACCCCGTGCACAGAACAGGAGGACAAAACCCCGACCAACCAAAACCCGGGCGGGGGGGGAGGGAACCAACAGCAAAAACCCACCCCACGCATAAAAACTCCAAGGACTTGCACATTATGAGGTCCTTTGAATTGCCAGGTTTATCCGAGGAATGGCTTGAACTGGCAACCAGGATAAAGAAATCTGCTTCGATAATTTATGGGATTTCCATATCTGACCCGAAGTCTCGGGAAAGCAGAATTGGGAGCTGCTTGGGGTGGTTATTTTGGCTCTCGTTTATCTGTGAAATACTTAAGGATGAAAAGGATATTTTTGTAAGATCTGTTTGAAAATATTGATTCGATCAACACTGTATTTTGTTCCCCCCCCTCTCTATTTGGTTTCAGTATTTGTTTCAGTTGCATAAAATCTTGAATTTCACTCTGTGAGCCAGGGTTATATATATATATTTTTTTTCCCCCTCTTGAATATTTGATAAGGTCTCTTGGGTACTGATTTTTCTTCTCTCTAGGATAACATATTATGGAAATTGTTTCACCTTGTGTCCTGTTTAAAGTCCCCGGTTTTAGCATGATTCGATTTAGCTTGCATTATATTCTGCTGAGTTCTTCAGCAGTTCCAAGTTATTCCGTATGTGTTTGTGTGGGGGGTGACTTCTGCTTTTCTTCCTGCTTTTGATAAGTGACCTTCATATGATCTTCTTGAATCTTTATTACATTTAAATTAGTAATTGGCCAAACTTCTTACCATTTTTTCCCTGGGTGAAATAAATTCTTTGGTCGACTGGAGCGAGGGAGCCGCTGAGCGCAGCACCACCAGCTTTGGAGTCTTTACGCTTCAGGATCAGTTCCAGACCATTTGAATCTGAAATTAAGGAAGAGCAAAACAACGTTCCACACTATCTCAGAAATATCATGGGTGCGTTTTCTAGCAGTCGGAGTGAAGGATCCTCTAACCGTTCCCTATCCCTCTCTGATGTTGGCATTGCACTGCTAAATTATTTTCACTATTTTATTTTGTAGTCTTTTTGTTGGTTGCTTGGATCTTCCAATAATGGAAGAAAACAGGGGGTTTGGATACAAGGAACCACAGCTCTTAGAGCCATTGCCACCATCAAGGGATTCTCTGTGAGGTACACGTAATGCTGAGAATCTTTGTGTAACTTATGTCAGCAGTAGATTGCAAAGATTTTGATTTTCATTATTGGTAATATTGTTTGGGTATGTTATTCGGTTACTTTCAAAAAACTCAAGGTTTTTTTTCCTTCATCTTTGTATAAGAGAGGCAAGAGGAAATAGCTTTCTTTTATGGTTTTCTCCTCTTGCCTTTTGTATACTCCCTTTGATGTAACTTCCACTTATGGCTCCAAAAAATATAGCCCTACTTTTCACGTTTTTCTTTGTAACCCAGATGATGTTAAGTAGTAGTGTTGAAGAATAAAGCATTTTTTGTTTGGTTTCTGAACGTTACGTAGTCTTTACCAGCAGTTCTGCCAGACCACTGCTGGGGTTTTGGACCAGCTTGTTGTCAAAAGTCAGTAGGTATGAATTTACCTGTTCACTCAGGAGAATCACCGCTCTCCTCTTAAAGATGGTACGGAAGGAGAGGACAGACGTAGGGCTTAGATTTTTATGTAATCTTTGTTGTGACTTTCAAAGCCTACTGAAATAAGTGTCTATGGTCTGAAGTCAGATTTGGAAACACCAGCCTATAATTTTACAGAAAACACAACAATACAAAACCTATAAAATTTAGTGGAATATGATGGGGGTATCCATTTCTAAAAACTGCATCCAGGACTCTCTAACTCTGAAGCTGAAACTCAAGCTGGCTCAGGGAAGAACTTCAAATACGCAGTGCCTTCGGAACTGTCCCCGTGCAAATGTAGTAATTGTGTGCTTTTATTCTGCTTGTTGCTGATAGGGAGAAAATACTTTTTTCTCTACTGGGCTTTTCTTTTTCTGGAATTGAACAGAGGCGTGATCTGGCCATGACTGTTTTACTCTCGATGTCTGGCATGTTCTGTGAGCTTAAGATTAGTCAGTGAAGCTATTCCAGAATATAACATGATTTAAATGTTTGCGTAAATGCATCACTAAATGGTAATAAGGTTACAAGTGCAGCGTTCGGGCTACCCATCCAGTTGTGATTAAACCCTGTGTCTGTGAGGACATGCGATGCCTTATTCCAAAATGTGCATGCGAGGTAAAAGCTAGAAAAACATTAAAAACTTCAGTGGGGAAAAAACTATTCCTTGTTTTCCTCCTCCTCTAAAATGTGATACCTGGAATACCTTCAATCTGGTCATACAGACTTTTGGGGCTGAGGGAAGTAAATCCTGTGAAGACTGAATATGTAAAATAGGAAGTGAGGGAGCAGCTCTCTATCTTGGGATATCCCAGGGTAGAATTAAATAGTGTGTAATCACGTGGAAACCTACTTTTCTTCTTCCCAGGAATATGCAGGGCCGAGCTGTAGTCTGGGAAATCACGAGATGTTGGCCTTCAAACTTGCCACTGGGAGAGACAATCTCGCCGCAGACTGGTAGAGTTTTAGGTGGCGGGTTTCCACGTTCTGAGGGAGAAAGGAAATTTTTACCAGCTGTTGGTGGTGGATTTAGTAAAAAATTTGGAGTATTAACAATGCTGCTAGAGTGAGTAGTCAAGGCTAGTATAATAAATTCCTTAGCTGAACCTGGTTTAGATGAGTTTGATTTTCTTTTTTTTCACGGTGCCTACTGGCAAGCTAAGCATCTCTTGGCAGATCAGCTTGGAGAAGACTATGAGTATCAGAGCAGAAAATGATGAGGGAAAGGCCTCGTTGAAGTTGAGATGCCAATCTGCTAACATAGAGATGAGATACCAAAAGAAAGGTCTAGAAATAGCTGACTAGTCTACTTCTCCCATAGCTGTCACCTCCACTATAGCTGCATTTAGTAAGACTGTTCCTCACTTCGGCCATGTTGGGCCGGCAGAGACTCCTCACTAACTGAAGAAGCTCAAGGCAGGAGAGGCAGTGGCTGTGACGGTTATGGCAGTAGCCTCACTCATCCTCTTCACCATACCCTTTGGTATGATTCCTAACATCTAAGGCATAATTCTGTTCATTTCTGTCTGCTTTCCCTTCATCTATCTTCTCCCACCTCCCAAAGCTCTGTGTTGAAGGGAGTAGACCACCACTCAAGCTGGGTTTCACATAATCCCATTTCATGTTGCTTGTATTGGCAAGTGTTAATATATCGTCACCTGCTGAAGTTCATAAGGAAGCTCTGAAGACTTCTGAAGAGATTCAGTGTTTGTTTTGAGGTTGTTTATCTAGGATATAAGTGGGGGTTCATAAAGTGCAATAGAAAAATGGCAGGTGTGTGTGCTACTGAGAGGAAGATCTGCAGGGAAGGCCATTAGATGACAGCAAGCGGGAGAAGCATGTTAACGTGAGGATAAAGAACAGGAAAACATGAAGTTGTTCCAAGAACATCTTTCATGTTGAGGTTCTTTGTCCAAGAGGAATACTGGCACAAAAAAGGGATTAATTTAAAATTATACTTGACAAGTTATTGAAGGTATTACATGATGTGCTTGTTGAATGAGCCAAGAAAATTTTAAGAGTATGAGAGCTCTATGAAAATTATCTGTTAACCACTTGGGGTAACGCTGCCTGATCAACAATGCTAACGCATTGGCATTCATGAAGTGTGGAGATAAAAGGTCTTCATTTGAGAGTGTGGTGCAGTCTGACCCGAAGTGCTGCATATGACCTCGTTCTTCGCAGCTTGTAGTTAATGTTGTGGAACTGGAGGGGATTCTGCCAAAGGCCTTGCTAATGATGAGGTGATTTATTTATTCGTTTGGCTTCTGAGGAGAAATATCAGACATCAGGACTGTTTAGTGTGGAGTTCAGGCCACCAAGATGGTCAGGGGCTGGAGCACTTGCCCTGCGAGGGGACCTGAGGGACTGGGGGTGGTTGAGCCTGGAGAAGAGATGGCTTCGAGGGCACTTGACAGCAGCCACCCAGCCTGATGAGGAGGGAGGTCGCCGAGGAGATGGAGTCGGCCTCTTTGAAGTGGGGTGTGGTGGGAGGAAAGACGCAACCAGCACAGATTAAAAAAAAAAAAAAAAAAAAAGAGACATTTGGGCTAGAGAGAAGGAAAGATGCTCCCAGTGAGGCCGTTTAATCAGCAGGACAGGTTGCCCAGGGAGCCTGGGCTTTCAAGATCAGCCTGGATAGAACTCTGAGCAGCCTGGTCTGGCCTCAGAGGTGACCTTGCCTTGAGCAAGGGGTGGGACTGCAGACCTCCAGAGGCTCTGCAACACAAATTATCCTACAATAACCACAGATACACATAATCCATAGAATTATTGTGTGGCCTATGGTTTCTAACCAAAAAAACGATGGCAAAGACGACTGCTAACTACAAATACAGGGGAGGTGTTGAGAATGAGTTGATAACAACTTGAGAGGAAGTGAAGAGTGTGAACTTAAGTGGTTTGTTTTCATTTGGAATAAATTTAAAAAAAATTGCAGGATACTTCCAGTTTGATGCTGCTGATCTGAGCAGCAGCACAGGTTAAACTCCGCTCTTGGAATTGTCATTTTGAAGAGTCTAACAGAGACCTGCTAACGAGCTCAATTGCCTATTTTAGTGATGAGTAAAAAGATCTCTGAGATCTCTGTGGTTTTAGGTAGCCTCCCCGTAATAAAATAAGTCCCTGGCGTTGTAGCGTGATGTTGAGACCGAAGCCTCTTGAGGGTGCTTTGCTCCGGGGTACCGTGCCTACGCGCACCCGGTGATTTGCTGAGCTCTGCTGTGCAAAACCAAGTATGAGTTCTGCGATTCCTGTGTGGAGCTGCTATAGATGTATTAAAAACTAAATTATTTGTGAAATCTTGTGTTAGTATAGAATAGCTAAAGTTCAGCTATTTTGAAGATATTGCCTGTTTGTTGGCTCCCTTGATTAATGGTTAGTTTTACATGGGAACTTACTTTTATGAACGTGAATGTATGTCTAGGTTAAAATCGGGATTTTCAGCAAGTGCTAGTGAATATTTGTATTTTAGTTTAGTTTACTGTCAAAGGAACTAGCGCTAATAAGTTAACACTGCCTCAATTAGTTACCTACACTGTGGTTTGAAGTAATCCAAAAGCTGGCTACGCTTGCTTAATTGAATTCCTGGCTTGTTGTTACAGGTCCCTCATGACCATGATTCAAATTTAGCTCAGCTGCAGTTTTTTCCCCTGGCATTCCCAAAAGCTAACATTTGGATTAGCCCGAGTATTATGCTTACTGGTTTTAATCTATGATTTAAAAATATATGCCCATCAACTACACAATTACAGCACAATTTCTTGACTATATTGGGGAAATACCATTCCAGAGCTTCTCTGATGGAAAGAAGAAAAACTCAAGAATCAATCCAAACTTGTCTAATGAAGCAAAAAAATAAATGTGGTGCTTTGGAGGCGGTTTGAGAGACAAATACATATCTTGTTGGGAACTATGTGGTGTAAAAGTTGAGTAAAAAAAATATTACTTGATAATGATATAAAATTAATATAACTTTCTTATGGTGTTCCTTTCTTGGAGTATTATAATATCAGATGTGCATGAAACTGCTCTTGCCTTTTATTTGTAGTGTTTTATGGTTTTAATGATTACGGTACTCTATAGTCATCTAAGGCTGTGTGTTAGCCCGAGCTGTAGCAACAGGTCTGATTTTCGCATAACGCAATATTTGAAATCTGGTATTAATGGGAGTCTTATTTGTGTAATTATTGTTTAACCAGAAAGATAAAATTATGCCACGGCTTCACTAGTCGTCGCGGCTGATTGATGCACGGCGGCCTCCGGCTGGAAGGGGGGTTTCATTGGAAGTGACAGGTGCCACAAGGTTTATTTAGGACAACCTCAACCTTGTCCTGGTTAGTTTGATAATGTTTGCCTTCTGTCTGTTCAACCGCCGCGTTTCCTGCGTTAGAGCCTTGTGTTACACCAATATTACTATCTGTGCTGCCTCAACTACAAATTGGATGAACAGCCAGTGACACTTTTTCAATATTATTACATTAAACCAAGTGGATTTTGATTGATAACCTAATATTCAACTAATGCAAAACATCAATCATGGCAAGTATATTAATTATTTAATATTGCAGTCTAATTCAGAAATCGATGTGCTGCATGAGGGGAAGGGAAACTCACTGTTCCCAGAAGACTTAAGACAGGGAATGATTAAAAAAAAAAACAACCAACCCTGCTGTACTCCTGCGTGTTAGTTCGATACAAATCTTTATTCATTTGCCAATAATCTCTTCGCATTTTCCACTTCGGGACCTTTTTTATCAGTTTTGAGACCTATAATTGAATTAAGGCTGCTTTCAGCACAGGGCAAAAGGAGTCGCACAAATATTGATGAAGTCGTGCGAGGGAGAGCGCAGGAGACAGCCCACTAACAGGGCAGGTCTCATCCCGTCGGGTGGGAGCTCCTCAGATCCTGCTTCCAAAGTAATCACATTCTTTAAGGCCATTTAGCACCTCGAAAATAGATGTGGGAGGTGATTTCTATTTAAATACCGTATGGACCCGAATAATAAGCTCTTGATGAAAAATAAAGAATATTGGTGTAAGGAAAGTGCATCTTTTTCTCTTGCTTTGTTCATGGTATAGTCAAAATAAGTCTGCTACGCGCTCTTGTTCCATTTGAAAGCTTTGTGAAATTATGAATAAAAGCTTTGTGGAAAAAGTCTAAAATACAGTACAGCAAGGATGTAAAATGGGTAATCAGTAAAATTTCATATTTCCCTTCACATTATGCCTCACCCAGCCCGTACTAAATATTAAGAAGAATGGAAGAGTCAGCCTTGCATGGGTCACCATCTCAGAGGAACGTGGTTGGGCTTTTTGCTCCTGTGGTTTGATATAGTTGAATAATTTGTCGAAATATTAATATTATAAATATAAAAACTTATAAACTATAACACTATATAGTTCAATAACTGATTAACTGAAATGCCTGTGGGGTGGTCTCTCCTTGTCAGCCGTGGCTACAGCCCACCTTCCTCTAAGGGTCCGGTTCCAGTTTTGGGAGCGGGCAGAGCTTCCTTGGGTAGTGGCTTGGGATTTGGGGATTTCTAATTTGTTTTGCTTCGGTTTTCTTTCAGGTTATCTTTTTTTTACGTAGCAGGATGTGTTAGGGATTAATTGTCACTCTGAAGTCTCCTTACTTTTAAGTATTTTTACTTAGATGGTTTGGTCCATTTTTTTTTGTACCTGTCTTTATGCAAAGTTACTTATTTTTGTGTCTGTACCTTTCTAATTTTTCAGCTGTCAGGAGTAAAATGCAAAGTTCTGGTATGGCTGCCACGACCTAATTCGTTAATATACCATTCATTCATTCCATTGCCTTTGTAAACGGTTGCAGAATTTTATTATTGAAATAGCAGCAAAGCAGAACTATGAGCCACTGAAGGTGGATTTGATAAATAGCATTATGCACTGTCTTGTTTTATTAATTCACATATGAATAGGGGGATAACTATACTAAAAACGTTGGTTTCTAAGTGAGCGTCCTGTTGCATTGCTACAGTTTATAGCAATTTGGGGGCAGGTAAAATTTGAGGTTTTAAATAATGCTGTAGTTATGCATTAGGATAATCAATACCTTTTAGCTATTGTGATGATTAGGATACTAAAAGTAAAAATTTTTGCACACTCGAGAAATTACATGGCTTTGACATTCCTGAGTTAAACATAAATCGTTGTAGACAAGGGTTTAGCAACTATTTAGAACTTTTGTTCTTCTGTTACAGGGACTCTGGAAACATCAAAGCTGGATTAGAACATCTGGTAAGTTTTAATTTTCTCTTGAACATTTGCATCATCTTTGATATCTGCATTCCAAATGAACACTTTTGAATGAGCTTTGAATACCTTGAATTGAGAAAGTCAACCATTTCCCAGAGGGTCAGCTTACTGTTATTATGTGAAGGCACTTACATTTTCATTTATCTTACCATTTCAAGGGAATTTTAATTTTTTTAAATTACTTTTTTTGATGTTGAGATGAAATAAAATGGACTACAATCCTTGGATTGATGATTGCCTTAATTATAAACAAAAATTGTTTGGTGTTGGATTTTTGGCATATCCTGATCTGAAAACAACAAACTTGTGATAAAAAAAAAAAAGACACACACACAATCAAATATTGCATGCATAAATATGGTATGTTTTAGTAATTTGAAGTCTTTGAAAGAAGTGCACGGCTTTGTTTTTTCTCTCGTCTTTGCTTTATGAATAATGTATTGACTTAAATTCCATTCAGTGCTGCAGTATAAAATAATAATTGAGATGCAAAATATTTTTGGTTTAAGTAAACATATTCAAACCGCAAGTGATGGCAAGAGATACTTAGCATTAAAAACTAATCAGTTGATCAAAACTGGAAAAAATACAATATTGTCACCAGTCTGAAGCTCGTTGAGCCTAGGATGTTAATATCAGCAACCATCAGAACATTAAGTAGTTCATCTAAACAGATTATTAAATCCCATTAAATCCAAATATTCACTATTAACGGCACGTATATCTCAGTACATCATGAGAAGTGTTTAAATTCATGTTCAGTTTTTTCATATAATATCTAAATAATATATACTGTTCTATACTGCTATTAAAATAAAATCTTATCGCAATGTATTGGGCGAGCATTTGAAAAAATTGCTTTTCCGTTGTTGCTTCCCATTTTGGGAATCACTCGGGAAATATGATTTGTAGGATTTGTGTACCAATACCTTCTCGGAGTAACAGCGGGATGAAAAGGATGTATATTCTGGCATAGTTGTCAACAGTTTCCCCTTTATAATGGTGGCATATTAAATGTTCCATTGCAACTAGTATTTGGAATCTGTAAATGGAATAAATAGCTGAGTGTTATGAATAGTTCTTAGAGCGCTTTGAAAATTAATCTTGTTTGCGAGTTTCGTTGGTGTCTTGCACGCGAGTTGAATCTCTTAAATAAATTTTTAAAATGTTTCATTCCTCTGCTGGTGTCAGGTAGTTGTAATCTGATGGGTTCAGAGGATTTTTCTAATGCATTATAAAGATGCTGTAGTCTTGACAGATGACCATGACTGGTACTTTTTCTAAATTGGGAGTGCTGCAATAGCTGGAGCTGCAGGTCTGATTTATAATGTCACCTCAAACCAGGAGGTGCTGAAGGAAGAGGCTCTGTGGGTTTTGAGCAGCCTGGGGCGGGGGGCTGGACCCGCAGTAGCGTTCGCCGGTGTTCAGGGTTTCTCTGGGATTTGGGGGAGAAATGTACTGGAAAGGCTCTCTGCAGAGGAATGGCGCCTTAAGTTCTTTACTGGGTAACTCACTGTATGTTTGAATAAAATTTTGTCTTCATTAAACACATTAGCGGCTTTATATTTCTAGGAAAGATCTATCAAAAACCTCCAGGTTTGAGACATTTTGCCTTTTCCCTGTGATCTTAGAAATCTGTCCCGGGAACGGGTGCTCAAGGAAATTCGCTGTTTCCCATGACACCCACAGATGGGAGTATTCGTGCTGGAAACCAGTTTATATCTCAACATTATGTCAGACAAGTTCACAAAGACCTTTTGGACTCCAATAAATTACAGGGCTATTCCTCAGAAGAATTAAGCCACGTGATTGCTCTGGTCCTACTACTTCAAATTACTGCATCTCCAAATACTTGTAAGGAAGTTTTTCCCTCTTAAGAAAAAAAAAGATGAGTCCTTATATAGATTTGGTAATCTGTTATTTAATCCCTTCTGTAAAAAAGGATGTTTTACAATTTGTCATATAATCTTTATGGAGTCTGTATGTTCCCATTAGGTTTATCTGCGTATGTATCCCATTCGCTTGAGTGCAGCGTATTTTATGGCGTCCCCATGTTTGAGGAGCTTCTGCCCTCCTGGTATGTAGTGCCTGGCTACACACGGGAGTGAAACACGGTGGTATAACGACTGCTGTTAAAAAAAAAATAAATTGGTAAATATTTTACCATTGTAATTTGGAAATACTTCCAATTTAAAAATAGATGCTTTTATAAACCAAAACATTTTCTTTGGGGATTGGAGAAGTTCCCAGGAGGGCGATGTGCCTGTTTCTCGGTGGGGCAGAGCTGGCTCTCCGGCAGGAGCTGGGTGGGTCGCTGCTGCCCAGCCCAGGGGGTCACAGCCCCGCTCCCTGCTGGCCACCCATAGCTCCATCTGCTCCGAAGCATTCCTTTGTTTAGCCAGTTAAGAAAAGAAACTGCAAAGTTCTAAGCACGGGGGAATTAGTCTTGTATTCCAGAAATTTTGGTGGTTATGTGCTGAGTTATACTCTGTTAATTCCTTTTCCAAGTAACAAATTTTAACAAACTGTAGAAACCTTGGAATAGATGACTATACATCTGCAACTCTGAATAGGTCCTGTTTTCTATTAATAGCTCTACTAAAAAAGAACCGCGGAGCCATACGTGTGGTTTACTCATTAGAGATACCTTATTTGTGTCTTTTGTATAGCATTTCAAAGCAATAACCTGCTTGTCCTTGCGGTCAAGCAGCAGAGTCTGTCCGTTTGAAATGATGAAGAGCAACCTGTCATTAATAGCTTGTTTAGCCCATCAGCGGTTTGTAAGAATATAGGTAACGTCTGCCAAGAAAGCAGGCGCTCCCCGTGTTGTGTGTTAATCAATAACCCCCAGCAGGTGCGGACGGAGCTCCTGCGAAGCCGAGTGTCGCAGTGCTTGTGCGGAGCGCTGCCAAGGAACCTGCTGGAGTTCGCTATTTACGCTTTTAGTTGCATCGCGTGTCGTAAGTAGTGTGTATCAAGGTCACTAATTCATAACTAATATTGGTTAACTCCATCTGGCAGCTCTTTGGGGTTTTTTAAGTGATCTTTGGTAGAAAAACTGGCATAAATGATCAACCAACCCCAAAAAACCCAACGAAAAACCAAAACCCCAACCAGAAAAAACCCTCCTTCATCCCGAAAGTGTTAATACTTATTTACTAGGTATCACTATTTATATTTTTTTTCTTGGAGCTCGTTTTCAGTGGTCGACCTCTCTCTGCTGTTCACTGGCGTCGTTTCAGACTTCTGGTGATTACAGCTCAGTGGTCCTACTATGGCTACTGGACAGCAGTGTCTAATAGAATCGTTGGCTTTCTAATGAGCTGTGAAACCAAGCAGCCAATTATTTGTGTTCACAAACAATTAATTAACACTCTTAATATGAGTAATTATGTTTATCTTGCTATCCTGGCAAAATTCCATGCTGGTCAATTATATTCCACAAGCTTGAATTCTCTCTCACTGAAGAAGTGTCGGGCTGATTGGCTGGTTGGGGTTTTTTCCTACTGAAATTGTATTTCATTGAAAACAAGATTTTTCACCTTTTTTTTTTTTACTTTTTTTTTAAAGGCATTTCTTTCTCACATGTCCTTTCATAAAACGCTAATCATCCAAACCTGAAAAAAATTCCCTTAGGAAAACCACCGTGGTGTTCTTGGGGAGTTGTACTTTTCAAGCCCGTTCTCAGCTTTTGCCCAAATTCCCCTCCTGGGTGAGATCACCAATGAGGTGCCTCTGGAGAGGACAGTTCTAGTCCAGGAGACAGGAGGCAGCATCGGAGAATGGGAGCGTGGCGATGGGGTACAGTAATGGCAATTTAGCATGGAATTCAGTTTTCCATCCTGAGAAAAGAGGGTTTTCTGGGAAGTTGCCCCACTCCGGCACAAGAAGAGCCACGTGGGCAGGGGGTGCACAGCTCGGGTCATGGGTTGGCTGAACTTCCTAACTTTCTTCCCATTTGGACAATGGGATTGGTATAGCCCCATGATGGGGCAAGAATCTTTAGCCTGGAGGGGTCTACCTCAGGAAATGGTTGTGCAGAAAGTCTTCTAATGATGGGGGATGATCATGAAATAAAAATGTAGGAGTAAAATCTTTTTCTGTCATCAGATCGGTAATCAGATTAGTGGAAGGGCAATGGTGCTGAAAGGTGCTAGTGGTAACATAACCCTTGCAGGTGTTCGGCTGTAGCTTGTGACGTCATGAGAAATGCTGAGGCATTTATTTCCGTTCTGATTCCTCTCATTCACATCTCTCTCATTTATTGCGTATGCATAGAGTTAAGGCATTTTACATACAAGGTGGTTTGCTTATATGAACTCTTTTAATAGTCATTGGTTTGCTATTTGTTCAGATGAACATTAAACTTGAATCTTCAACTTGAATCTTCTTGATACCTTCCTTCATAAAAGGTAATCGATATACAATCGGTACTTTTGGAGGGGTAAGTGCGAGAACACGGCCACTGCTCATGGCTTCCTGGCAAGGTTAGAATAATAACTAACCCTCTGGAAGTTTTAAAAAGATTTTAAGAATTTGTAGAAATAAGCAGGTCGGAGGCTTCTTATAAAATAGTGTTAAATACAGGTTACACAGACAAATTATTACTTGTAACTGATTAACTGAGTTAACTCCTACTATTTAGAATATAAACATCTGTATTTATGTAGACGTACAGTGAATTCTGCTGTTGGATGTATTTTTTTGTTGCACTGAGCCCAAATTGTTGTTGACTCGCATGAGGTTACGACTAAAAGCATTGCATTCTCTGAAGATGCGGATACGTAGCTGCAAATGAACGTAGGGGACCTGAGGGTAGCAGTGATGTGTTCCTGTAAAATGAGCATTAGATGAGAAGGAAATAAAAGTTTATCTACATTTAAAAATATTGAAGTATCTTAAATGTCAATTTTATCTAACATATGGAATATAAATGATAGTTTTCATCATGTTCCATCTACCGTACCGAGAAATGCAGTCCTCGGAGTTCATAAAATGGTTTATGCGCATGACACAATGGTGGAAACTCTTACTCCTGGTTAAAAATGCACCCTACAGAGCAGAGAACGGGGCACGTTTAGTAAGCCTTACATATAGATGCTTACATTTCTAAAGTATTCCTTATGTATGATCGATCAAACTTATTTAAAAAGGATCTTTTATGTTTACCTTTTTTCAAAGTAGGTGGTGGTAAATAATGCCCTTTACCATAATTTGGTGGTAGTATTATAGTAATCTGAACCAAAAAAAACCCGTCTAATTTTCATCACTTATTAATTAATAAGTGATAGTTTCACTTTAAGGTTGATCTACATTACTGTCAAAGTATTCTTCTCAGAGCACATCCCCCACATGAGTTTTCGTGGCGGGTCATGGCTGCGCTCAGCACTCTCTGAGATTTCCATTTCAAGATGCCGTCCCAGGCTGAGACTAAGACAATGAAGGTAGAGTATGGAGGTCTCTTCCACCTATGGCCAAGGTGATGGTTATGGTCCACCTATGGCCAAGGTGATGGTTATGGTCCACCTATGGCCAAGGTGATGGTTATGGTCCACCTATGGCCAAGGCGATGGTTATGGTCCACCTATGGCCAAGGTTGACGTTTATGTACGGGGACACACTCTAAGGGACTTCCACTTTGGTCTCCTGGAGAGCCATGATGTCCCTAGCCCTTCACTTCCCAAAATCAAGGATGGCAGTGGCTCGGAAGATGCTTTTTGAGGAGAGGTGCCAGGGCTGGTGGTCTCCCCTGCCAAGAGGGACCCCTCATGTCACCGACCTCTGTAGGCTTCAGT
>VUYV01000339.1:507214-590378 GCA_008711295.1 Anarhynchus alexandrinus
TTAAAAAGTTAAAGAGTCGGGCAGGCAAATCTGTGACATCCCGAAAAACACGCAGTGGGAGGTGAGTTTCCTCATTGAATCTTACAGAGCGAGGAGCAAATGCACTATTTGTAGTATTTAATGTCGGTTGGGTTCAGATTAATTCCTGTGTAACTAGGCGTAATTTTGGAGAGCACCTTAGATGGCTTTTAAACTGAGGGCTAATGTAGAAATAAGTAGATATTTGCGATTTGAAATGCTTCTTGTTTTTGAAATTTTTTTTTTCTTCTATTTTTCAATTACTGCATTTCAATCCAACGATCCCAAAGGGAACGCGGTTCCCTTTTTCTGTGAGGTATTTCTTTCAAAAATATGTTTCGAGAAAACTAATCTCTTCGTGGGAGAAAATCGAGCAGTAATTCAAGTATAAACTCCTACTGTTCTTAATGATTCTGTGTTATCTGCTGTTGTGCGCTCCTTTATTTCGAGTCAGCCCAACTTTAGCTGTAGCTGTCCTCAGAGCAGTTTGTAATGTGTTAATTCAAAAATTTGTTTTCAGAACCTGCTTTTATCCCATACTGTTTTTCTATATATCCACACTACTTCTTTGTAACATAATGTACCAGACATATAAACCAGTGATAAATAGAAATCCATATTTAGGAGCGAAATATTAACAACCTTGTAATTTTTTTAAGCAGTGGAGATCATTGCTACCTTTGCTACCTTTCGTTTTGGATCAGCACTTACCCTGTAATGCTCGAAAGGGTTCTCTTTCTCCGTTCAAACAGCTCAAAGATTTGTAAGCCGAATCATTTTCAAAGGGTACATTACGAAATACATGAATTTGTAGAATAATGACGAGATGAAGATGTTGATGTGAAAGTCTCGATCAACTCTTCCATTTATCAACACACTGAATTTTTTTGCAATTCTTATTGTGTTTCCATGAAAATGTAAATGTAACAGATGATATTCGGGGCTGCTAGTAAATAAATGGCTGGATGGTAATTTTTTTTAGCCTTTAGTATATATCTGGATATAGTATTACCTATATTTTCTCTCTTATTAAAGAAGTCACGCAGAGTTTATGGCTGTGTGAGTTTATGTGTGAGGCTGTGTGAGTTTAACATTTTCAGTAATTTTTCCTTTTTAAAAGACCTGATTTGCCGATATTTTTCAAATTTTATTTACATCTCTCTCTATTTCTGGGGGCTAGTTAATCCGTTTTCTGTATCCACATCCAGCACGAAGGCCATTTTCCTTGCTTTTTCGCAATAATTTTCACTGAAATTAAGACATTATGTTTTACGGTCTTTTAAAGGAGCGCTCGCTACGGCAATATGCAAAAATGATTTGAATGCCGAATGAAAATCACTGACACATGTTTGAGCTATACAGGGCTATTTGCCACAGACCTTCTGCCTTTGATTTTGTTCCAGTGAGCCATTGTTACTGATTTCTCAAATTTTGCTTTGGTAATATTCTAAAGGAAGAGGCAATTTTTCCTGACCACCCTTCCTGTAATGGTTCTCTGAAGATGCTGGGGAAACCCGCGTCTCTCTCGGAAGAAAAGCTGAGTTACGTGGAGCGTGTGGAAGGATTCGAGTGAGCAAATCCAAATGCTTTAATGACCATTTATGTCCTGGGTGATAGAAGGAACAGGATTTTCTGAATCCTATGCTTTTGAGATATGGCACATGTCGAAGTGGCTGTTATGTGCAGGGACAATATGATGTGTTTTCCCCTTTGATCTCAATTTTGTATGAAAATTCAGTTGGACGAAAAGCATGTAGTGGAAATACTCTTTTGTATTTTAACAGGAAATTCTAACGTTGCATTAAGTTGTTTAGCAGCTTTATAGCTGTGACTTTATAGTTATGCCAACAATTTTGTCTTCCCTCTCTGGGCTCTGAATTTCAATGATTGGGCCATATCATTCCCTTTTGTTATCTTTCCTTCCCAATTTTGCTCACTCGGCGGTCTTGGAGGGGTAGGAGTGAACAGGGCTGTCTGTACAGCTTGGGAAAGTTTTCCAGACCTTTCTGTCAAGGTACGGATGTTTTTTTCCTGGCTGTGGCTGGGAGAGCCTTCTCCTGCAGACACCGCTTGATTATCTCTTCCGTGGGGTGTATGTGTCGCTAGTTAAGCCGAACTTTTCACTTCATCATTAGTCATATTCTTTCTGTGGCCTTTACATACATTAAAGGGAAAAATGGCTTTTCCAGCTCCTCTTCTATTTTTTTTGGCTAATGATTGCCCTTTCCTAGTTAGTATGTTGCTGATGCTGGCTTCTTTTTTGTGTGTGTGGAAGTCCCAAAAGCATCTGTGTGTTTGATGGACAGATATCGCTATTATTCTGTGCTTTACGTGATTTTTCTCCGCTTAGAATTCACGTATATCGCGCTTTGATAATTGCATAGGTCTGACAGCATTTAAGATCAAAATGTTGGTTATGCTCCGTTCTATTTCAGCGCTGTAATGGAACGTCATTTGCATTAAACCGTAGCTAGTATGTGTTGATGGGAGGTCTGTCAAAAGTATAAAATTCTTAGGAAATGGAGCATTAACTGTTTCTTGAGCTTAAAATGTTTTCTGTTCCTGTTTGGGCTATTTATCTAATGTTAGAGAATACCGGAGATTTTGTAATAAAAAAATATTTCTGCTTATTAGTATCCATAGTTCTCTACTGTGCTTCTTGGACACTGTAAACAGCCTGATGATTCCTCAGATATTCTTTTTTCTTTCCCCAATTTCATCTTCCATAGTAGTAAACTGCTATGTCAATATAATATAAATTTGTGTATTTAATTTTTTAGCTGCTGAACACTTTCCTACAGCCAGTACAGCATCTGGGTAGTAGTAAAATTCTCCTTTCTCCATTGCATGTAATAGAAAGAGAGTTCTGGACAGGAACCAAGCTGGGAAAATGTTAGTTTGTAAAGTGAACAGAATCAGTACCATCTCTTACCGCGTCCCTTTTCCCAATTTGTACATTTCCACAGTTTCTCAAATGTTCAGTTTTTTTGGAAAAAGTAGATCTATATTAGGATCTGTATTAGGTCAGGACACTGCTCCGACCATAGCTTATATCTGACTGTATTACTGATGATTGTATCAGAGAAGAAACACCGAATTAGACATAAATATCATTTTAACATCCGATCATTTAAGCTGATTTATGTCTGAGAATGTAGGGACTTAATTCAAATAATGCTGGATATGCTTATTATGTTTCTGTGTTATTAATTCATATTATGAATTCTTCTCTGGGATTATTTTTTTTAATGTGAAAAAATGTTCCTCTGTCAATTTGGAATTTGCCACCCTCAAATTCATTCTGTTTCTCTGGCTTATGTAAGAAAAAGGCGACAATTACAAGTTCTAATTCTTCTTTATTGGGTTTTTATTACATTGTATGCTCCTGTGAGGTATTCTCTAATACAAATAAGTTCTTTATTTTCAGTTGCTTTTGTAATTATTTCTTCTTTTTATCTTTTCCATAATTTGATCGAACTCTATTGAAAAGAAGGCTGGGGTTAGGGTTCTTTGTCGCTCTTTCCCTGTTGAGATAGATTTACTAGAATCGGGATGTATAGTACCTCAGGTGAAGGCAGGCGACTGAATTACAGAATATATTAAAATGAAATTATCTATCCCCTTTGTTTAATTTTTGTCATTTCTTCCTCGTCTTTTCTCATTACTGATATACATTGAGGTCTCCTTTTAGCTGTCCACAGTGCTGCTAAACTGTTTTTTTTTCCTGAATCGATACTGTTCTTTGAGACCGCAGTAGGGTGGACGAGAAGTTCTCCCCAACGTGCATTACTCTCTATTTATCAGCCTTACATTTTGTCCCATTCTGTGCTGCTGTTATCACTTGATCTGGTTAAGCCTGTCAGTCTCTTGTACCCCGAAATACTCTATTTTCCTCTGAATGTGATGGAATGCCATCATTCAGCGTCTTTCCCAGATCCCTACTGAAGCTGGAAAACCAGTCTGCGTTTTGATACAGAATAAGTAGAAATGGCTAATACCTGCGGGAAGTGATCTTTGGGTGGTTTCTGCCTTGATTACTTCTTTTCTTTTCTTATGCAGGACTTTAATTAAAGCTTTTGGCACTTCCAGGGAAACATCAGCTTGTCTTTCCAAGCTACTGTACCCGTGTGTTTGAGGAGATTGAATAGACTCATGGATGTGGTTGGGTTTTCGGTGAAGACACCATTCAGACAGTACACTAGGCACGATGGCTTTTCCTTTTGCTCTGAACGCAGCCTCTCCTTCACCTGTAGGAACTCCATCCACCTAGTAGCAGGGCCGCTGCCTTCCTCCCTGCAAACCAATTCTCCTCTCCATCCCAACTAACCACAACCTCCTCTTACGCATTGCTCCGCTGGACTCCATCTGCTTCTATAACCTCAGGCCACCGAGCCCCAGACAGCCCAACCCAAAGCCCCCTCCCATACATAGAGTCATGGAGTGCTTTGGGTTGGAAGGGACCCGAAAGCTCATCCCGTTCTCCGGTGCTCTGCCAGCCCACCGTGGCTGCTGCTGTTATCCGTTCCCCCGTCACATGGCTGCCTACCACCTGCAATTTGGAGTCTGAAACAATTTAGGATTTGCAGGTAAGACGACTGCATTTCCACACGTCTTGAATTGCAGGAAGAGTTGATTATCGTTAATTAATAAAGAGTCAATATCGTTAATTTTTTTCCCGTACAATCCTCTGGTTTTGAGTGAAAAGCAAGCCTGAGAAGAATGTACAAACAGAATCCCTTGATAACGCCTCTGGAAGAGCCGTGGCTGCAGCGATGCTGGGGAACTGCTCTTATGTTCTCAGCCTTGCCAACTTTTCTTCTTCTGGAATTCATTGCAGACGACATTTGCTTTAGGTTTCTGACCCACTTTGGAAGTATTCCCGGTAGTTTTGGATAGCCGTCTCCTCAGACAACCAGGGAACTTATGTTTTGTTCTTTCTTTTTCTTGTTACGCTTTTTCTTAACCTTTTTTTGAGCTCCTCAGGCATTGGGGAAGGGTAGAAAAATGTCCCCAGGAAACTGATGAGAGGCTGGAGTTAAAACGGGAAGATGGATTTGTTCTTTCAAAATCATATATAAGGTTACTTAATTAGTGTTTATTTGCCGAGTCCTTTGGGTATTGTTTTGATTTGGTTTTTTAAACTGGAATTTTACTGTATACATTTGCATCAAGAGCAATTTGAACCTGGGGAAATGACATCTTGCTGAGGAAATCGGCATTTGACACAACTGCAATTCATGTTCTGTTTTCTATTGCAACGTGTGGTTGTGCTCATATCATCCCCCAAATGTGAGCAGGAACATATTATAGTGCCAATGTTATAATGGCATTTGGCGATGAATTGTCTTCAGGAAGAAACCTGGACACAAACCTTTTCTTCAGGGGCAGGAGGACGAGTAACATTAAGACGTTTCAACCGGTACAAAGAAACCAGCGTGCAAAGTTGGGAGATCTGTAGCTTCATGGTTTCCTGACGTCATATAACGCCTGTAGGAAATTCTGGTTTTATCAGTAAGTGGAAAATCTTTTTAAATTACGAACTTGACTATTTTTGTTAAACGAATTTGATGTCCTACGTCCCGTCTGCAGGCAGAACATTGAATTATAATTTCAGGCAGCGTGCGTATCTGAGACAGGGAAGGAACGCCGGTGTTTGCCGTGGGAGGCATGGCGGTGGGGGCTGGCGCTCAGCTCTGCGACCAGAGGCGTAGAGGGCTTGAGGACTGCTATTTTTGTCTTTATCAAATGCAAAGATAAAACGTTTGTGTAAAAAAGAGAAAAAAAACCACAAAAATTGATGGCTATCACACTAAGGTTTGTTAGGCTTTTATAGAGATGTTATCGGAGAGAAGTCTCGTAGTTAAATTATACACAACCAATGTCATTAGTGATGAGTAGGAGGAATTGAACGTGTCCAGTTTTAGCAGAAACAATAAAATCAGTTACATTCTATATGAAACTTTCATATTTGTAAAAACTAGGTAAGAGCGCATTGCAACTCGAAATATTTCGGTGTCGTTAACTGCTTGACTCCTGTGATAATGTAATGTTTTCCAGTACTGATGAGAGCCACATGCACTGCTTAACAGTATTCAGTCAGTAGATCAAATGGAATTTTGGACTCTCTTTTTAAGCTGAATTGTTTTCAAAATTTTTCCTCAATTTTCTCAGCTTTATTTTCCCTATAATATTGTTTTCTCAGCCAACAATTTTTAATATGCATCACAAGTAGCAGGAAGATTTTTTAAAAATAAGTGCTAGTAGCTGAATTGAAGTGTTTGTTTCAAATCTATTCATTATTTTGGTAACATTTAAAAGCTGAATCCCCCTTGCAGTTGGATATTTTGAAAGCTAAACATTACACTGATGGCATGTCTGAAGCTGTCCCTCAAGCACATCGCTTGCTCCCTGTAGCTACTAGTGCCAAGCAACTTGTGTGTGGGGTTTTTTACACAATAAGCACCAAATTTAAAGTTGTGAGACACTGGTTTTAGTGCAGTTTTAATAAAAACCATACTGTGTTTGAAAGCAGTAGCGGTGTAATGCCATACTGCAAAGAAACACAAGTTAAGAAGGATGTGCCTCCTCTTCCGAAACCAGCTTGCATTAAAAATTGAATACTATAGTCGAATTTTTGTGTGAGTTACTAATAGCAATTATTAATCGCACGGATATTTCTTTTTTACGGTATCCTGTAGAATACCATCGTTTCCTAAAGCATAATTCCAGTGTGTTACCAGACACTTTTTGACACAGGTAAAATTCGTCGTTAGGGATGCTCGACTCGCCTCGTGCCATTCGGCGGGACGCCTGCTGGGGAATTCCTTTCCTGCTCTTACAGTTAGTTGTCACCTTCATCAGTTGGTACTATAAATACTTGGTACTATTTATTTTTTTTACACAGCTTTGAATTCTTTTCCTTCTGTGTTACCCTTAAGACCTTCAGGAAAGTATGAGGGTTTATTTTGCAACTTGTGCTAGACATCACCCTGATGAGCTCTCCTACACCAATCATTTCACCGTTTTTAAGTTTCCTGAGGGCCTTTCTGAATTTTGTCATTTAATGGTCTTCTAAATCAATACTAACCTCCAGTAGTCAGTCTTTCTCACACATTGCTAACAGCTTGTTTGGGGGTCTAATTGTGATTTTCCGATGAATTCATCTTTGTCCATTTTCTCTGAGCGTTGGCCTCATCCACCAGTTGGATAAATGCGTTCGGGAGCCAAGCCGGTAACCTTTCTGTAAGAACGCTTCGTCCATTCGTTGTTCAGGGCATATCGATTGATAATAGAGAAGCGTCTATGCCAGGATCTCCTGTGGCTATACCGACATCCACCGAGCAACTGGGTCCCAGTCGGTGCTAGAGCTGCGGGCAGGCAAGGGGGAAGACGCAAAGCACCTGCCCTTGCACTTTCCAATGGGATATTGCTGAGTAAAAGAAGAATTTTAGTCTAGCCTGCCTTATACTGACAAGACACATTCATACCTAGAGGAGAGGAGTGGGAAAAGGCATTTTGAACTGTGTGGAGCATTTCAGAGCAGTTGTGTCGGTATTGGCGGAGCTTCATGGTTACTGCTGGGAGGTGTCACCTGTACCGCTGCTCAGCGCTCTCCCTTCTTCTCCATCTGCAGCCTGGTTTGATATTTGCTCTTTCAGGGAGTTAGTGTTGGTGTGGTGGTGCTGGATGTTGCCACGTTAGGCTTCGAATATGGAAATAACATCAGTGAAATAATATCAGTGAACCATGATAGCTTGCGGAAGCTCCATCCCCAGAGGTGTTCAAGGCCAGGTTGGACGGGGCTTGGAGCAACCTGGGCTGGTGGGAGGTGTCCCTGCCCAGGGCAGGGGGGTGGGATGAGATGATCTTCAAGGTCCCTTCAACCTAAACCATTCTGTGATCTCTTTCTCCAGTCTGTAGTGCTGACCAGACCGTTCCATGGCCAAAAAGATGACATCCTTTTATTAGAGAGATCCAGGCATTTTTGTCAAATATCTAACTGGATAACTGCTGTATGAATAGAAAATCATCTCTCTTAACGCAATCAGGCCCGCAGCACTTGAGACATACTTGAATCTCACAGAAAAAAGCTGCTTTATAAACGCGTGGGCTGGTGCTGCTGCCTGCGTTGGGCAGCCCGTAGGAGTGAGTGGCAGCACTGGGGGCGGTTCTGGGGATGCGGGGACGCACTGGGGCCCAGACCGGGGAGGGGGAGTCAGTTAAGTTAATCAAACACTTTGTTACAGAATGGACAAAATGAATTAGGGAATTGATTTACCGTACTGTAAGCGTTACTGGATGCCGGAACCCTGCTGGTGGGTGGGGTTGCACAAAGATTTGGACTGTTGACGTAAAGATGTGAGCGCAGGTAGTGTTTTTACACCAAACACTTTTCTTTCTCTGCTAAGTTGTACTGCAGTATTTTGCCATACTAGAGTAACCCCGGAGGTTGTGTTTTCTTTTATATCTAAAGTTGTCGTACGAATGGAAAAACCGCAAACCCAAGTACGGCTTTTCTGAAACTTAGTAAGTTGGGCAAGTTTGTTCTGGAAGGAAAGCAGATCCTTTCCTTCCTCTCCTTTCTTTCCTCTGGTGACGTATTTAATATGCCAACACATATTGTAATAATTAGTTTGTTGCAAGAGGAAGAAATGTGAAGATATTTTTACAATAAATTTCAAGATGTTTTGCTGCCACCAAGATTAGTGGTCAACACTAATGGTAGCGTCGGTACAGTAGTTGTAATAATAAATTTTGCCCGATAATTTTGGGTTTGTGCAAACAGCTAGCAAAATTCTAACCTAAAAAATATTAGACCTCTATACAACTAATATCTGGATCTCCATTTAAATTTCCTTTTTCAGGAATTAATCTGTGGATTAACATAACATCTTTCCTATTGCGTGCTAATGAAAGCAGCGCTCTGGAAATCCTTGTCGTAGAAATCGACTTGCTCTTTGCCATCAGTTACCCTCTCCTAATAGGTGTAGACCTAATGTAAAATGAAGGATTAATAAATAAGTAAAAAGAAAGAAATCCCTAAAAAGCAGAAAATGGTTTTCTCATTAATTAGTAGAAGAATGTGTGTGCTTCTGCATACGGCGTTACAGATGTTCAAACGAGAAACTTTCTAAGCTCTCACTCAAATTGTGTCAGTGCATTTTCCAGACTACAAAGCTGCTTTATATAGATTTTATTTTATAGTAATACAATATCAATCGTGCTGTAGTCTGGGGTATTGCACCCAACGCAATCTGAGGTGTCTTTGGTTGAAAGAGATTTTGAGAAAAGCTCTTGCCCTGCAGAGCATCATCAGTTGGGATGTTCATAGCGAAGAGCTTTGCCCGATTACCTTGATTAGTGTTTGTATGGCTAATGGGGTGAAACTGGAAGGGTGCAAACTTCGACTGGCCATCAGAAAAAAATGTTCCAGTAGCAACATCAGCCTAGAAGAGTTTTCAAAGCTGAACAGTGCCACCAAAAATTTCTGTCATGTTTTGTTTTTAGTGCAGAGCAGAAGCCTCCCAAACTTTTCAGATGCTTACAGAAATAATCAACTTCTGAACTCCGTGACAAATGTGGTTTGTGTATAAATTTAACTGTGAAAACGTTTGAGTGGCTTCAAAATTAGAGGGATGGCAAGCACATTGGACACAGTAAAACATCACTTGGAGTAATTAGCATAGTGGGGACACAGCCAACAATGTGTTCCTCAACCCAACAGATGTGAAGAAATACCTTAAGGAGAGGAAAAAATCAAAACAGATAACAGAAGTGGTGTGAAAAACTCACCATATTAATCATATTAAACCCAGATTTTGAGCATGCTTGTGTAGCCGTGTGTTTTTGTGTAATGGGGTCACCGGGGAGGATTTGCGGTTGGAGAACTGAGAGAGGAGCTGGAGGTGGGCTTCAGCCTGGCGGGGGCTGGGGGTGCCCAGGTTGGTCAGGGTGCCACAGTGCGACCGTATTGGCGTTGTATTTTCTGACAATTCTGACCATTTCTGATAGTTTCTAACTCCAACAGGATAGTACTGATTTCTGGAAGTTTCTTTGGATGGTGTGTAGCGCTGAGTGGCTCGCAGAGGCGAGGGCTCACCGCTGGTGGGGGCAGTGCCACGGGCGGTGACGTGCGTGGTGGATGTGCAGTTATCAAGACTTACAAATCTTCTCTTTGCAGACTCCCGCCGAACAGGCCAAAGCTAGATTACAGCTGGTTCTCGAGGCAGCTGGTAAGTGTTGCTATTTTATTACAATTATATTCTTCAAAAATGTTTGTAACTTTTGTAATATCAGAAAAATGAGACCTATCAAGGCAGTAATTTTATCCTTTTTCGTTTGGCGAATGCTAAGTCCCTTTCTCCAGGGCGAGACTTAACCAATTTCTGGTTAAGATCAAGCTGGAGTGCTTCACCATCGGCACTTAGTAAATCCTTTTAAGGAGATAAAAAAAAGTAATTTTAGTTTGCTGTTGAGAACCATCACTCCCTTCACGTGTTTGTCCTCTTGCTGGTGCTGCTGAGGCTTTACTCTGTGCTCTCAAAAATTAGGTTTTGTTTATTTTTTAGCACTGAACTGAATTGAATTTGGCTTCAAACTGGAAGAGGACAGGTTTAGATTGAATATTAGGAAGAGGTTTTTCACTGTGAGGGTGGTGAGGCACTGTCCCAGGTTGCCCAGAGAGGTTGTTGAGGCCCCATCCCTGGAGGTGTTCAAGGCCAGGCTGGAGGTGGCCTTGGGCAGCCTGGTCTGGTGGGAGGTGTCCCTGCCTATGGCAGGGGGGTTGGAACTCGATGATCTTCAAGGTCCCTTCCAACCTAAACCATTCTATGATTCTATGATTCTATGAATTAGTGCGTAGATATATTTATTTATGTAGCAAGCTCTCCAAATACTCAGGTCAAGAGGCTGATCTACATCTCTACAGAGTGAAACATTCCTACTCAGTCTAGCGCTAGTAAGAAGGAAGGCGAGATACACATCTTGGTAACTACTTTTAATTTTGGAACCTTTAATTTAAATAAAATTTGGAGTAATCCTGTAGTTTTTATGCCAGGTTTAAAACTTTAAAGCAAATGTTGTCCTATTGTGCCAAAGATGAGAATATCATTCCTTTTATCCTGCCTTTTTTGCAACTGTTGTGTCGAAGTCCACATTAAAGCTCAGAAACGTGGTTGTTCCCAGATGGACAAGAGGTCCGCTTCTTTGGATTACTTTCCCTAATCTAATAGTGTTCCGTACACAGCTTTGACATGCTCTGCTCGGGTTTTTCCCCCGTGGAAGTTGCTGTGGATTTGACCTGTGGTGTGACTCAGCCCGAGGTCCGTTCTGCTCTGTGTCACCTTGGGGGTGGCGTGTCCTCGCGGTGGCACAGCGGGGCTGGGCGCCCCGCTCCTCGCTGCCTGGGACGCAGAGGGCTTTCTCCTCTCTTCACTTGGGCTCCAAATGGTTCTTTTCAAGAGCCACGTGTATTTTGATGCACTTCAAAACAAAAAAACTCAGTAACCTTGCACTGTGGTAGGATTGTGGTAATTATAATGAGTTGATAAATGAATAATGATCCTTTTATATAACATTACTGGCTGTTCTTTAGGTGCTTGTATTTGTCTTCAGATTATTAAAATAATGCCTTAATGCTCTAAAGTGGTAGTCTGTATTGAGGTTTGTAATCCTAATTTCTACATCTTATTTTAATTTTCCCATTAAAACTTTGGCAGTAGGTCACACAAAAAGGAAAGCTTTCAGAATTTCATATGCGTTATAATAAATACATATTTTTCTTTAGTTCAGTTTTCATCTCTGGTATATGTATTTTTTACTTATAAACAGCGGTTTCCAAGAAATACCTTTTTTTTTTATTTTTTCCCCTTATGGAAACCTTCTGTTTCAAGGAATACCCGTCTTCTCACGTTGCTGATATTTTTTTCAAAAATGCATTTAGCCTTTTGTATTGTTTAGCTTCAAATGCATTCATTGTTCTCCGTAACTTTTAATAAATCTTTGAAGCATATGATTATAAAATAGACCTAAAAAAGCACAATTTGTGTATACTGCTCACTTCTATCACACCTCATTTTTTAATTTAACACCCGGGAAATGTAGAAAAGATACCTGTGGGTTGTATATCATCATGACCTGGGTCCCAAAAATTTCCAAAAACATATAAAAGGTCAATGACGCTGTTAAATATTTGCCATTGAAGTCTGAAACTTAGATTAAAGCTGCACGCTGTTCATAAATAACTCAAGAGAGTTAATCTGTTTGTTCCTCTTACCATCCAAAATGTGGAAAGAAATTCCATCCTGGCTTTATTTAAGTCTTGGTAATCTCAGGCCTTTATGAGATCATCCCCCCACCTTCGTCCCCCAGTCCTGTATTCAGTCAATTAAATTGAATTTTTATTAATCTGATGTGAGAGGAGTGTTGGAAATGTTAATAGTATTGTTTCAATATCTTTTTGTGTGTTTGCTCATTGCAAAATCAGCACTTTTTTCACCTTTAAGTTTAAAAAAAATAAGAAGAAATCTACATTAGACGTTACTGAGCAGCTTCTCAAGGAGTTCACAGTCAACAGGTTGATTGTTGTTGCTGTTGTAGCACGATGCTGTATGATTTAATTGAATATAATGCAAATTTTAATCTGTACTTTAGTAGTGATGAATGAAGCTGCTGTTTGCAGATGTAGCGCTCGGTACGGGATCCGTCCCAAACTTGTGAATTAACTTGTTGAGTATCTGGCTGCACACGGGAGGGGAATTGTTCCAATCCAATGTATTATCTACATTGTAATGGGTGTGAACGACACTGTACTACTCCTCTGTGGTTTGGACAAACAAAACAGCCTTACCTCTGCGGTGGCTCAGAGGTACCAGGCGTTGGGGAGGTGTTTGGGAAGGTCCCGTCGTGGTTCGTCTCTGTCGACATGCTGTTACGGTGCCGTTTCCCTTCCCCTTGCCCTGCCGTTTCCATGCCTTAATATCCCGTCTCCCACGATAATCTAACATTTTCTTACACTGTCTGGATTCAAATCATTTCATTCTGAAGTTTTCTTTATCTGACTAGACTTCGAAAGAATTAACCTAGAGAAATTTCACTTTGCTTACTTAGCAATTTATTTTGTTCTTAATATACTGGAAATGCCTTTGGATAAACTTAACACAAATATAGCAAACAGTACCAAACTCTGGAAGGGGACAACATGTGTTAAATGTTAATGTGCGTAAATTGGAGCTGGTTTGTCTGTGAATACCCGTGTTTGCTGTAAGGGCAGCCTGACTTCAAATTCAAGCTGATTTATCTAATTTATCTAAGTATTTATCTAATACTTGACTTTATAATTTGCTGTTCACCGTCGTGTCATGATGTTTCAAATTTGGTTTCTTTATTTTACTATCTAAATTTCCCTCATATTTAGCCCCATCAAACGGTCGGAATTCCAATGTATCATTGGTCAGTGGTGCTACCGTAGACTGAAGCATTGTGTTGGAAAAGGGAAGAGAGATTGGGACAAAAGTGTGTTGTGTACACGTGGAAAAACTGAATGTGTGTGCTATTGGATGTTCATTTTGAGAAAAGAAATTGCCTGTAAGTAACGATACAACTGTGTAACGTGTCCCTGCTGAACTGGAGATGTTAATTTTTATCATGTTTGTCTATGCTGGAAATGGTATTAGAATGTAGCTTTAATGACTGATATTGAGTAATTAAACATAGATAAGGAGCGGTGGCAGGTTAACCGCCACTGTGTTGGGAACACTGCCCCACGGACGCTGCCTGCCCACTCCTCCAGCCTGTGTGTGCATGGGGAGAGTCATGCCACCTCAGTCACTCAGGAGCAATTCCTTGTCGTTAACTGTCTCATTTGAAACTTCTCTGTGGCCCCCCACAGCAGAAGGACACAGAGCTGTTGGAGCGGGGCCAGAGGAGGCCCCAGAGATGCTGCGAGGGCTGGAGCCCCTCTGCTGGGAGGACAGGCTGGGAGAGTTGGGGGTGTTCAGCCTGGAGAGGAGAAGGCTCCGGGGAGACCTCAGAGCCCCTTCCAGTGCCTAAAGGGGCTCCAGGAGAGCTGGGGAGGGACTCTGGATCAGGGAGGGGAGCCATGGGATGAGGGGGGACGGTTTTACACTGAAAGAGGGGAGATTTAGGTGAGATATGAAGAAGAAATTCTTGACTGTGAGGGCGGTGAGAAGAAGAATATGGTTTTGAAAGTGCTTTCAGCATGTCAGCTTTTCCAAGTCACGTTCTAGTGCAATGGCCATAGTTTTAAAAAATTAACTATATGTTATTGTGTTCCCTCCACTCTTCACCGCTTTCTTCATCGCCAGAGATGCTTGATTTTAGGGAAGGTAGGTCCAATGGCCAACTGCTCAGATGCAGCCTCGGCAGGAGCTGTAGGTGTTTAGTATCTCGGGAAAATCTGCTTTATAATCTCACTTAGATATTAATTTAGGAAACAGCAACTGATTTCTCTGAAAGCCAGAAGATAGCAAACAGTAAGCCAGACTCTTTTAATTGGAATTATTTTTTTTTACCTGTGCATTTTGGGAATTGTGATTTCTGGTCTCTCGTTGTGGGAGAGCTGGTAAAATGCAAAATATTCCCCTGTATTTGTGAGGGGAGGAGGGGAATATGGCCTTTTTCATACTCACGTAACACAGTGCTGTCAAGAAGTTTTGTCTGCAAGTCCTTCACTCATGCTGACTTTGCTATGCACTTTGTCAAATTATTTTTTTCTTTGTTTGTGTAGATTAACGTCAGTACCTTTGTTCTCATTAAGCATGGCAATACTTGAAGATACCGAAGCACTCCACTTTAATTTTTAAGGCAACTGATTTTTGACTTCTAAAAACTCTCATTCGGTAGAAGTTGTTGGTCTCAGCTCTAAATTTATATTTCCACGCCTTTATTTACTTACCCTTCTTAATATTGCGAAACAAGAAGGGCTTTTTAGCGTCCTCTAACAATATCGCCGCAACTCGCCATGTCTGAGCAGATGTTAAGCAGGCAATAGTTGAATGTTAATTTTGAGAGGGTGGTATGTTTAAGCCCATCTGAAGTATGTTGCATGTGGGCCTTCCAGACTTAGCTACAATGCTTTGTCCCTCGGGAGAGTTTTAAAGCTAAACCTCTTTCTTTTTGTCACTCTATATGGACTCTCTCAAGTCAGTATAAAGCAGATCATCCCTCGGCTAAAGCTCTTCAGCTTTTGTTATTGGGCTCTGTAGACCTGTAATTAGGCCTCCTGGCAGGCCTTGCAGGCCAGCTAATGGTCATATGGAGTTTCTGTGAGGCAGGCTGGCTTTGTGCAAATCCTTCGTCGGGATACGTTTATGGGTCACTTCCTACCAGGACGGGGCTTTGTGCCGCTGCCCCACGGGCGGAGAGCAGGTTCCCTTGACCATCGCCAGCTCAGTTCCCGGCGCACAATCTTCCCGGCTAATCCCCAGTGTAAACAGAGGATTTAGCTGAGCTTCTGTCACTTACAGTTGCCAAACCACTTGGGTGTCTGTGATTTCTTTCCCAGACTTCATTACCGAGAGACAGAGAAGCACAGAAGATTTGAGATGGGGTTTTTGTCTTAAACGTTTGCTTGTTCCTATCGCTAATTTTAGGGAAAAAAGTCTGCCCTGCGTCCAATCCTGCCCCGCTAAAACCCCTACGCTTTACAGAAAACCTCAAAACTTTAAAGGCGGCTGTTGTGTGCCGTGAATTGCTGTATGGCACTCGTGTTTTCTCATCAAGATAAAAATGTGGATGACTATTCCAAAATTCTCTTGATAAGAAATAGCACGTGGGCATTTCGAGCTATCAATCTGGCTGCCTCTACCAAAATAGTCTTTTCTATGGGGATAAGCCAAAATTTCTTACTCTCCATATAAAGACGATGACAAAAGGCAATTGATCTGGATTTTCAAAGGTCTAGAGTTGAAATAAGTGACTGATCTATTTTTGGAATCTGCATTTCAATCTATCGCTGAAAGAGCGTTCAAGAATGGAGCGGTTTTGTGCAAAGAATTTTTGACAGAGTTTATTTAAAGGAAACTTCAGAACTGAGCCACTAATATGACATTAGCAATATGCGGACAAAATTGATGAATACAAATCATAAGCATTTAGCATTTATCAGATCAGTTTGGCAGCAATTCTGGATGTTGGATATTTAACTCATTATCTTTGAATTATACTATCAGATTGCTCCCTTTAATTTTGTACCGTGCATCTTTATTACATTTTACATGTTCCTTAAAGAGAAAATAATTGAATATAACAAATATTTTGGCCTTAGCTGTTGTAAAAATGCAAGAGTTTTATAATACTCACTGCATTTTTTTTTTAAATTTACCTGTTACAACACATGCTATCGGAGAGAAAAATCCTAATTTGCGCTCAGTTGCCTGCTAAATTAATAGTCAAATATTCTCTACTTTCTGGTATCAAAATGGCTCATAACAGATGTGGCTGAAAGGACCACATACGTAGACTGTATGATTTTAGTCTGGTGGAACTAATAGGATCACTTGCTACTTCATAGATTCTTGCTTTTCTTTTACTTTAATAAAAACTGTTTAGTTAAATAGGATGGCCTCGATTTTGCTCTTTTCTAGCGATGCAGAGTCGGAAGGCGGGCAGGTGGCAACGAGGATGAAAAACTTCCTTTTGTTGGTGCTTATTTTTAAAGGCCAAATTGATAAAATGTGTATGGATTTCTCATTTTGATTATGGCTTTCTTGCTTTTGGTTTTGCTATTTGTGTTCTTTCCACTGAAAACTCAATGGCCTTAGTTTGAATTTCTAATTATGCAAACAATTTTTGAGGGATGGATAACATGTGTTGGTATATATGCACAAAGGATGAAATAATACATAAAATATTTCACTTGTTTCATAGAAATTTAAAAATAGCTTTTAAAATGATGCTTTCCCCCAAAACTGTGAGAATGTGAACTTAGAACAAGCTTAAAAGTTGCTGAATATTGAAAAAGAGATTAATGTAGTTACCATGTGGGTGTGCTCAGTTTGATTTAATATAAAATTCTCATTTCTGTCAATTTCACTCAGCTGCTTTAAGTAGTGTCTATTGACATTTTGGATAACTGAATTTTACTTCTACTTATATAAAAATCTCCATTCTGTGAGCAAAGAAGTCTTATTGAACTGTGTTTTCTCTAGATGACAAACATAGATGTAGGTGCTAAACATGTTTTTAAAGGTGTTTTGTGCGGCACTTATTGAACCCCAAGCTAAGGAGGATTTGAACGGGTAGGAATCTCTTCCTGATGAAAACTGCCGCCGAACAAGCGAGACGCGGGTAGGTGTGCGTGAGCGGAGGTGGGCGCGATGGCCGAGCGTCCCTCCTGCCGCAGCAGCTCCCCGGGGCCGGCGGCGATGCTGCAGGATGCTGCAGGATCCCATCCTCCCGGGAAGCCCGGGGACCCGGCCGGGGCATGGGAAGAGCTGCATCAAATCGCGGTGTCTTTGGAATAGCTTGTCCCCGTCCCATCCCAGGCGGCTCGGTCACTTCTGCTGCTTCCAGCAAGCATTTGGAGGGGACAGCCTCCTGCTCCCTTACTCCGAGAGGGCTTTCGGGAACAGGATCAGGACCTTGGGTTTTGTTATGCTTCAGGGGACAAAATAGCACATAGTAATTATCGAAGATTAAATTCATATCGTGCTCTTTTACTGAGAACAAGCTATTAAAAACCAACAAAAGAATAAGAAGTAGACTAAAAGAAGTTTTAGGTTGGACCTCATGAAGCTCCCCTTGTAAGATTGTCCTGAGGAGGCCAGAAATTTTCTCATGTGCTCAGAAATAAATAAACTGTCATTGCCATTGCTGCTGTGGCTTCAACTACGAGCACTAATTCCTTGTAGCCCCAAGAAATCGCCGTTTTTGGTTTTTCTTCCTTAGTGCCTTTGTCATTTTAATAATCTCTCCATGTTGTCTCTTGACATTATGGCTGAGGTTTGGTCAGGAGTAGAAGGTTTTGCTGTTCTGCCTCTCTCTAGTCCTCATGTGAGCGAGGGATACCCAAAACTTGAGAGTGAGACTGAGAACTTGAGAAGGAAATGAAGAGGAAGGTGGGTGGAGGAAAGATAAAACAATTGTTCTGAAAATGTACACGTGAGGCATTGCTACTGCCATACACCCTTGCTGATGGGATTCAGTTGTTTTCAAATACTAAGATAATTATCTGTTTATTTGCATATCATAGAATCATAGAATGGTTTAGATTGGAAAGGACCTTGAAGATCATCGAGTTCCAACCCCCCTGCCATAGGCAGGGACACCTCCCACCAGACCAGGCTGCCCAAGGCCACGTCCAGCCTGGCCTTGAACACCTCCAGGGATGGGGCCTCAACAACCTCTCGGGGCAACCTGTGCCAGTGCCTCACCACCCTCAAAGTGAAAAACTTCTTCCTAATGTTCAATCTAAACCTGCCCTCTTCCAGTTTGAAGCCATTCCCCCTCGTCCTATCACTCCATGCCCCAGTAAAAAGTCCTTCCCCAGCTCTCCTGTAGGCCCCCTTTAGGTACTGGAAGGCCGCAATAAGATCTCCCCGGAGCCTTCTCTTCTCCAGGCTGAACAGCCCCAACTCTTTCAGCCTCTCCTCATAGGAGAGGTGCTCCAGCCCTCGGATCATCCTCGTGGCCCTCCTCTGGACACGCTCCAGCAGGTCCATGTCCTTCTTACGCTGGGGACATATGTTTAGCATTAAGAGTTGACTGGTGCAGGGATGGCCAACCACAGGCACAGGTGTAGTGCTTGGCACTGGTCAAGAGTTGGGCTGGCAGTCCTGACTCACAGTTTGCTTAAACGCGGTCATCGGGTACTATGGGAAATAAATCAATGCATCAAACAGTCGCGTCTTCCGTTTGTGAACTGCAGAAACCTAACGCGACGAGATGGATCCCCCCCATCTGCGGCCTTTCTAATTGACATGCAAATATAGGCGTGTTCCTTTCATGCGTACCAGATAGGATGCCAAGAGATAATGATCGAGTGTCTTGGACTGCTACTTTTATGGCTACTCCTGAATGAGTGAGTAACAGCAGAGTGTTGCTTCTATCCAGCCGTGTCTGTCCTGGGTGATGTGTTCTCCCGCTGCTCTGAAAGAGAGACCGAACGCGCTGTTTATTGGTACCCCGAGTACCAAATCTGAATTATGTTCATCGGCCTAATGTCTTGTTTTGGCTGTCTTGCCAAGGACTTAAAGCCAACTAAAGGAAGCTTTGGTAGGCGGTCTGGATATGCCCCCCAGTTTTCTCGGTTCATTATTGGAGTTGAACGGAAGAAACCGCATCTCTGGATTTCGAGATCTATTTTGTTTCCTTTGTGTTGCTCCATGAACCCCAAAAGTGAAACGGAACTCCTTCAGAAGTACTTTTCTGCCAGAATATCAAGCAGAAACTTAAGGAAGAACTTTAACACAGGAAGCTCATAGGGCATCTTATTCTTCTACACTGAATATGTGTTTTCAACAGTTCGATCTACAGTGAATTCTTTTTTTTTTTTTTCTTTTTCTGGAGTTCCTAAAAAGATCTGATACCATGGAATTCCTTTGGACATTGTTCAACAAAAAAATGTTATCATCTTATTGTTATAGTCGCAAATTATTGCTTGGAAGTGTTTATTAACAA
This sequence comes from Anarhynchus alexandrinus, assembly GCA_008711295.1. Taxonomy (NCBI): domain Eukaryota; kingdom Metazoa; phylum Chordata; class Aves; order Charadriiformes; family Charadriidae; genus Anarhynchus; species Anarhynchus alexandrinus. The sequence goes on from VUYV01000339.1 coordinate 526,871, forward strand.
CATCTTAAATCCAGCCCGTCACAGGCAGACGAGAACCTTGATTTCTCTTGCATCTAGATTTTGAAGAGATGGCATCAGGTGCTTAAGGCAATCCAAAAGTCTTCTGAATATCTTTTTATTCTCTTCCTTCTACAGGATCACTATAAATAAAACTGCAGTTTCATCCACTAAAATGAATTGAAAAAAATCTGCATCTTTTGCCAAGAATTTTGTGTGCTCTTTAGTATGTTTCCATACCTGAATTTGCCATTCACAGACTTTTCGACCCAGCCTCATCCCAGGTTTTTTAAGCTTTGTACCAGCAAGATCTCTACAGATCCGGGTGTTCTTTAGTAGTGAAAATGTTCTTGATTTTTTTTTCCATATGTTGCAGGAGTCTAGACATGAATAGAAGATTTAATTTTCAAGAATATGCTTTGCATAATATATAGACTAATGAAAGACTAGAGTTTGAGAAAATTGATGAAAGGTCCCAGTCTCTGTTTTGATAAGTACGCTTTATGGTTATTTCTTCACAAAACATTTGATGTCTGAAGGATTCAAGATGCGATCTCGCTGTAAGAAGAGGGTGGTGGTTCTGGCAGTGTCTACAAAACTGCTAACCCTGGTGGGAATTTTAACCGGTAGTGAGTCTGCACCAGTCCGTGAAGTTCCTTATGTTGCCTGCCTCAGTTGTCTCACGGTGAATAAACTGGAATGACGCTTGTGAAATGTCCCAAATCCCCCAAGTAGGCTGAGCAGTCCGATTTCTCTCTGCTGCCATGTGATGTACGGAACAATGGTGTAGGTCTCCGTAACTCCAGGGAAGGGTAATGGGGCTCTCAGTGAGCTCATCGTTTCCCTAAGGACCTGAACATTTGTTCTTCCACCTGTAATCCTGTCCCTATACTCTACAGATTAGTTCACAATCGGTGAACCCATTGGTGAAATGCTTAATTTTTTTGTCTTCATCTGCAGAGTTGTGCTCAGACAGTGTCACTGTGGCAGATGCACATCCTCAGTTTTAGAGTGATTTCTCGGAAGTTTTCATAGTATATGAACCTTCTGCTGTAGGTACATATTTGAAGAGGGCAGATTTTATCCTATTCTTGTAAACTAGCTAATTTAGGAAACTCATCTAATTATGGACTTAGTGAACCCAGTTTCCAGGTCAACTGCTGATTCCCACTCAGCAGATTTCCGCGTCAAAAACCATTTAGTTGACAGCGTTGGCAAAAAGAGCACGTTCGAACAAACGCCGAGTGATATAAGAATTAAGCAATTTCAAAAAAAAAAAATCAAGAAAATGCATGTTGGAATAAATTTACGGTAGCTAATTTTTATATTGTGTGTTTCATGAGAATTGCAGGTATTTTAAGACTGAATTTCAGAAAGATGCAGAAAGTGTTTGAACTCACCTGGACAGTCGACACCAATGAGCTTCATATCCATGCACAAGTGCTTATCCTGCTGGACGTTAAATACGTTTCTTCATACATTACGTGCTCCTAATTTGTTGGCAAAGCTACATAATCTCATTAGAGTACTAAAAAAATAATACTTTCTGCATGCAAAGCCACAGCTATATAAAAAAAGAGTCATTACCCCAAGTAATTATTTTGTAATGTATTAATGGTCTTGTGCTGACAGAGTATGTGATTTTGAAGTGCAGCTGTTTTGTGTCATTGGTGAGCAAAGCAAACACTCGATTAATCAATAATTACTTCAATAATTAATTCAACTTTATTTTCATGATTGCTGAAAAAATACAGAATTTGAATTAAACAAATTTAGATAGAGAATGAAATGTGTTTGAAACAAAATAATTCACTTTTGCAATTTATAATACCATTGTAGTGGTATCTAAAAGCCATTCAATCCATGAACCTCTTTTAGGTTCTTACAAGAGATTAAAAAAAATATGCTTTGAACCTTTTTTGTAGAATGTGTATTTTTTCTAGTTTAAGAAGCCAATGAGTAGGTGCTGATGTAGAGGTGCCATAATGTAAAACAGAGCCTATAAGTAGACTTTAGAGTAACTTTATTAGTTAATGAACATTTATTACCGTTAGAAATAATTCTGAAGCTTTTAGAATTTCTATTTTTTTGTTAGATTTTTATCTGAGACCTGGTTTTTGTGCTACCGAGAAACAAAAGTATCTCGGGCTTACATTATAACTAATGGGTTTTCAGTAATATTGTAGCATATGGTATACGTGATTTTGATGCAAATATGTGTGCTAATTACGTGCAGATGAATCTTTCAGTCCTGCTATTGATCTTAAGTCAAAGACAATTTTTCAGTTAGCTTAAGTTTTATATCAATTCATATTTAGCAACTTTGCCCAGTAATTTAATTATATGCTGTTTTGGCTGCAGAAACCATATGTGGCTGCGTGGCTGGTTTCTGTTTAAGCATCCCTTTTGGGAAATGCTACGTCTTAATATTGGTGGCAAAATATTTATTTCTTATGTTTTACCCGATCTGTCGCACCGTCTTCTCTGTATAGGTGACTGCTTTGGTCTGTGGTCTTAATTAAAGCGTTAGCCAGAATGTGTGCCCCGAAGATATCTTATGGCAATAAGATATCTGTTTACCCTGTAAATCGTTGGATCTTTACCACCCTTCAGTTTAGATTTTCTGCAAGTGAAACTGGAGAGCGTTTGGCTGGATTTTACAGCGCGGATGCCCAGAAAAGGGCTTTAAAGTGCTCGATCTGCTCAGCAGCGCTGGCTGGGGCTGCTGGGCACGACTCGCGTGTTTAAATGTTTAGGGCCCCTCCGTCTAATTTCCAGATGTGAAGCGTGCCAAGAGACCCCGCTCCGCTTGCTGGAGGGAGAACCGAGTGGGAAAGGGATAAAATGTCCTTGCTCCGGCAGGTTTTCGAGTGCGGAGGTAATGACGGGAGGTCTTGCTCATCCTCCAGCTGGTGGGCATCTCCAAAGCACCTGTAATTTAATAAATACTCCCTATCTATCAGTGGGGTGTAGGTCACAGTGCCCTTTTGAGGTAGGGCAGCTGTTTTGGGGAGGTTCGGTGACTTGCCAAGGGTCAGGGGCAGTGATGGGGCAGGGATGTGCCCATGTCCCAGAACTCCATCCCATGCCTGACCACGTCACCCTCATTTCCTCCTTAGCTCCAGACTGAGATTAGAAGTTGTAATTAGTAATTAGTGCCCTATCTGCTGTTATTTTTCAATGGGGAGAGAGCTTCAAGGTTGTCCAGAAATACACGTTGCTATGTGTGAAGCAAAGGTACCTGAACTGCGGATACAGAATCAATTATCGTTATCGTATTTAGGTATATACTCACAGGAGAAGGCAGATTTCTAATCAAAGATGAATCTTTCTGCTTGTCGGTGCAACTGCACGAAACACTGTAAATTTAAGAGCCAGGTATTGATGGAATTCATATTGATGCTGCACAGTGCAGCCCATTCTGTCTCAAAATCCCAACTGGAACAAAATGCCTTTACATCCACCAGTCTTGCTTTAAGCGGCTTTGCGTATCACCGGTGCCTGCTGCCTGCCAGCCAGATCTCCCGGGTGCTTCTCCGAGTTCGACTTTAGAGGGTTTAGACAACTTGTTTGGTTTGCACGGAGCAGAGGAACCCGAAGGCATCTCCACCAAGAGATGGTCTTGCGGTTGTTGGAGGTCATCGGAGGAGATCCGCCTCTTATACCACTCCTGTGTGATGCAAGGTAAAGTTAGGAGCGCTGCTGGAAAGTTTGTGTGCTTGGAAGGGTCTGCACGCCGTGGTTCAAACTGGGACACCAGTGCAGCCCCGAGGGCCCGGGGACTGGCCTGAGCTGGGGGAGCAGTTGTGTGAGAGCTTGGGACCACGAGGCAGGGGGAGCAGCAGACTGGTTCAGCCGGGGGGGGGTCAGCAGGAGCAGCAAGGTGAGATCCCATCATTATGTGCGGGTGAGATCCATCGTTACGAGCAGGTGAGATCCCATCATTATGGGAAGGTGAGATCCCATTGTTACAAGCAGGAGAGATCCCATCATTATGTGAGGCTGAGATCCCATCATTACAGGAAGGTGAGATCCATCGTTACAAGCAGGTGAGATCCCATTGTTATGGGCGGGTGAGATCCATCGTTACGAGCAGGTGAGGTCCCATCATTACAAGCAGGTGAGATCCATTGTTATGGGTGGGTGAGATCCATCGTTATGAGCAGGTGAGGTCCCATCATTATGGGAAGGTGAGATCCCATCGTTACGTGCGTGGCTGACCTTGGTGGGCAGCGGACAGTTCAAACTGAGGGTGGTGACCTTAGCGATGGTGGTGACGCTCCTCCTGAATACAGCCCCAGTTCTCGCAAAAGAACTTTGGAAAACTTCTTCTGTTCTTCTGCACAGTAACAACGCGCGGGATCATTCCTGAACTCTAATGGCGCGCAGAAATAGCGGCTGGGTTGAAAAATCTTACAGCCTGGAAAAGGCAGCAGGAATTTGTGCTTCTTGGTATACACAGGTCCCCGGGCCTTTTTCCTCTTAGCTCCCCGTCAATTCGGCTGAGCTCACGTGCCTACTTGTTGAAGATGTTAATTTGCACCGTTTTCTNTGGGCCTTTTTTTTCCTCTTAGCTCCCCTCAGTTTGGCTGAGCTCACGTGCCTACTTGTTGAAGATGTTAATTTGCACCGTTTTCTTGCAATATTTCACAGCGAGTGAAAATCAAAACCTGCCATTTTCGTGCTTTTCACATTCATCATTGCAGGAAAACCTGAAATATGAGCACGTTGCTCTGAATTCAGTAGTTGTCCAGCACCTGAAGATCTTGTTTTGTGCCTACATGATTGTTTTGTAATCATATATATTATTTTTTTCCCTTGAACCAAGGATAGTATTTAATGTGGGTAATAAAATTCTTGGTTTACAGTTATTGAAAGAATATTTATCACAACTTTATTAAATACAGAGAACTGAGTGTGCCATTTTCTCCAAGTGGTTTCGTTTGCTCATGTTTTCTTTGTTGACCCAAATGAATGAAATTAGAACAAACAATCTCCGAGTCATTTGTAATCAAGAGCTGATTAATGGAGTTTGGTTTCATAGCCATTATTCATTCAAGAACACCTGATATCTTTCCCATAAACAAATTGTGTTTGTCCAAATTAAGAAATTAAATGAAGCATTTGATGAGTTTATGATTGACCCTTCTAACGCCGAGCCCATTAGTCAATGTCATTATCATACAAAACTGTTTGACTAATGTGCTGTCTGAAGAAGCATGTGGATTTATTATGATTTCTGATTAATGCATGCTGCAAGCCAAACTACGAGATTGTAATAATTTTTTGATTTTCATTTTAGCAGTCGCTGAAGATTTTCATCTGTGATGAAATGCATTTGTGTCCCATTAGATTTAGAGATGATTATGAGGTGTTGACTGAATAAATCTTAAAATATAGTGGTGAATGTTTTGCAAAGACTTTTTTTTTCCCCAGTGGTGTGGTTGTGTTAGGCTTTTTATAAGGATGAGCGCCTATCGTTTAATAGGGACTTTGCTGTGGCTTCAGAGAAATTCTCATACTTAGGAGACTACCAGTAAGAATTTGTATAAAAATAGGCATTATTGGTTTTCTTTGGTTTTGTTCATACTTCTTGGTTTTATGAAATTTTAATATCTGTATTTTAAAAAATGGGAGAGTGTTTGGTTACTTTGGGTATTTCGAAAGGATTTTATATGACAATATTTTCTGCCTACAAGAATGCCCTTGAAAAGCAGACTTCAAGAATAATAAGATGACTTTATCTCTTAAAATACTTTAAATACTATTCTTGTGAGAGGGTTTTTTTTTTGTTTTAGATACCTAAAATGATTTTTTAAAAAAAAAATTTACTCTTTAAAATGTAATTCATATGGTCTCTGTACAAAAGGGTAGATCAAGTATTCCCTTCGCTTCTTGGAAAACAGAGCCCTTCAACAGTCCCTCCTTTCTCAGTGTTTTGAGAAACTGTCATTTTTGAAAATGTGACATTCTAAAAAAGCAGTCTTTGGAGACAAAATTGTTTTCTGTTCTCACCAAGACAATATATTTGAGCCGGCAATGTGCAATCGCAGCCCAGAAGGCCACCCGCATCCTGGGCTGCATCAGAAGAAGTGTGGCCAGCAGGGCGAGGGGGGGATTCTGCCCCTCTACTCCACTCTCGTGAGACCCCANGGGCTGGTGGGAGGTGTCCCTGCCTATGGCAGGGGGGTTGGAACTCGATGATCTTCAAGGTCCTTTCCAACCTAAACCATTCTATGATTCTATGATTTTTTTCCTGAGATGTAAAAAGCATACGTGGTGTATGTCTATTTGAAATGGTAACGCTCTTCCTGGATCGTTTGGCTATTTGAAGTAGAACCAGGAACTTTCTGTGAGGTTTCAATTTGTTTCCGGGCCACCGGGCTGTACTGCTGCTTTTTGGAGAGGCAGGGTGGAATTCACACTCCGCGATCTTCACAATTCACGCTAACACTACTCGTGTCCATCGGATGCTGCTACCTGTAGATAGCAGAACTTACTGATGGTTTTAATTTGACACGGAAAAGCATGCGAATGTGCTTGGAGAAAAATATAAAGATGTGTCAGAGGTGTGGAGAAAAGAAAAAAACAAAACAAGATTTTTTTCACGGAACAGATAATCCATCTCTTTCTATAGACAAGTGGAGTTGCTTCCGTACGTGCCAAATTAGGCAGTAACATGCCTAATCAGACCAAGCTGATAATTGGCATTAGAACCAGAATAGACTGAGAAGAGGGTGGGGGTTTGCTGTATTCTGTCCGTAGCGGGATACCGCCCGTCCTGGCAATGAAACGCACTTTTACCCTCTAGCAGCATCCTAATTAACTCATTCAGAAGAATTGTTTCAAAGGCTGAATACAGCCCCAGTCGCTCGGCTACTTCAAGTAGTATATTATATGTATTAATAATTCTATCTAAAGACAAATTTTCCCTTTGCAAAAACTACCTGCTAGCTAGAAGCCACGCGTGGTCTACTCCGAGAGCTTTGTGTAATAACAATTGAAGAGTGCGTTCAGAGAGTTTATTTAAAAAAAAAATCTCCCAGATATGCGATGAATAAACTTAGAGTAACTGCCTAGAGCTATATTTGCCGGTAGCATTCGAAACTCCTAATTCCTTGTCTGGTGTTCAGCTGTGTGGGGAGACCTGAACAAGCACCAGCAGTCTTCTTTTGATCCTAAACCAAAGAGTGTGAGAGGGAGAAAGAGACGGAGATGCCAGTTCAAACATCGCCCCGGATGCTTTTTAAGAACAGTTAGATGAGAAATTTGCAGAGACAGTGTTTATTATTTATTTGAACAGTGTATTGGCGGATATAAACCGTATATATATGTATACACAGACACAGATACAGATGTATTTCTCTAGCCTTCTTTTTTAAAATGAAAAGTTAGGCTTTCATTTAACACTTTTCCAAACGCGAATCAATATGCAAAAGGAAGGGAAGTTCATTCTGAATTAAATTTGCAGACAGTGGTTTCAGCCGTGTCTTATTAAAGCTTATTAAAGGATTGCACTGTGATACATGGGAAAGGGCAAAACGGTGTCGTTACTAAAAGGCAAGAGTAATGAAAACTTGTGTCCTTTGCCGTATCACTTGTATTGATTACCCTAGCAAGAAAAAAAAAGTATTTCAAAACACAGCAAATGTGAACAATCCAATTGTATGATTCTATGTCAGATCCTCCCTTTAATTCCCTTTCTATTGCTCTTCTCTATGGCTACGGTGTAATTTATTATTTAAGATTCCTGGACAGGCTTCTTTGTTTAAGCCATCATGTATCCCCTTATGTTGTTAAAATACCCAATGAAACAATTTAATCAGAGGATTGTCTTCAAGGTTTTGAGCATTTTACACTGTTGATTTTAAGCCCTTGGAGAGTCTTCTCTGAAAAATGTTAATGATTTTATAATGGTGAGCCTCTTTGAGCAATCCTGATCCCATCGCTATCAACTCAAGGCAAGAAAACATGAAGGGAAGACTCTGTTGTGGATTTCTGAGTTCATTATGAAACGAGGGTTATTCACATTTACGTTGTAAAAGAAGAAGTATTTGAAACCCAGAACCGGTCCTGCATGAGCTGAGCAGCCGAGTGCGAGCTCCGTTCGGGCTGAGGGTCGTTAACTGTGGTCAGCTGAGATTAAATAAAGTGTCACTTATGTTATTATGTATTTATACAACACTGGAGCAGAGGGGGAAGGCGGCCGTGTCTATACGTGCTTATGTTATCAAGGGGTTTAATAGAAAGAACTTGTGCTGAAACTGATACTAGTTGAACCTATGCCTAGTAGCTTATTGCCATCAAAGTGCAGGGCTAGAAGTGGTATTCTTAGCAGTGCTTCTATTAATTAGTGCGTCAATATGAAATATGAGCCGTTACTTTTTGGAAATACGCAGCAGAATTTCATCCTGGAAGTTGTTTCTGTTCTTCTCGCTCACATTGATATTCCCATCTGCGGCTCTGGTTTTGGCTCCCTCGGAGAAGAGTGATACTCCTATCTCGCAGGAACACACTGTTTCTGGATTTTCTGCTCTGAAGAGGGGGTAAAACTAGGAAATAAGGAAATAAGTTGGGGAAGAGGGAAAGACTACAAAGCAGCTAAAAGGTACGTGAAGGGAAAGCCATGGGGGAGAGAAAGGTTTGGGCAACTGCAAACAGCAGAGTAAGAGAAGAGCAGAGAGGAAGAGCAAACTTATTTGGAAACCTCTGCTGCTCGTGTGAGTATTTGAGCAGGACAATGGCCAAAATCAGAGTATGCAGAACAGCGAGAATTGGTGTCCGTGCTAACGGTTTCATAGTGTATTCTGACCAGCGGTTTGTCTTAACGTCCACCTCGGTTTACCTGGTCTAGATCTCCCGCTTTAAGGATTTCACTGGGGCAGAGACCAGGCTGGAAAGGCTTTGGAGAAGCACCCCTTTGGAGAAGTGCCCAGCCTGGCCCAGTTTGGTCAAACCATACAAGAAAGTTCAGCTTCATTTTTCAATTCTGGGCGTAAGCCTCCCGAGAGAAGAAATCTGAGGGAATTTAGCTGCAGCGGTTTGCGTATGTCCCCGGTTATATCTTTTTCATCGGTCACCAGCTTGAGCAAACTTAGGCATAGTTTCGTGGGGATGTGTTGCATCCCAGGTGCTTTTGGAAGTGTTGGGGGCTGTAGAGCTCCTTCCAGAGAAGATCCCCAACATGTTTTACATGGACAAAACATCCGTCCTTGTCTCTATCTTCAGAAATGGTTATGCGTAATTTACCTCCCTCCTCAAAGCCAAACGGAGTAAAAAAACCCCAGCAAAGTCAGCTGAAGCGCACCTAAGCATGTCAAATTTTAGCCCAAATGGTAGGTTCAGTGAAGTTGCAATAAACGGGTTCTAACAGTCAAATAATCCTCAGGGGACGTTGTGCTGTCATCATCCTACAGTATGTTACGTTGTTCATCCTGGGCTATGTTGTAGGAGTGCAATTATTCCCTGTGGGTGATGGTCAAATTATTTTCCATGAAACATAAATTTCACCAGAATCATTATTTGCTCACTGTGTAGGGAAAGCTGCAGTACTCCCTTTCCCGTATCTTCCTCCTTTTCCTGCCTACTCCTCTGAAACTCCCGCCTTTATCGAAATCTATCGTGAATGTTTCAAAACTGGTCACGTTAGATCTGCTGAAGCTGAGGGTGTAGTGTCCTCTGCTCCTGAAGACCATCTGAAAGTCTTTCGTTGGGCGCTGTGTGCCTGGCAAAGGAAATCTCTGCATCTTCAGGGAAAGAATCGAGATAGTTATAAATGATACTTGGAACTGATGACATCTCCTAGTAAACCTCTGACTGACCAACTTAGACTTCAGCAGTGACGTTGGCAAGTGTTTCAGTAAGGGAATGTATTTTTTTTCCTTTAACTGTAAATAAGAACTTGGGAATAGCCTGTGCTCCTTTGCTCCAGCAAAACCTTTAGTGTACTTAGTGATGGCTCAAGTCTCGATTTAAACTACCTTGTCCAGATGTTTGATGTTGAGTTGAAATGTTGGTTTGCCCATTCCAGTCTGGCATTTCTACGTAGGCTTGTAGAACACCTGGTGGCATTTTTGTCCCTGCAGTACCATATGCGTACTTCTGTCATTGGGACTTTTGTGCAAGTAAAAGTCGAAGGGCATTTGGCAGTTCTGACTGGCAGGTGATGGAGCCCAGGCCATGAAAGATGGACTTTAAAGCGTGTCCTGCAGTGCTGAACTACAGTTTTTGGTTGTTATAGCATGGCAGAAGATGAGAGGTGCTGGTTTTCGTGACCTTTCTAGCGCCTAGAATTTCAGCTTGTGCAATACATCCGCTTTGAGCTGCTGTGACCATTGGAGGGTCCCCCACACTCCTCTTTCGCTCTGTAGTGGGCACATCAGAAACAAATTCACTCAAATTATTTTTCTTGCACACCACGCTTTCTGGCTGAAGATGGGAAGGTTACGCACACTGTGGGTACAGTAGTACTACCACTATCTGAGGAGGGATGACATTGGAACCGCGAAGTTTTTGTTGGTTTTCTTTCCCCCACGTTCTCATTCATTTTTCAATTTACACGCAGTTTCAGTTTTCATTATAAGCGTCTTTTTCATAGCTATTGCTAAAGTACAGAATTCACATAATGTTGCTTTATTAAAACCAATTATGCTTAAAGTGTGAAAATTAAAAATTAATCCTATTCATTTTTAATGTATGCATTAAATATATGTAGTTTGTAAAATGCCTGTAGTCATTAACATACATTCTGAAAACCCTTTCGTAGGCGTTGTTGCAACCTAGACCAGAAAGGTGACTCTTCGTTTGTTCACATAGATGTATATCGTAGAATCACAGAAGGGTTTGGGTTGGAAGGGACCATGAAGATCATCGAGTTTCAGCCCCCTGCCCTGGGCAGGGACAACTCCCACCAGCCCAGGTTGCTCCAAGCCCCGTCCAACCTGGCCTTGAACCCCTCCAGGGATGGGGCAGCCACAGCTTCTCGGGGCAACCTGCGCCAGGGGCTCACCACCCGCACAGGAGAGAATTTCTTCCCAATATCTCATCTAAATCTCCCCTCTTTCAGTGTCAAACCATTCCCCCTCGTCCCATCACTCCCCTCCCTGATCCAGAGTCCCTCCCCAGCTTTCCTGGAGCCCCTTTAGGGGGGTTGTTTGAGATAAATTATAACCAAGTTTGCCACCAGAATCCCAGTTGAGGTGGTGCAAACCCGTGAGCGGGTGGAATGGAGTGGCAGAGCGCCCCGAAGCCGCAGAAGCGGGGCTGCAGGCACAGGGGGGTTCCCTGCTCCCGGGGACGCTGCGGCGGCGGCTCTGCGGCACTGCAATAACCTATCGAGATAATTAAGGAATATTATCTTTTGGGCTGTACCGTTTCCAGGGCTCCGCTGCAGTGTGTTTGTACAGATAGACTTTTTTTTTTTTTATTGAACAGCCTTATTCCTGGCATTTTTAGTGGTGAGAAATGCACTTTTCTGAATGAAATGAATGAAACCGCCACACTGCGGTGTTTCGGCGCAGCGGACGCGTCGCCGGCCCCAATTAGTTGTCATTAGAACTTGCTTGGTGGCCCTGGCTGCCTGCGCCTCGTCTGTGCCTTTAAGCTGGAGGTTATTGACGTTTTATTCGAAGGCTCAGCCTAGAAACAGATGATAAAACGCGCTGTGCTCTTCAGCAGATAAATTTACAGTATTCAGCTGTTTGGAGGTGATTATGCAGGGCTGCAACAAAATAAAGCCTAAAGCATCATATTAGCGGTGCCGTTCGTACGGGTGCTAATACACTTTGAATAAAACCCTCAATTACTAAGCACTTTTGAGTCCTGACAAGACAGTCCCATGACGTTAATGGTATCTTTATAACCTTTTTAACTTCTTGTTGCTCTGACAGAGCACTACAATAACAGCAATGGGTTTGCCCTTGGCAAGCGAAAACTCATTTTGAGAGGATAATAAGTATTTACTATTTAGATAGCTGGCAATAAAATTTCTCTGAATGAGATTTTACTGAGAAAATACAAACTGATTAAATTACTTTCTTTAATGGACTGGTGAAGCATGTAATAATAGTTTGTTGAAGCAGCAAGTCTAATGTTTAGCTCTTTTGGGTTTTTTTTTTCTTCTTCTTCTTTTTTTTTTGGTGAAAATACAAGCCGATTCTTTTTCCCAGTAGAAATTTTGACTGGAAAACTTATGCTAACCTTTTCGCCCAAGTCACAGGATATTTTTGCATCTTAGAAGCGGATAATAACCTCAAGTGTTGACAGCCAGTGTTATAGTTGCAAAGAGTTTGGGGAATCCTGAAATATTCTTACAGAGAACTGCTGTCATCTGGCGCTAGGGTACGCGCAGAAACATGTGGAATGCGATGTCAGCTTACATCTTAAAAATAGGTATTTCTTGGAAAGCCGTGTAGCATTCACTGCATGGCAAACCAGCATATTTTGTAGAACAAAACCGGTTTCAGAGCTGGGTATCTTCCAACAGAGGGCTATTTCCCAGGTGATGGGGAATATTTATGAGATTAAGAAAAAGGTCCTTTTAAAAATGTGTACCGGAACATGTTCAGTTCTTTAAAATATTTGGGTTTATTATATTTCTAAGCAAATAACGTCCTACTAAATAAAATTAGAAAAAGAAAGATTATACTAAAAGAGCGGGTTTTACAGAGCCCGCAAAGTGAGGGAAATGTGTACTTGTAAAGCGGATTTGCAAACGCTTCCCTCCATCCTAACCGAAATGCGGTGGCTCTGGGTATCACACGGGTAAGAGCATCCTGAGGCACGTTTTGAGCAGTCCGTCTCAACGACGGATTCTACAGCTCGTGAGAACCAGGATGCTCAGTACCAATTTTGGAAATCCCCAAGGGTGCGTGTGTACGCTAGACCTCCAGTTTCGCTATTTTCATTGCGAGTCAGCGAATTCCGTGTTCTCGCTATAATAAAATGTATTGAAACGGGATCCAGAGCATCCTGCTCTCGCGTTAAATATATCTGCATATGCGTATCTTACAACCACCGCTTTAGAGGCTTTCATTGTCTGTGAAACCCCTGGCACTGGCATGCAGCGTTTTTTTTCCCTGGCATTTTGTAATTCCAGAAAATCTGTATTCTTGGCATTGGGAAGTACCAGGGACACTACCTAACGTTAGTAGTGTGGCACTGGAAGAAGAAAGAGGATAATATTTCTTTTCCTTTTTAAATACCAGTCACTGCATGGAGTTGCCGTGATGAGCAAACAAATTCATAATCTACACTGTATTTGATTTAAGAAAAAAAAAATAATAATAATAAACCAACTTTTGCTTTCCCCAGTCAATAACTCCCTTGAAATGTGTTCTTATACGGTGTATCTCATCCAGTGCAGCATGGGGCTTATAAACTGAAATCTCACTTTTTTTTTGGATGTACCAGACTGGATGACTGACGGCTGTATCTATTTGCCATAAAATTTTAATTACGAAATAGTTATGAATCACTGCGCTCGCTTTTTAAAAAGTGTCAAAAAATGATGGCTTTGTTGTTTGTTTACCTTGTGAGGGTGGAGGAAGAAAGCGGGAAAGACTTGGAGGCGGCGCGGGCTGGATCCTCCCCTCGGGTATGTGTTGAGGTGCTCCATCAGAAGGTGGAGGTGCAGCCTCAGAGCTGCTTTTACCGATGTGGAGGCAGCCCCCGCCCTCGCTGACGCCCCCGCTCCTACAAAGACTGACAAATACTATTAATTTGGGTAGTTTAACAATCCCGTGGGGGTCTGCTGTAGCGGTTTATAATCGTAACGTCCTTTGGGAATGGGGCTTTAGCGACCGTCGCCAGAGGAATAGCGGTGCAGCCTTTGTCCCCGCAGGACAGGGCCATGGAAATAAACCCAATGTCTTCGCAGATGAATGCAATTTTTTTTTAAAATGAGGCGAAATAACTAGAGATGTGCAGAACTCTTAATATCCACTGCAGTCAACGTAACATGGTTGATGTTATCGGCGTGTCAGTCTGCGTTGACGACCGCGCTATCAGCGTATTTAAACACAAAAATCCCCGTAGTGCTCTCACCACACTTGATATTTCCCAATTTTTCAGCTTTGAGGCCGCAAACGCGTGCAGCTGCACCTGATGTGCCGGCATTACTTTAAACGTCCCCCACTTTGAATTTTTCTTTCTTAAAATGAGGTTTGGGGTTGGTTTTTCTTCCCCTCCCCGTGGCTCGGCAGCCTGGCTGTCGGGGGCAGGGCTTTTACTCCCAGACAGAGTAACAGATTGAAGTGGTTGCAGGGCTTTAATCCCTTGGTAAATTAGCCAGCAGGCTCGCCTTTTCATGGATGTGCTAAACAACAGGTTGATGCCATTTGGGCATTAGCGAGGAGAACCACCTGAGGGAATAGGGGATGAATGAGGGAGAGAGGTGGCGTGGGGGCAGCGCGTGCCTATTAGCGCCGGAGAGGAGTAATAACGCTAAATGAGTTTTTAAAGGACAAAGTTGGGGGGATTATATAGTCACTTATGATTTGATTCGTGTGTAATTGGTGCTGGTAAGAGGAAACGTCCACATTGCAGCGTCAACTGTAACAAAAAATAAAAAAAAAATAATCAAAACACTTATCCTTTTTATTATAATACCGTATTTTCTCATCTTTCTTTATCATGAACGTGAAATATGCATATGAGAGTATATGCTGTATGCAGATATTCACATTTAAACTAGTCACTAGCTGATGGAAATGATCTTTTTACTTTGTATTGAGATAAATATTTCCTTATGCTTATGCAATAAGTTTGTTTTTATTAAAGTAGGTCTAAAATCAAACCCCAACTTCACCACTCATTTAAGCTTCTGTAATATTTTTGTTAGCCTTGGTTAAAGAAGTGAATGTGTGCTGCAGTTTACGTTTTTATTTATTTAGCTGGTAACAAAGTAGCTCATGTTACTGTAATGAAGGAAATTATTAAATTTCGGTGTTTGCTGTAGTAAGAAATCAATAGCGCTTTTAGGAAATATAACCCAGAGAAAGCTGATGTAGGATTAAACCCATTAAAGGTACCTGTTAGGCTCTACCGCCCTCCCTCAGAGCCGTTAGCGTGCTATTTAGAAGGGGGGTTAGGGATCAATATGAAGATCTGTTGATAATATTATATTTAATTAGAGTAATCAAACCCCACGCTTAGAGCATGACACCTGCCAGGGAGAGCTTCGGACCTGTCGCAAGCGGCATGTGCCGGCCGAGGTTCCCTCGCTTGTCCATGGGCAAGAGTCCCAACCGGGGCGGCTTCTCCGCCGTCTCACCGCCTTTGATCTGGTTCGGGGGCAGTTGACGCTCCCATAATGCCGCTGATCAATGATTTCCTTTCAGCGGTGATGTAATTAAAGAGCTTCAGTCGGCTCGCGCTGTGTTGTCTTGAAATTTAGTCTTCTGGAGATGTAAAGAGGATCGATGGGGTGCAGCGGCGCGATGGTGAGAGCCGAGGAGGAGGCACGCGTGGGATGCGGCTGCGGGACACAGGCGGGACGGCTACCTGGGACCCGGCGCTGGCCCGGCCCCTGCGCATCCTCTTTCACCAGTAGCGGTTTATTACCTATTTTTAATCATATAGACTCGAGACTAGTCTGGTCCGGTTATTATCGATCTTGGGTTATTCAAAGGAGTCGAAATCAAGTACTGTAAGACAATAGGGATTAAAGCAGTTAAATGTATTTTTCAGAGGTAGTTATTGCTCTGGTTGCAACGTATGGACGAAATTTTAAAAATAACCTTTGAATGCTTTTATCTCGAGAGAAGTCATGATGAAAGTTGGCCTGAAAAAAGGTATGATTTTGTAAAATGTCTGTAGGTAAACATAATCTAAAGGAGAAATCTTGCGTATTACTGGAGCGTAGTCTTGAGCAGTGGATGCAACATGAAGCTGCGTGTAGGCGAGAGGCACAAGAAACTTTCTGCCCAGTGAGCGATGCTCTATCGAACTTGGGAATACTTCTGTGCGGGTTCCGGTCTTGTTTAGCTCATGTGAATATTATTTGCCATCCTCTTCTCAAGAAAAGAGGCGTTAAAGAAAAGAGATAAGAGTAGGATGTATTCTTCACATTCTGCGAAAGTATTTAGCGGCCCTAACGATCCTGCACTCTGCCGGGTCACACAGACCCTGCATAAATCCTCCGGTGTTGTCATAGAATTTAGATCTCTGCCCTGAGGAGGTCTCTCATGAGCTTTCAGGGCTCAAGACTGAAAAACCCAACGTTTTTCCCATCTTCACAGTGGGAGGCTGCCCCTAAAAGTGTGCCAGGTCACGAGACTGACCTGTCGTACACCCTGTTTAAGGAGCGCTCTGGTTTGTTCGCCGCTGCCATTGGTGACTTGGTCACCTCGTTGCAAAAGGTACAGAAGAGCGAACACCGTGGTGATCAGTGCCTTCACAATTCTTGCAGGAACCGGCGCCAATCCTGCCCTGCAGGGCTGCTGCACCGGGCATCTCCGCTCAAGCTGGGCGAAATAAAGGTTTGGCATCATACTGACGTGACTGCAGGGCAACTCGGTGCTTATAGAAAGAGTCTAGAATACTGGTGATTGCTGGGAGAAAAGACTTCTCATTTAATTAGGCTTGCTCAATTACATGTCTGAACTTTCACCTTTCCGAATCACAGAATGGTTTGGGTTGGAAGGGCTCTGCGCCGTCCTACACATCTTCCCCAAGGAGGACAACTTGGAATCATAGAATCATAGAATGGTTTAGGTTGGAAGGGACCTTGAAGATCATCGAGTTCCAACCCCCCTGCCATAGGCAGGGACACCTCCCACCAGCCCAGGCTGCCCAAGGCCACGTCCAGCCTGGCCTTGAACACCTCCAGGGATGGGACCTCAACAGCCTCTCTGGGCAACCTGTGCCAGTGCCTCACCACCCTTAAAGTGAAGAACTTCTTCCTAACATGAATGAATTCCTCTCAGCAGCACGTAGTCCCAAAGTAAACCAAACTAAATAATTAGAACATTTTGATTTTGAGTGAAAATCATTAGAGCCATGGATTCAAAGGAGGGTAACTTTCCTGAGCTACCTTTTGTAGGTAAGTCCTAAGTTACCATTGCGTAGACATTAATGAAATACTTCCTACCACCTGGAACACTGTTATAAATTTTCCTCGCGGATAGATATTCATGGAATGATAGCATCACAGAATGAGTTGGAAGGGACATTAAAGGTCATCTATTTCCCACCCCCTGCCCTGGGCAGGGACACCTCCCACCAGCCCAGGTTGCTCCAAGCCCCGTCCAACCTGGCCTTGAACACCTCCAGGGATGGGGCAGCCACAGCTTCTCGGGGCAACCTGCGCCAGGGGCTCACCGCCCTCACGGCCAAGAATTTCTTCCTCAGATCTCATCTCAATCTCCCCTCGTGTAAGTTCAGAACAGTATTCTTCTCGACAGATGATGGATGACGGGCCTCAGCAGAGGTGCACTGCCGCCAATTCAGCGAGGTCTTTAACGTGCGTTCCCTCTCCTCATCGCTGTAGTTATCTGCCATTAAACATTTAGTGAGGTTCTAATATTTCAATTTATTTACATTTCCTAAGAATGGGAGAAATACACTCTCAAAGTAAACTGCAAAAGCAGACTTTGCAGAGCACGCCGATCCTCAGTTGAAGCTAGCTGGAAATGAAATCTAATTGGAGAAAGTTCATGGAATTCCTGATGTTGAATAAGGCTGCTTATTTATTACTTTGTTATAGCTCTATACAAATATATCGGTGCACATATGTCGGTACTAAAATTATGCTGTCCAGACTTATGAGAGCAAGTTGGACTCCCTCAAGGTTGCAGATGAGTAAGTGTGAATGCGTGTGTATATTATAAGATACGTGCCCTTGGAAGTGACTTTCTCACTGATGACAAATCTTTCTTAAATCCTCTCCTAGAAATCAGTCCTTTGTTGGTTTTGAGTCTCTGACTGTTCTGTTTTCCCGTTTAGTCTAATGGATTTTAATACAAGTTTTAAAAACAAGCATGTATTTGAAATACATTAAGAGATACAATACTGCAGAAAAATGTTTGATAGCCAAAATTCCTTTCTGAATTATTTAAGCGCTGCGGCGGCAAACTGTTTATTCAGTGATGTTCAGCGCGGTGTGTAGTCGGGGTGTAGTTTTCTTTTAATGCAGCTATTGAATTCAAACCCACAGCACCTCTGGCGTTATTCCAGGAGCGATCTGCTGCGCGTAGTGAAGATAAATTGTTTGTTTTCAGCAGCGTTTCTTCATCTTCATCAGTTAATCTGGAATGAAATTTTACAGTCAGCCACTGAATATTTAAGCAATATATTTACCCCTTTTATCCTGGGGGAATACTTAATAATGCTGTGTACAGTAAATGATTATGGTGGTTAATGATACAAGCTGAGAACGTATAGTTTCCCATCATTTCCTTCCATCGGGATGAGGTCTGCGCTCCCGTGCCGAGCTCCGCGCGTCGCTGGGCGTTGTGCGCCCCTCTTTCAAGGCTATCGGAAGTGTAATTGAGTGCGCGTTGGCATCGGCAATAAGTCTTCCCCACAAATCTTTCCTTGACACACACTCCCCCTTTTGGTGCCAGATGTCAAGTTCTTTTGGATGCCTGTCTTATGATTTTGCAGTTAAGGCACAGTAAATCCCGCGAGTTTGCCGTGTCTACACCCAGAACTTTTCCACCTCATAGTTTCCTCCTTCTCAAGTGCCCCGTTCAGTATCTTTGGGAATCTTTCATATTAATATATTTACATATTAACATCTTTCATATTAATCATTGAGGATAATACTCAAGAACAGGGTTTTTTTCTTAATGATGTCTTGGTGTTTATGGACTTCTAGTAGATTAAAAAAAAAAAGAATTAAAAAAAAGGAATTTTTGATCCCTTTTGTTTTCTGTTGCTTCACAAAGATTTTTTTTATTAACGTCACGGTAAAATTGCAAAATTACCATGAGTAGGGTGAAGAAAGTTCCTTCTTTCTTCAAAAATCCTCCAGAATCTTCCTGGTTCTTGCACCATTATTTGTATATTAATTGTGCTCCATTCTTTATTAAGTTTGCATTGTATTGTGCTTTTGTAATTGTAATTGCAATTCTAATTTTGTGCTTAGAAGTTAATTCAATTTGATATGACCTCGTTTGGTACAAATCGTTTGTTCTACAGTGCTGCCTCGATGCACTCTATCCCTTTTTCCTGTAGAACTTGCGTCACAAGAAACTTTTTTATCCCTCATTTTTGCTACAGATGATCCTCTCTAACACCTTCCCCGTTATTCAAGGCATTTAAGCGTATGCCCAAGTTTTACGTGTGGTTGAATAGTCTCTGTGAAGTCAAATAGGCTCCTAATATTCTTAAATTTAGGCACTCTGATGGAGCAAGGATTCAGACACAGTCAAAGCCGCCAGACTGCGTGTTCTCCATGTAGATGGAATAACCTTTGTTTATTCCAGCCTTTGGTTTTTGGAATAATCTCGTAGCTCCAGAACCTGTTAATCAAAGCATTATCTTCATCATTTGGGGCATTGGTTCTATCTGGCTGGTTGAAATAACCAATCTAAAAAGTAATTTTAATCGTTTTTAAAATATATAAAATTTCTCCGAAGGCTGAGTTTTGAGTTTCCTTATTTAATTGGGCTTCAGACAGGTCTACAGTGTTTCAGGAACTCAGAATTGTTACTCAATTTACCATCACTTACAATTGGAGGTACAGTACAACNAAAACTCAGAATTTTTACTCAATTTACTCAATTTTACTCAATTTACTCAATTTACTCAACATCACTTACAATTGGAGGTACAGTACAACTAAACTTCCAAGTAAAACTCGGGTTGCCCAAGCAAGCACATCCCCCTCTCCGATGGTGAGGATGCCATGCCGGAGCAAGCCCAAGGTCTAGTGAAGATGAGCAGCGTTCCCCTCTGAGTCGCTCTGTGTGCACAAAGACCCACCGTGACGTGGAGAGATGGGTGAGGTGCACCTCTTGGAAGTGACTGTGACAGGCTGATCTGCTGGAGGGGTGTTGTATGGGAGGGAACGGGTGTGAAGGACATGATCTGGAAGGCTGTTTTGTCCTCTTGTGTTTGCCTGTGCAGCTTTTCTGTTACGTAAAGCTATGGAATTCTTCAAAACGCTTGCACGAGTCAATAGCCTGCTGGGCAAAAAACTATTGGGCCATTGAAAAGTCATCTGGGAGATGTTAGACCAGGTGGCCAAGCTTGGTGAGAGAAAGAGTTGTGCAGAGAAACGGTGGTGGCCATTTTCAAGGGGAAGAGTGCCCTTCAGTTGGTTTAGGACCACAGCAAAGTTTTGCTCCTCTAAAACACTGTGCTTTGAAAATCCAGACCACCACTTGAGCCGGTGCAATTTCAGCCATTGTGTTCAGCTCCCACAAACATGGGTGGTAATGTCTTCACCCTTCAGTCACTCCAAATCCAAGACAAATGTGTAACTGGAAGGGGTGGGTGCCTGTTCTGTGCTGTCACCGACTCTGCAGTGGAGAGGAGAGTTTTCATTCCAGTCTGTGACAGTGATGGTAATTGTGGATATATCAGGGATGAGATAAGTACCACCTGCAGGTTGTTTTAAATCATGCGTCCTACATTTGAGACCCTCAAGCTGAGGGTACGGGGGGCTATTTGGTGTGGCACTCCTGCTCATGCAGTGGAGTCTCTCAGCATCCCAGCAAGGCAGCTTGTACAGCAAAGGGGGCAACACTCCGTCGCTTCCCAGTAGCCCACGATGTCCCGGGACCAGCATTGTCATCATGGGGTACATGACAGATTGAGATCTACAAGGCAGCTTCTTGGAGCATTGTCCAAATCTCGCTTAAAAGCTCTGCGCTCCTGGTGGCCCCAGGCCAGATGTCAAGCCTTCCTGGGGGACAGTTTAGCCCAGGAGGACCCGGGCTCGGTGCGGCGGATCAGGAGCTGCAGGGAAGCGATGGGAAGCACAAGGAGGTGCAATGTGGGGCAATGCCTGGCATTAAAAAACACGTAGTCTTCTACAGTGCTATCCGTTAATAAGTAGGATTTAACTGCAGTTAACGACTATTACTTCTTCCTTAAACTAGAGATAAGGAAGAATTTTTTTTATGAGTGTGGTGAGCCCCTGGCACAGGTTGCCCCGAGAAGCTGTGGCTGCCCCATCCCTGGAGGTGTTCAAGGCCAGGTTGGACAGGGCTTGGAGCAACCTGGGCTGGTGGGAGGTGTCCCTGCCCAGGGCAGGGGGTTTGGACGAGGTGGCCTTTAAAGGTCCCTTCCAACCCAAACCATTCCGTGATTCTAAATGGAATTTCATTGCAAATAAAAGAGCGAGGAGTGACATTGATTCTGTTTTTCAACAAATGTGGTTAAGCAGCGTTTCCTTACTGTGCCTTCATTAACCTTTCTAGCTATATCTTTGCTTATAGGATTTTATTTCTGAAGGCGGGAATTTGAGTAAGCTTTGGGGCTCCAACATTGTTACGTGCAATTTAAATGAGGCCAGCTTTAGCAACGTCCCTTTGCCTGTGCCTTCAGCAAAGATGCTGTATAAATGATAAATAATGATAGTAAATAATCACACAAGGTATCGTAAGGTGTAGATCTTTGTGCAATGGAAAAAGTTGTAGATATGTACGTTATCAGCCATTGTCTTTGAGATATATACAAGCGTCTTTTAGATACTAGTAGTTTGGTTCTTCAATAGGAAGCCCAAAATTTCTCTTATTTTGTTAGCAAGTGGTTCTGTTGAGACACAGAGAAGGTCTAAAGCTTGTCCGTTTTTCATCTAAGAAGTACCCAAAAGCATTTTCTAATGAGTAGGTGTTGTTTCCATCACCCGTTTGGGGTCCCATGTGGAATAGTTGTATACGCCATCCCCTGGCTGCCTTAGTCGGGGTCAACTGTGAACGGTTTTTCCCAATATGTCCCATTTGGCTATAGCTGGTACCTGCACCTTGCACCAGTAAGACCAGGGAAATGAATTGGGATAATTATCTTTGCAATTTGTTATTTGGACTACGTGGTACAGCAAATCTTACTGTGTTTATTGGCAGTTTCCAGTGTAGATGAGCGGCCAAAGATTATTCTTAATGGAAAAGACTATTGGTCATTAAGTGGTGGCCGTGGGCCAGTGCCTGGCAGGAAATTAGGGGAATTAAACTCACATATTATGAAGGTTTATTACCAAAAGCCACTGCGAGACCTGATGTGAAGGTGCCAAGCCAAAGAGACCTGTTACCACCGTGGTGTGGATGGGTCTCTGCTGACAGCGTTGCTCACGGGAGCCGCTTACACAGTTTTATTTGTTATGTTTTCATCCGTTTTGGAAGCGTGAGATGCAAATTCTCGGCGCCCGTACGAGGTGCTCTGGGGTGGTTGGGCTTTTCTCAGCGTTGTTCCTCGTAATCACGTGTAAGTACTCCATGGTTTATTGCTTCCTTTCGATAGCCAGATTAGTTGTCATCTACTTGATTTTCACTTAACGTGGTGATTCCTGACATCTTAAAATTGGCAGATGAAAGAAAGGCTCGTTTTGAATCTAAGTTTTGTGACTGAATTTTTCAAGTTTGCTGACAAGCTGTCAGCCTGAATTCTGCTGTTAACCCCGGAAAGAAAAGCCGACTGCCATTCTCAATAGACAGAATCAAATGACAATTGCATTTGAAATGCGTTGCCAGGGTTTTTTTTTTGCAGAAATTATTTAAATATCTTCATTAGCGATTACATTTTAAGCAAACAAGGATTTTTTTCAAAGTAACGTAATTTATTTGTGAAATTATGTGGAGGAGCTGTTATGCATTTCTTGTAAAGGCATGTGGTTGGTACAACAGAAAGGTAATTTCTCATAGAGCCACAGAAGGTAATTGGAGGTGAGCGGCTGGCATGTTCCATCAGGAATGAGTGCTCCTTGGGAGGGCGGGACGTAGGATGGGGCACAGCCCGTGGAGCTGCAGAGCTTGGTTTGAGATCTGCTGGGCAACGGGCTTCACGCGGGACGCTGAACCCCCTCATCTGACCGAGGTCTCGACTTGTCGCTGTGAAGTTGTCCCCGTCACCTTCTGGCTTCCAAAAGGTGCGAGGCCAAGGTCGTGTATTTTGAAAGCAATGAGTAATTCTTGGGTTTCTCGCGTGGAATTTAGAGAACAGTGTGTGTTGGCTTTTGGTTCTAATTGATCGTCACGTCACCCTCCCAGCTCGGGGGGAGACGCACGTTTGTTACAATTTTGAATGAATTAAACTTTATATCCTCAAAGGGAAGTGCTGGTTCCTGGTAGCGCTGAAGTCAGCGAGGGGAAAAACCCAACGGCCTGAATAAATCTCCCATAATGTGTGTGATGACTGTAGGCATCTCCTCTATCTTAGCAAGGGGGTTTCAGGCTTATGTTTTGCAGTCTTGCCTACCTGTTGTTAGTTCTAATCAGCTTTAGAAGAATCTCGAAGTATATTTTGAAAGTAGACCACTCAAAAGTGACCTAGGATGTACCCAGGTGTTAAAAGAACCGGTCTGTCGGTGACAGGGGTTAGAAGATGACAGCTTTGTATATGTATGTTCCACAGCCATTTCTAATTAATATTATGGCTTTCATGTTTCTGACTCATTTAGCTTGAGGTTTTTTTCAGGAAAAAAGTTCTTATGCTTTTGTAATTAGTGTTTTCATCTCCCCCATAGGTTTTTTTAAAAAATAAGTGATTTATTTATCTTTCTTTCATTATTAATTTCTTCTGTGAGGAATCAAGCTCACGGATTTCCATAAATTTCCATGAAGAACCACCTTCTTACCAACAAGAGTAAGAGCGTTCTTCAGTATTTTTATGCGCGCTCTCAAAGTTCTCATCCAAATAGCAGGTATTAATTTATTTGGTAATACACATAATACAAAAATGTTATTTTCCAAAGAGCACATAATGGAACTTGAAACATGTTCATTTCATTTCTTTTCAAGGCAGCTCCTTTATATTCCATTTTATAGCAGCAATTGAATTTAAGAGACTGTAACTTAACATGCAAACCCGGTTTGATATTGTGGCCTCCTCATTTAATTTTGCATGACAGGGATCAAACCAAATCATCGGTATCGTACTAAAATTCCCTGTGTGTTCAGCCACTTTCCCACTGCGGTTTCCAAAAGAAAGTACGATTTTTGTAAAAAGAAGGAGGAAGGGAGAAGGGGAGGTGAAAGTCGGCCCCTAAGAGCAGTCCTGAGGTCCTCTCCTCATGGCTCTCCCCATCTCTCGGTGCTCACCACCCGTCAGACCGAGCTCCGTCCCACCGCCGGCAGCATCCCTGGGGCGTGCAGCCCGGCGACGCGCGGCAGAGCCGGAGCAGCCGCAACGCGTTCCACCCCTCTCCTCACACTCAGCTGACCTGTGAAGGCAAATTGGTGGTGGTGTGTGAGGACTCACCACTTACACTACTCACTTGCCAACGTCGGGGTTGTATTCTCTTTATGATCTGAGAAGATGTTAATGTAATAGTTTATTTACTTTTTACATGATACACAGCTCATCCCTGGAGGTGTTCAAGGCCAGGCTGGACGTGGCCTTGGGCAACCTGGTCTGGTGGGAGGTGTCCCTGCCTATGGCAGGGGGGTTGGAACTCGATGATCTTCAAGGTCCTTTCCAACCTAACCCATTCTATGATTCTATGATTCTGTGATTTCTTCTTTCAAAAACTGCGGTACCAAGTGACCTATATTCCGTTACATAGTGCTCAAGTATAGAGTATGTTTGCTTTACCTATACCTACCTTTTTCTTAGCTTCACTTTAGTTTTTCTTATCTTAATATTTGATTGTGCGCCAATATAAAATTTTAGGACTACATCGTTACCGTTACAGTTTACTTGTTCTGTAGCAGCTTGCTCTGCTGTGTTGGAAACTTCTCGGAGGCTCTGAGATTCTTCCCGTACTGTGCCCAAAAATGCGAACTTCCTTGGGACTAGACTGCATCCGTTCTGGAAATGATCCTCCCTTTCTGAGACTGACACATTTGAACAAACGTTGGGCATTTTCAAGAGTGGCTTTCAACCAGATTGAGCGCATATGAGCTCTGCCACTTTGAAATACTTTTTTTTTTAATTACTATTTTTATGGCTTTTTCTTCTTTGTTGCTTATAATTTCTGCTGGTCTCATTTCAGACTAAGGTTAATCAGGTGCCACCTTAGTAATTTACACCTTCCTCATATCTGTGGTCAATATTTTTATTGAAGGTAATTTTGGGAATGATCAGAATTATTATATAATTGGAATTACATTTTCATGAGATTCCTGGATGTTCAAAAGAAGGCCCTGAGGATCCCGCCTGCCCCTGCCCGAATGCAAATAGCAGGAAGAACAATAGCAAACCTCAGCCCCGATACTGCGGTGCGCCCTGCAGCTTGCGTTTCCCGTGGGGATGGTTAGACAATGCACTCATAAAAGTATTTTTCCTATTTCTAAGAGATAGAAATTACCATCAATTAGGCATGCAGATTGCATAAGTCTTCTAATGAAAGATCTATAGTGCACTGGAGCAATAGTGCTGTGCCGGCCTTGGGGATGCGAAGTTGCTGAAGCCAAAGTTCCAACCTGGCTGGAAAGAAAGAAAAAGGGAAAATGTAAATTTACATGTTGGATAGAAGCTGCCCTTTCACTATAAATGTAATTTGACTGCATCAAATGTAATTAGGGTGGAGGAGGGCCGAGGTGCTCTCTGAGCCCTGGCTCTGGAGTCGCCCCCTTCCCACCGTGGTGTTTGTAGCTCCGCGTTTCCCCCGCTCTGGGTTTGGGCTCCTGTTTCTCGGGAGGAAGGCTCGCTGGCAGTCCTGCTCTCGCCTTGCAGCACCCCTGGCGTTGTTCCTCTCCTCCCCCTCCTCCTCCTCCTCCTCCTCTTCCTCCTCCTCTCAGCCTGGAGAAGAGAAGGCGGGGAGCAGGGGTGGCATTGGCTCCCGTGGCTGGGAGCGGGAGGAGGGCAGCTCGCTGCCGCCGAGTGGGGACACAGGTAGGTGAATTGTCAGTAATTCAGCAGAAATTCAGGTGACTTTGAAGCTGGCTGAGGAATAACTTACACAAAAGCATCCCTCCTTTCACCTGCTCAACAGCTCCGGTACAGCTGGTTCCATAGGAGACCCCCCGTTGTTCTCTCATCTCTCCATCCGTGGTGTGCGAGGGGCACCGCAGCGACTCTGACAAATATTGGTGTAAGAATGAGTCAAATAAGTTGAAGCAAAGTTGGAGTTCTTCCTATCGATCATTCTTCAGTTTTCCAGTTGAGCTGAAAAGCATTCCTGAAGGATATAGCAAAGAATCCTCCTTTGCTCCCTGAATTTTTATATCTGGAATTTATTTTTTCAGTCCCAAATGTTACTGCCTTTTTGAGCTCAGCGGATTAGAGGAGCGTTCAACTCCCGGCTGTCCTTGTCCTTTCCCGAGCTCTTCCTTCCTCTTCCCACCCCTTTCCCCAGAAGTAACTCGCTCGGGTAGAAGGTGCCATTTAAACGTTTCCATTGAAATTATTGAATTATTCTTAGAAATAATTTTCTCACCAAGACTAAATATCAGACGAGACAAGAATTGCATGCAATTATGCTATTTTCCTGAGCTCGGCTGCAGTTTGGGGGCCGGGGGGGTCTTAGGTGAAACATTAGTTGACTGCGAGACGTCCAAGTTGGTAATGTACAGCCTTTTCTGAGATGGAAGCGAATCTTTGCAATATTTAAGAGCATCCACTGCAATGAGTCAGGAGCCACGGAAGCAATTTAAGCCAATTAATCCTTAGTGTTAAAACATATTTCAGTTGAATTTTTTATCAGACTTGTCTATGGGAAACAGTGTGCGAGAGAAAGAAATTAGAAATGCCCTAAATAATAAATGAATGTACCTAGCCAAGATCTGCTTATTAAGTCTTCTTTATTATTATTATTATAAATATTTAGTGCCAGATCCTCAGCTGGAGTAAATGCGCTGAGTTCTATTGAAGTCAGTGGAATTGTGCCAGCTTGAATTCGCTAAGGATCTGGCCCTCACTTTTGCAGTCGGAAAATGAGACTATTTTGGGAGGACAATGACGGGGGCTGGGAGAAGTTTGCTAATTGATAACACTGTTTTCAGAGTAACGACAAAAAAAAAATGTCAATTATTATTCTTTTGACTTTCATAATAAAATTCAAGGAACGACTTGATGTTATTTCATTAGGGGTAAATGACTTTTCCTTAAAGTATCTACATGGTAAAGCCCTTTCATGTATTAAGGGATGCTGCATAGAGACTGGGGGGGGGTGGGGGGGGGGTGGGTGTTCTTTAATTTCTGTGGGTGCCAGTCTCTCGTACCAGCTTTTCTGCCGTTCTTACCTTAAAAATGCTGTAATGGCCATAGCGTGCTCATTTTAACGAGAGAAGCAGCAATAAATATGTCTGATTTTGGAAATCCGTTTCACACGCCGCAACTGATTGTCCACCACGAGTAAAGCGTGCGGTAATTTAATACGGCATCGTATTAAAATCCAGCGTGGCGTCTCACTTGGCTGCATTTTAGAACCATATCAACAAACTGGGTAGCGAAGCTACCTAATTCTGGAATTGCTTGAAGAAACCCCCAACCCAACAACTGGGTATTTCCGTAATAAAGGAAATGCACATCATCCTTCAGCACCAGAAAACGCTGCGCGAGCCCGTCCAGAGCGTACGCGTTTGTGTTCGACCACCTATATTTCTAAAATAATAGCTTTTTTAAGTGGAATATCTTGGAGGACTGAAAATAACATCACAAAACATGTTTGCTATATTCCTAATTGTTTTGACCATAGAATTAATTTTCAAGTCAAAGGGGGGCACCGCTTTTTCATCGTGCCCGCTTCAGAATATTCAGCATGTCACAGATGTTCATGAATAATGTCCATTTAAAACTGTTGGCAGCGCGCGCCGGCGAGTTGGCGAGATGAATTAAATGTTGGGGGGATCTGACAGGCAGCACGCTGCTTTGTGATCATTCCAAAGTTCTAATAATCTCCCTCACCTTCCCTGCCTGCCGCTAATGAAAGAGAATAGGTGATTGCACCTCGGGCTATGTTCCGCGCCTAATGACTCCTCCAAAGGCAGATTTATGAAGAAAAAATTAACTTTGAACGAGGATTGAATTGGCCCTGACAGTCTGATAGACTGTGACACAGATTCTGTGGCAAAACAGACGTAGCCCTAATTGATTATCAATATTTTAAGCAAAGTGATGAAAATAAGCATTAAGTGATGAGAAAGGCAGTCTTAATACAGTAGGCAGTAACCGGGATATGGGAAGTCTTTGGGGAGGGCGGCCCCGCTTGCCCGCGCTGAATTTTAGCTGTCAATTCTTACCTTTCGCTTCCCAACACCCCCCGCTCCCTTTTCAGGGTGTTTTTTCCTTACCGATTGCTGACCGGCACGTTAATATTCTGGGCGAGGACGTCCGTGCTCCCCTCTCTCTGGAGTAGTTTGTTTAATATTTAACCCGTTTTGACTTAAGAATCGCTTCTGCTATTTCGCGGTGGGCGGGTTTACGTGATTTCGGGGTATTCTCTCTTCTGCGTTGTACTTTCTCACCGCCCTGTGTCCCGAACTGCGTTTTGACAATGGGAACAATTAAAAAAATAAAGCAACTAGTGGAAAATTGCCCGCTTGGCGTTACAGGATTTATCTTCACAAACAGATTGGTGATACCCAACGTTAGAACAAGAGGAGGAAAACATTTGGGTTTTGCTCGTGGTTTTTGGAGGCGAGTCCCACGTGGCGGGATAGATCTTCTACCAAAAAGAGGTTTAATATTCTGGAAAACCCGCCCGGCTGCTGGCGGACGGATGCTCGCTAGCTGCGCCGTGGTGGGAGACGTTGTCCCAAAGTACGGAAATATTTTCCACGGTCACTCCGCGAAGGGAATTGAGTGGGAACGTTCTCCCCAGGGAGTGTGGAGGAGCTTAAAACCGACCAGATTTGTGCTTCGGGGCAGTTGGTAACCCCGCCGCGCGGCCAACTCCTGCTCCCACCGCCACGCTCGGGCCTCTCCGGGAGCTGTAATTACAGGCCGTGGCGTAATTAAATTACGCGTAATACTTCAGACAGCAATGGCAGGAACTTGTCGTGTTTGAACGTCGTAACGTATGACTCGGCGGCCGCCTGATTCCGATGGGCGGCGCTCCATGAAGGGTGAGGGGACCTTTATCCAGGGGTGAGCTAGGCGATGCTGGTGCTATTTAAATTTGGGGGAAATGTTATTTTTGCACGGACTAAAAAGAGGAAAATGTAGAAAACCGGCATCAATGCGGTACGATAAAACCGTGTGTAGGGTTGGCACTTCTCTTCTTGAGCCAACAGCCTCTGGACTCCGCTCCGTCGCCGTGCCTGTCTCAGCAAATATCTGAGAAAGCAGTTGTTTTAAATTCGCGTTGGAATTTTTTGGATGTATAATAGATAACTTTACATGTCAGCGTATGAATATTCAGCAGAGAGGATTTCTACAAGCCTTGATAAATTTAATATACTAGAGAAAAATAGCATGTAAATTAAATAAGGGCTTGTAAATTAATAATGGAATGTACTTGTATTTTTATATGTGAGCTGACTGAATATTTTATAAGTGCAAAAATGTTTGTGTTTAAAAAAAAAACGGTTAAGTCTTTCTGATTAGCATCGTGTATGGCTTGGCTACATTTTAGATGTAATGTCCATATGTGGTTTTTGAGTTTGTCTGCTTTCTCTTCCCCAAATACATCTTGAAATGTATAGCCTGGTTTTTTTAAGTATGAAGAGTTGGAAAGTCCACAATTATGTTGAATTTTTTATTTTTATTTTTCTTTTCCCAAACGATTTGCGGTTTGCAGTTGGTGGGTGTTCTGACACTCCTCTTTTTTTGCATTTTACCAGTAAAACAAATTGCATCCCGGCATGGGGCCGAGCCTCTTCCGCGCTTCTCCCGCAGCGGTGGGAGAGCGCTGTGCTGTCCTCTGAAACGCCCTTTGCACCTTTGAAACGGCACCTGCCTTATTTCTACTTTGAAATAATGCGTATTATTCTAATTTTATTTTTTTAATTAGCATCTTTGCTTGACACTAGTTTACTGTGGCACAGCACAAGGGTGGTCAGGATTAAAGCATCGCTCCTGCGTGCCCATCCGTTGGAGAATGGCTCTGTGCTTCCCAAAGCCCGAGCGCTTCCACCGCCCCAGGGGGGTGTCAGTGCCGGCTGTCTCTGATGGACCACCGAACCGCAGTGGAGCATCCTACTCCAGCACCGTATCTTGCTCCCAAACAATCCTATTTATGTTGGGGACAGGCTGGGAGAGTTGGGGGGGTTCAGCCTGGAGAAGAGAAGGCTCCAGGGAGACCTCAGAGCCCCTTCCAGTGCCTAAAGGGACTCCGGGAAAGCTGGGGAGGGACTCTGGGTTAGGGAGGAGAGCCATGGGACAAGGGGGAACGGTTTGACACTGAAAGAAGGGAGATTTAGGTGAGATATCAGGAATTAATTCTTGGCTGTGCGGGTGGTGAGCCCCTGGCGCAGGTTGCCCCGAGAAGCTGTGGCTGCCCCATCCCTGGAGGTGTTCAAGGCCAGGTTGGACGGGGCTTGGAGCAACCTGGGCTGGTGGGAGGTGTCCCTGCCCAGGGCAGGGGGTGGCACTGGATGGGCTTTAAGGTCCCTTCCAACCCAAACCATTCTATGAAAAGTAATTCAAATTACTTTAGAACATAAATACACCAAATGGGCTTTGGCCAGGAAGCCATGAACATTGCTCACCAGCCTTGTTAACGAAGGCAGAAGGTGGCATTGCTCATCCCGCTTGCCAGGAGCAGCATGGGAGGTACCCACAGCCGGGGGGAGGCTGGTCCCAGTCCCACCCCAGCTGCCATCATGATTTTCCCTTTTAGCAAGGGGCTGATCCACTCCTCTGCTCCCTCCGGGCACTTGGTACCCACATGCCAAGGCCACCGGGCCATAGACCCAACTGGGGGTCGACGTCTTCTCCCTAGTAACAAGCGATAGGAAGAGGAAACGGCCTCAAGTTACACCAGGGGAGGTTTAGATTGGATATCAGGAAAAAGTTCTTCACAGAAAGGGTTGTCAAGCATTGGAACAGGCTGTCAAGGGCAGTGGTGGAGTCACCATCCCTGGAGGGATTTAAATGACGGGTAGACGTGATGCTGAGGGACATGGGTTAGTGGTGGCCTTGGCAGCATTAGGTTGATGGTTGGATTTGATGATCTTCGAGGTCCCTTCCAACCTAGGCAATATTATGATTCTATGATTACCTGCAGTGAACAGGTCTGTATTCACGTGTTTAAAAATATTAACGCAGATGAACACTGATGTTATCTACAGACGAGAAATTGATAGTGAAAGCCTGGGGAAAATCATAATCTCTGGCTGTGTTGCAAAATACATGAAGGGGAACTGCTGCGATTTTGAATTAAAGTTCATTTTTTGTTGCTGTTAATTTTCCATTTTTCTCATACTCAATAATTAAGAGAAAATAATATGATACGTATGCTATAGGACTTTGTCTCGCCTCTGTGGCTTGGGAGGCGTGTTTCTCATAGAACTAACTGTAGCAGTAGTGATGACAGCCATACATTGAGTCTTTTCAAAAGCATTGAAAACCGCTAGTTTTAGCAGCTCTCAAGCGGAGACAGCCTGATGCACATCGTTACGCTCTTCAGAAGATGATTTATGTGCGAAGACCATTTGTGTTTTCGCTCTCTCTCATTTTTTTTTTTTCCTGGAAAAGCTTCTTTCTCTTTTAGTTCTATCAGACGCAGTCTCCGAAGAGATTGTTCCAATGTTTCCTGTTAGCATAATGTCATGCAGTAAGACGGCATATTTTAATGCAGAATCTATTGATTTTTGCAGCGTGTTTGTGTACATCTTCGCGGGAAGCTGAAGGTGGCCATTGGCTCCTAGTGCCGCGTGAACTGATTAGAAAGTTAAAAGTATGAGCAAGTCTAAGTGACCAGCAAAGAAAATGTATAGTTAGTAGAATGAACCGGTTATAATTTAACGGTATAGTTAAAATAGTACTTTTTGTCCAATAAAGAGCAATGTGTTTTAAGATATTTTAGTGCTTTTTTTATTTCAGTGTGTAGCTTTAGGCATAGAAAAAGCTGGAAGCCATGTTTGTGCACACTGGAATTTGAACTATTTAAAGTATTTTGTAGATACAGACTGTTGTAAGAGCAGTGCTTTTAGGGATTCTGACAGAACTCTGCCGCGAAACCTCGTGGAAACACGGGTTGGAATCCTTGGTTCTGCAAACGCGGGGCTGCTCAGGCGCCCGTCTGCTGCTGCCTCTGCTTGCTGCCTTCCACCTGCCCATGACGTCTCCTCGATAACTCGCATTTGTTCCTCTTAGTTACCACTTACACATAGGGCATTTTGAGACCTTAACGACCTTCACCTTTGCTCTCTTGCTGTGCTCAAGGACGCAGCACAAGCAAGTGGGAGCCCATGTTACCGGTCTTCATAGAGGGAAGATCTACTCTTCCCAAGGTCCATCCCACGCTGTGCTCGTCCACCATGGCAGCAGGTCGCTGTATGGGTTTGCTCATGGTGACAGGCCATCCTGGGGCACCACACACTGGGGATGAGATGCTCCAGTACCACACTGTGCTGGATCCTCGCTGGTTTGGCTGAGCTTCAGGAGTTCAGATAGCCAGAACCATGTCAAGGTTCCCATCCTGGACAGTCTGCCACTGGAAATACTGTGTCGCCATTTAAAATACGCATGTTGCAATTCTGGGACAATACTGTCCGTTTCCACACTAATGGTTCCTCTAGTAATGCATATGTCTTTCTACCTTAGTGAAATGGACAGTGTCACGTTCATGCAGTTGTCCCTGTGACAGCTTGAGGCATCCTGCCCGCACTTCAAGCTCCCATGTTGGAGCGTGATGGCAGCTGGAAGGTGGTTGCGTAAAACTCTTTGAAAGTGGTGGTTCTGAAATTATTTAGAGAATCCTGCATGCAGCGGATGGAAAGAAACCCAAAGGTATTGTTAGGATTTAAGAGTTTGGTTGAAGGTATGTGTGTTGCACTTGGGAACTTGTTCAAAGTATTAATACATTAATTTGCATTTCAGCAAATTTTGGTATTTTCTTTTTTCCTTGTGCAGTGTCATTAAGCAGTGTCATTAAGCTGGCCATTTTCAAATCATTTCTCTCCTTTTTGTTGTTTAAGCAGGATCATTTCAGTTTTGAAAAGGAGTAGAAAAAGTACCTTTGCTCCTGTTCTTAAAGGTTGTTTTTCACTCCGCCTTGAAAATTGTCCGGCTCGTTGGTGACCATCCTTTTCCTTTAATCATAGCACCAAGGGCTTTTGATTAGAGAAATTTTTGTCTGGCTTTAATGCACCTCTTATCTGTGGGGATGACCCTAATCTTAGTTGGCTTCTTCAAAGCTCTGTAGGGTACGGTGGAACTCGGTATTAACCAAAATTGTAATTGAACCTCAGGTTCTTCTGGTGCTTCCTGGGCACCCGGCACTCTCCCGAGCTCTGTCACTGCAACAAAGTGCTGCACCACATTGGGTATTTTCATTTTCTCATTCTCAGTTGTCATCAGTGTGGCTATTTGCGCAACTATTGATGCAAACTGTGAAGTTAAATAGTTCTGAGGGAAGCGTGGTTGGTTTGAGTAGGCTTTGAATGAAGCACACTAATTAGATGATGCATTGAGATGTGTCCTTGGAAGAGAGGGGCCTGTTGCGATAGGACAAGGGGTAATGGTTCTAAACTAAAAGAGGGAAGATTGAGACAAGATATTAGGAAGAAATTCTTGGCTGTGAGGGCAGTGAGCCCCTGGCGCAGGTTGCCCAGAGAAGCTGTGGCTGCCCCATCCCTGGAGGTGTTCAAGGCCAGGTTGGACGGGGCTTGGAGCAACCTGGGCTGGTGGGAGGTGTCCCTGCCCAGGGCAGGGGGTGGCACTGGAGGGGCTTTAAGGTCCCTTCCAACCCAAACCATTCTATAAGAGAACACACCAAGTAGTGGTGCAACTGTTAGATGTCCAATAAGCAAGTCATAGCGTGTTGGTAAGGAAATAGGATCATCTTTAAGGTTTTGAGCTTGAAATATTTTTCAAAACCTACGAGTTTGTTCATCAAAGATTCTTTCTAGCCTTTCTTTCAGTTTCTTTTTCCTTTCCCGGTCTTTACTTTTCGCTAAAAAATAACCAAATTATAGGAGAACAGAAAATATGTCATACGATTTACGAGGGACATAGATTATGAAATGCTTGTAGTTTATTAAAATACTTTTATCAAGTTTCTTAAGTGAGGGTTTTACTTGGGAGGCTTTTCTATAAAGGAGTAACAATTAGAGGGAAGAAGATTCTGAATTAATAAAATTAGTTAAGAGGAAAGAACTAAAGAGGAAAATGTAGGTGAGTATTTAAAGTCTGGATGGGAAAATGGACAGGAACCTGAACTTCCGTGTGAGTGAATGTTTGGTGCCTAAGCAGGTAGCGTCTGCTTGAGTGGCAGAGTGAGCATAAACCTGAAAATCTCCGCAAACCGTCAGTAACACAAAGTGTGGGATAATTCCTGGGACGAAGTTGGTAAAGCTATGCTGATTGACGTCAGCTGGTGTCATGGCCCAGTGTTTCCCTACGGCTCCCAAATTGCTGTTCTTTGTTCTTCTATTTAATCTCTGAGGTCTCATTTCATGTCCAAAATTTTACAGTCAGACTATAGATAATATCAAGGAGACACGGAAACACCTACCCTCTCCCTTTCCCAAACTGGAAAGTATGCAAAATCATCCATTTTTTTCCTTTTCTTTCCTTTATACCCCACTTTTCAGCGTAAGCCAAAGCGCAGCTGGCGTTGCCGGTCTGCATTGAACGGGTTAAAGCGAGGCAAAGGAGTAGACCTGGTTCATCCCTCGGACCCCCAGGGAATTACCTACCGTTCATTGATCCGCAGTTGTTGATCTGTACGTAATAATTGCTCCTCGACAGGAACCGAAGTTGCAGGTCTGGCAGGCAACCTGCCTTTCCATTAGGGATCTCTCTGCTCGGGCTGTCAGCAGCCTCCACCACTCCCCAAAATCCCTGGCAGGCAGGTTTGCTCCTTCCCAACGGGGTGGGTTTGCCAGCGCGGGCTTGGGCCCCTTCTGGTTACACAAAATGATAGGGGTTGGAAGGGCCCTCTGGAGCTCCCCCAGTGCCACCCCCTGCCAGAGCAGGGGCACCTCCAGCAGTGGCACAGGACGGCGTCCAGGCGGGTTTGGAATGGCTCCAGAGTGGGAGACTCCCCCACCTCTCTGGGCAGCCTGTGCCACTGCTCTGCCACCCGCACAGGAGAGAAGTCCCTCCTCAGGTTCAGATGGGACTTCCTATGGTCACGTTTGTGCCCGTTCCCTCTTGTCCTGTCACTGGGCACCACTGGAAAAAGACTGTTCCCATCCCCCTGGCACCCTCCCTTTAAGGATTTATGAGCATTCATAAGATCCCCCTCAGTCTTCTCTTCCCCAGACTAAAAAGCCACAAGTCCCTCAGCCTTTCCTCACAAGAAAGATGCTCCAGTCCCCTCATCATCTTTGTAGCCCTCTGCTGGACCCTCTCCAGCAGTCCCCTGTCCTTCTTGACCTGGGGAGCCCCGAACTGGACACAGCGCTCCAGATGTGGCCTCCCCAGGGCAGAGCAGAGGGGGAGGATGACCTCCCTCGCCCTGCTGGCCACACTCTGCTTGATGCCCCCCAGGTTGCCGTTGGCCTTCTTGGCCACCAGGGCACATTGCTGGCTCGTGGGCATCCTGTTGTCCCCCAGGACTCCCAGGTCCCTTTCCACAGAGCTGCTCTCCAGAAGGTCAGCCCCCAACCTGTACTGTTGCATGGGGTTATTCCTCCCCAGGTGCAGTACCCTACACCTGCCCTTGTTGAATTTCATTAGGTTCCTCTCCGCCCAACTCTCCAGCCTGCCCAGGTCACGCTGAATGGTGGCACAGCCTTCCGGCATGTCAGCCACTCCTCCCAGTTCGGTATGTGGCTATCGGGTTTGGAAAGCAGGTGAAACGATGTGGATCAAAGAGCTAGTCTGTTTCAAAACACATTAGCATATTCAGATTCAGGATATTAGCGCATATGGAAACATGAAGGGTGTTTTGGGTTTAGTTTGTTGGGGTTTTTTAATAACAGAGAAGGTACTTAATGTAGCTTAATTTTAATTAAATGTTAGCGCCTTTGTTGTAACTGAGCAATATTGTTCCACTTCTGCGTGGGTTTATTTGTCTGAGTACTGTGTCCGCACTCTTTGCTCGTAGTTTATTCTCACTGCAAAGACAGGATTTATTTCCTCTTCCTTTGTGCCGTGTCCAGCACGGCGAGCCGGCGATTCCAGCCAGGCTGGAACGAGCGCTTCCCTCGTGCACACCTGGAAATGACTAAAATTCTCTTTCATCCCGTTATACGTGTATTGACAGTCCACTAGCTACTAGCAAATATCTCCATTTCAGAACTTTATCGTTTCAGTGTGGGTAAACATCTCAAACATCTTCCGCGTGTCATTTGCCCATCCTTCAGAGAAAAAAAAAAATAATAAAAAAAAAATCAATAGAATTGTAATTTTATCTGGGGTCGGATGAGCTCTTAAATGCTGCCGGCTGGAGCACCTCTTTATTTATTTATTTTATATTTTAGAAAGCTTGGTAAGCAGTCCGGCTCTCGTCCTGCTAGCCGTTTGTCCGTGCAGGAAGCCCGGGTTGGGCAGCAATCTCAGCACTCCGACTCCCCGGATCAATGAAAGGCAGACTTCTGCTGAAGCGAGTGCTTTGATGTGCTGGGGGCGATACGCGGCTCCCTGGCCTCCTCCGGCCAAAGGGAAGTGCAGCGCAGGAGAACCGAGTTCTCTTCCAAAGCGCGGGGCTTTTAAGCGCTTTTAAGCGTGCGTGGCAGTTAATTGGGGCCGTGGTCTCGCGCCCCCTAAAATACGGGGTAAGGGCAATAGCGGTCGGCAGAGCAGAGAGGGCAGAATTAGTTCTAGAATATTTTAGAATAAAGAAATAATTTAGAATACGTTCTAAGGATCTTTTAATGTTTTTTAATTGCAACTTGATTCGGGCAAAATAAATCTCAGTTTCCAATGGTGCTTTGCCAGCGCATAATGACAGAAAATTTAAAATATTTGAACGGAATTGGTAGCACTAAATTCTTAAAGCATCACATGGCTTCAGTGACTTCTCTTGGTCGTAATGGACGGTGCCCCGTAACCCCAGAGGCTTACCGCTCTGTAGATTTACGGGGCAAGCGAAATTGTTGTTAATGAGCAATTTTGTGTAGAGAATTGTCCTCATGATACTTCCTAAATTGCTGCATTGTCCGTATAATTAACCAGGACTTGGAAGGACAGCTCTGTTTCAGCTAGCAGAAGTTTTAACTGTAGTTCCACGGGTTGGAAATCAGCAATTTCAAGTTAACAAATAGAAAATAGAAATTTAGTCACAGACCGGCACCATCTTTCGTGTGTGTTTTTAATATTTTTTTTGCCGTGGATAACGGTTGAGATACCCAATGAATTGTTCCTGCGCAGCAACAAATCGGGGAGGAAGAACAAAGTAGCAGAGTGGAATAGATAAATCAAATTTAGGCATGGTAGTTTATTGAATCTAAATTGTGCCCAGTTGGCCCAAGAGCTATATAAGCAATCCATCTTGTGTTGATAATGGAGGTTCTTGAAATCCACCTGATGTTTGCATTATTAAATTTCAGCCTAATGAGCTCTGCTAATACATATTGAAGACAGTTGTAAGGAGCAGAATGTGAATCTGAGCGGGATAATTTGAAAGAAACATAAGCTGAGCATTTTACATGACTCAAGGGGTATATCTACAATTACACATATAACCAAAATTGAATTTAAATGGAATTTCTATTATCCTTGTCCTTTTACCAGGGAGAATAAAGTGTAAATGAAGTAAAAGTCTTTAGAGTTACTAGCAGTTTGTTTATATTATCTAATTTAATAGATTCTTGTAATGATCTTCACTGGCAGAAAAGTTTTAATATTTCATGACTTTAAATGTAGTCTAAATCTGTACAAAAGCACGTGAATGGAAACAGATGTCTATATGATTACTTCTATCGTTTTGTAACACCGCTGCTGAAGTGGTATATTTTAAGGAGGTGCAGCTCCCGGCTGGAAAAAGACACCAGGGGCGGAAAGACCCCCTGGCACCCCGGTCCTGAACGGAATTTTGTTCTCATAAATGTTTGGTTGATCCAGTAGGTGGGAGGACTCGGTATTCGCAAAACTGAAGAAGCGTTTGCTATCGGTGCCGCGGTTTACGGTGGTTTTATTAAGAAGGCCTGGTTTGAATTCCACGTTCTCTTTCTTTTGGGTTCTTTTCCTTTTGACACGGTGATACTTTTTAAAACTTAATATTTCATCAAGTATAATGCTATTAGGGACTTATTCTCACTTAGTTCACTCATCAGGCAGTGAGATGGCAATAAAAGAGAATGGCTCCTTTGAGACGTTAATGCTTTGGAATAAATGATGTGCTAGAACAGAAATTTAATTAATTTACAGAGTATATTGATAGTCCCTTGTTACTGTGCTGTATATTTTTAATCTTCTTTAACATCTGTAGTAAAGTGTTTGAAAACCCCTGCAGTTGAGCAACTAGTAGATAATTAAGTAATAAGGGAAGAGGTTTCTAGAGGGAAAAAGATTCTTTTTAAAGAACACTGTCATAACATGAATAAAGTACTGCTGCTACGATTTGCAGCGAAGAGAAAATTGTATACTGCCTAATTTAATACTAAGTAATAGGTATTTGACTCCTGGTTTAAATGCTATCTGCAACTCTGCATCCCTGAAAATACTGTTTTGTTGCTGGTTTATCCTCAAAAGAGGTCTTACGGATTACTCACTATGGCAGCAAATCTTTTTTTAACCGCGCTGCATTTGTCTCTTTATAGTTCGGTTTGGGGGCAAGTAGGGTGGGGAGATTTCTATTTAGGAAAACAAACTCTTAAAAGTTTTACTTAACAGAAGAGGAAGGCCGAGATTTTTATTGAACTAATACTGCGTGCAAAAATTACCCTCCATCATCCCATATGTGCTGTTGTCCTAACTGGGGTATTATCTCTAAAGAAAATACATTAAGAACCAGATTCTGTTGTTTCCCACACATCGACTTCATTGGGGAACCTACGAAAAGGAATCTGCAATTGGGTTGAAACCCCAGGAAATGTCGTTGGGCGAGGTAAACCAACTACTGATAACATTTGTTGTTGTATTTCTTTTCTTTTTAGCGAAAGCCGATGAAGCGTTAAAGGCTAAAGAGAGAAGTGAAGAAGAAGCGAAGAAAAGAAAGGAAGAAGGTAATGCATTTTTTTTTTTTTAATTGGGTAGCAAACTGAAATCCCGTAAGCCAGCAACTATTATTTTGGAAGGACCGAGGTGCAGTGGGGCTGCGTGATTTCCTTACCAGGGCACCTGAAAGCGAGACGGCCGCTCGGCCGCTCCCCTGCGTCACCACCGCCTTCTGCTCCTCACCTGAGAGATTGGCAAGAACTGCTAAATCCGCCAGAAATTTCCCTCAGGTTTGAAAAAATATTTTAGCTGCCATTAAAGCAACCTCATCATTTGAGACAAAGTTGTCCGTTCCGACCTTAGGACCAGCCACCAGCACTGGTTTGTGTGCTGGATGTATCGCCCGATGAAAACAGCAAGTGCAGCGGGTAATTTTGGCTGCGTGGTTGGTCCGTGTGATGTCACGAAGGGACCTAATCTGTTGATCTCGATGAAATTTGGTGCACTGAAAGCTGGCGGGGTCTGAGCAGTTTTCCTTCGCAGCACAGTCGGTGGAAAGTGAAAGTGTAACGCCTGGGTAACTGGAACAAATGTGTTTTGCTGCTATGTGGGTGAGTAATGGGAAGAGACGTTTTCACCAGCGTGACGGAGCCAATGCAAACAATCCACGGAGCCCCAAAGTTCCTCCCTTTGGCCGGGATAGACATCCCTGTCTCACAGAAAATATCTCACTTGTTCAAATGAAAACGAATCATGTGACTCTCTGCGACATCTATTATTTTTTGCGTTGACTTAAGCATAAAAAAATCTAGTAGAGGTCTTCACCTGCTGGCAGTGGTTTTACCCTGGAGATACACGTTGTCGCACACTGGTCACTGCGGTGCACTTTCTCTTCAGCGTATTTGATTTAAATGATGAGAGGTTTCTGGTTGTAACTGGTATTTAATGCACTGAACAGTCTCCGTGTGAACGTGTTCCTGATTCTCCCCCCCCCATGCCCCTTGTCTCCCTGGGATTGCGTGGACGGTCACTCGATATCTTATCCACCCGATAAACAGGACCTGGGTTTGAAGGTGACGTCGTGTTTGAGGAGATGGTGTATTTTTCAGAGCTGGCCTTTTGGTGGACAAGAGGGAATGGCTTCAAGCTCCAACAGGGGAGATTTAGACTGAACATCAGGAAAGAATTTTGCCCAGAAAGAGTGGTCGGGCATCGGAATAGGCTGCCCAGGGAGGGGGTTGAGTCACCATCCCTGGGTGTGTTGAAGAGCCGTTTAGATGTGGTGTTGGGGGATATGGTGTAGGGGAGAACTTCGTAGAGTAGGGTAGATGGTTGGACTCGATGATGCCAAGGGTCTCTTCCAACCTAGACAATTCTATGATTCTATGATTTACTATGAAAATCAGTGTTGTGCCCAACTATCAATCATATTTTGGTTAGGGACAGAGTGTCACATATGGAGGAGAGTGATATGAAGTACAGCTGTTTAGGACAGCTTGAAATTTAAGGAGAAGTTAAGAGATTGAGATATTTTTAGTTCCCAGGGTGATATGAGGATAAAATCATTAGGCTAAAGCAAAACAGGAGAAGTGATGAGAACGGGAAAAGGTAGTAGGGTGCTTGAGTATGGAGCAAACGGAAGAAAACACCTAAAGGGGTTGGCAGTGGTCTTCACAATTTTACTGTGCCATCTCCTTCAGTCTTGCCAGAACATCATCTTTCTTTCCAATCTCTCTAATCTTATGGAAAGTCTCCTTTTGTCTGTCCTCACTTTTCCTGTCTCCGAGCACACCAAGTTGATCTTCAAGGTGAAGACAGGAACTTTAATTTTGCGTCTGTTGTGCCTTCATCTCTTCTCGTCTGTCCTGTACCTTCCAGCTACCAGAGCCTGATTCTTCTTCCACACATGCTGTGTTTAACCCTCACTACGCTGCCTTCTATTTAAGAATCCCACCAGTTTCCTGATGACAAGATTCCTCCTTATCCTGCTGTGACACCCCGATTTTCCAGGAATCCTTCCTAACGACCAGTCCCTGCTTGCCTGCCTTGCCCCGAATTCCCATGCCGTGTCTTGGTCTGAGCTGCTGCAGTCTTTTAGCACTCCAAAGGCTCTGAATTTTATGGAAAAAAATATTTATTTTTATTTTTTATTTATTTTTCTGTTACATATTTATTTGATTTTTGGAACAGGTCATTAGTGAGATTTTTGGATTAGGAAAATACATTCTTCCAGCTTCCATGTTGCCATCTCTTCTTAGGTACTGACTTCAGGTGCTGTTTCTTTGGTTACAAATTTCTCCAGTTTTCTTCTTTACCCATGTTTTCTGTAGCTGGAATTCCTGCCTCAGTAATTTCTGAAGGCTACTTCAGGGACAAACAAACTGCTTTAAATCCTCGTGTGCGAATGAGAAGACGAAGCGTACTTTGCAGGTCTGATTGAGCTGCGTGCTGTCCTACAGGACTGATACGTTTTTCCATCGTTTCCCACCCCCTGCTTGTTTCTAGATTGAGATGGCTTCAATAAGCTCCAAACTGTGGGACTTACCGGTGAAGGATGCTCAGTACGTATTTCAAAACTCAAACGTAATCTTTATTAA
The DNA here is from genome assembly GCA_008711295.1 of Anarhynchus alexandrinus. Lineage (NCBI taxonomy): Eukaryota > Metazoa > Chordata > Aves > Charadriiformes > Charadriidae > Anarhynchus > Anarhynchus alexandrinus. Next base: position 568,663 of record VUYV01000339.1, read on the forward strand.
AAATTCATGCGATCGATTCCCTTCAGCTGTGTTTGGGTTCTGGTTGTTCGGTTTGTTGGTGTTTTTTTGTCCAGAAGACAGTTTTGCATTATCAGGCCAATCCAAAGAAGCGAACGTGTACTGACTGCTTAGAAAAACAACCCAGAAGTCACCAATTTGGCGTATCTGGTGGCGGAGGAAATTTAATCCTGTTCTTGCACGCTTTTACAGCCTTTATGAGACAATGCTTTCTTCGGTGCTTGCCACCGTCCACCCGTTAAGTTCAGCTTCAGCGGACTGGTTAATTTGGCAGTCAACTTCCACTCAACCAAGATCCCGGTGATTCCAGGCTTATGTAGTTCCTGACAAAGTTGTTGCGCAGTTTTAGGTGTAACGTTCCGGTCTTACTGAGTGTCTTGTACCTGAAGCCCCTGCGGCGCTTGACAAAAAAGAAAAATACCGCGTAATTATCTTTGAAAAGTTTCAACTAATCAATTGCATTTCTGCCTCTGTTTGAAAGAGGTTGGAGGTGTTCACATTTCGTATACTTTCAGTTTAATGATGTTTAAAAAGCAGGGAAATGGATGCTGAGCTTTTTTTCACTTCAAAGAGTATTGGGCAATCATTACATCTGAAGGAAACACTTTCTTTTATGTTAATTTTCTAATTATATTATCTGGGATACACGGCGAGAACTTATTATAATAGACACATTGATGCTCCTGCATCCCATCTAAATGGGCTGGATGCGGGAGTGTCCCCAAAAGGAGCACTGCCAGCGCTGGACCGGCCGATGTGACCCCAGGAGAGCCACACGGTCCTGCTGCCCATGGGGGCACGCGCCTTGGGGGGTGGTGGTTATACATTCAAGCCAAATTGGGACCGATTCAGAAGGGTCTCAAGTAAAAGTTGGTAACGTAGGTTTAGGGACAACCGCAACTTCAAAGCAGAGTGGTTTTTCCCCCTGCTTGTCCCGCAAGCTGAGCCGCGTGCTGCAGGTGGCTCGATGCCTGTGAAGTCTATGGGGTTTACTTAAGCTCCATGAGGAGCGCATTAAGCTCTGAGCGTGGCTCCCCGAGTAGACCATCGGGTATGAAAGAGGTCTTTTTGTCTGTAGGACCGGAATCCAGGACACTAAAAACAACAACAGAAAAAAAAAAGTCCCAAATTTGGAATGAGAGTGTTTCAGAGCTGTGCTGACCATGATGATTCCTCAAATATTTTGCGACGTATCTAATATAGTATCCAGAACACTTGCAAAATAAAATACACTTCCTCTAATTTGTCTTGTGGATACGGTAAGCAGAGTGGGTTTCTATAAATGTAATAAGATTGGGACTTGATTTAGAAATCTATCTGTAGAATCATAGAATCATGGAATGGTTTAGGTTGGAAGGGACCTTGAAGATCATCAAGTTCCAACCCCGAGCAGACACTAAAGCACCATCGGTGCCTTTTAAAAGATTCCCTCGCACTAAAAAGGCATCACAACATACTTTCTATATATATATAAAAATAAACCCCTGTAAAAATCGGTAGCCCCCTGAATTATCTAGCCTAGCAAAATGAAAAAAAACGGTGCATATCTGTTGCCGATGCTCTGCTCTCCCATCGTCTAGTGGCTCACGGGTGATAATCCCCTCTCTTCTTAATAGCGAAGGGCCGCTCGTAAGATCAGGGCTCTGAACGCGGTTCTTTCGCCCTCTTCTGCAAAACGGCTTCCATCTGCTGTGCGTAGCCTTTCGACAGCCTTCTAGGAGGATTAGGTGGAGCAAGATTGTATGAATATCTTCTTAGTAAATGAGTTAGAAATCTAGGAACTCGGATTAATACATGGTTTTTCTGTTCCTGTGCGGTTGTGTTCTTGCGGGAGAAGATTCTCTGTCTTGTGATGGCTCCAGATGGCTCAAAGTTCAAGTGATCTCTTTTCTGACTTGTCTGCAAGATGGTACTCGAAATCTTTAATTCCCCTTCTGATCATTTAAATGAACAGCGAAGGGGAAGAGCTTCTCTTTTCTGCCACAATGCACGGAAAGGGCTGAGGTGGAAGTTCCTGCAGATTTTTTTTGCTTCTGCTAACTTCTTCCTGAGAAATCATGCTACTTGTCCACCAGGGTGGCCATTGCTCTGAGACTGGCCGGGCACTGGGCCGCTGGTGGGCGGAGGTGAGCATCACTTCAGGTTATTTTGCTCTTTCCTTCACTTATTAATTACAGAATCCCAGACTGGTGAGGGCTGGAAGGGCCCTCTGGAGCTCCCCCAGTGCCACCCCCTGCCAGAGCAGGGGCACCTCCAGCAGTGGCACAGGACGGCGTCCAGGCGGGTTTGGAATGGCTCCAGAGGGGGAGACTCCCCCACCTCTCTGGGCAGCCTGTGCCAGTGCTCTGCCACCCGCACAGGAGAGAAGGCCCTCCTCAGGTTCAGATGGAACTTCCTATGGTCACGTTTGTGCCCGTTCCCTCTTGTCCTGTCACTGGGCACCACTGACAAAAGACTGTTCCCATCCCCCTGGCACCCTCCCTGTAAGGATTTATGAGCATTGATGAGATCCCCCCTCAGTCTTCTCTTCTCCAGACTAAAAAGGCCCAAGTCCCTCAGCCTTTCCTCGTAAGAAAGATGCTCCAGTCCCCTCATCATCTTTGTAGCCCTTTGCTGGACCCTCTCCAGCAGTTCCCTGTCCTTCTTGACCCGGGGAGCCCCGAACTGGACACAGTGCTCCAGATGTGGACCCACCAGGGCAGAGCAGAGGGGGAGGATGACCTCCCTCGCCCTGCTGGCCACACTCTTCTTGATGCCCCCCAGGTTGCCGTTGGCCTTCTTGGCCACCAGGGCACATTGCTGGCTCATGGGCATCCTGTTGTCCCCCAGGACTCCCAGGTCCCTTTCCACAGAGCTGCTCTCCAGCAGGTCATCCCCCAACCTGTACTGGTGCATGGGGGGTTATTCCTCCCCAGATGCAGTACCCTACACCTGCCCTTGTTGAATTTCATTAGGTTCCTCTCCGCCCAACTCTCCAGCCTGCCCAGGTCACGCTGTATGGTGGCACAATTTTTAAACTATATTAATCTCAACCCACAATTTTGCGGTGGTTTTTTTTGGAATTTTCTCTGCCTGTTCTGTCCCCTGTCATGCTGGGGACAGTGAGTGAGAGCCGTGTGGGCGCTTACCTGCTGGCCGGGGTCAACCTGGAGCAAAGCTTTACCTCTCCATCGCCTGGCTGTGCTGCTGTGCTACGGGGTCGCTGCCTGCACGGGGGATGCATCCAAAAAAGGCATCGAGACATGACAGACGGTCATACAACCACCCATCGGGGACTGGTCTGGGCTTGGTGATGAGATGAGAATATGCGACTGGAGACGGTCACCTGAGCCTGTTGCATTAGATGACCCCCGTACCAAACCGTGTTTCTCTTACGGTGTGTAAATTACAGCGCTGTATTCAGAACGTAACGCATCAGCGATATACGTACAAATATATTTTCTGTAATAGTGCTAAGGAAAGTGTTTTAGTGGATGTTGAGTCTTTCTGGTCCGGGGGTCTCTACCAATCTCTCCAAATGAAGTTATGAGCTCTGCTGAGTTAAAGCTTTGTGTATCCTTTGCGACTTCACACAGGACCGATTTCCCCGGGCAGAATTGTGTTATACGCGCTGGCCCAGGCACCGTCACATCCCGGCTGAACTGATGTTACTCACCTAGAGAGAGAGACAGTGGGAAAAATAAAGTATCATTCCCAGGGTCCAGACACCCCAATTCAGCTCTGAGTCTGTGGGGTGAAATCTGTTCAGAACTGGAGAAACTACTTTGTAAAATATCATAAGTTTATTTTTAAATACCTCACATTGGCTTTTTTATCTTTGAGAAAAAAACATTTTTAAAGCCCTCAGCTCTCCCTGCTTCAAAGGCAATTTTGAAAATGTTGAGTTAGTGGACTAATATCTATTTGCTTTTATATAGATATACAATGTCTATTTGCCTACAGGAGAGCTGGGGAGCGACTCTGGATCAGGGAGGGGACCCATAGGACGAGGGGGAACGGTTTGACACTGAAAGAGGGGAGATTGAGATGAGATATTAGGAAGAAATTCTTGGCTGTGAGGGTGATGAGCCCCTGGCGCAGGTTGCCCCGAGAAGCTGTGGCTGCCCCATCCCTGGAGGTGTTCAAGGCCAGGTTGGACGGGGCTTGGAGCAACCTGGGCTGGTGGGAGGTGTCCCTGCCCAGGGCAGGGGGTGGCACTGGGTGGCCTTTAAGGTCCCTTCCAACTCATTCTGTGATGCTATCATTCCATGAATATCTATCCGCGAGGAAAATTTATAACAGTGTTCCAGGTGGTAGGAAGTACTTCATTGATGTCTACGCAATGGTAACGTAGGACTTACCTACAAAAGGGAGCTCAGGAAAGTTACCCTCCTTTGAATCCATGGCTCTAATGATTTTCACTCAAAATCAAAATGTTCTAATTATTTAGTTTGGTTTACTTTGGGACTACGCGCTGCTGAGAGGAATTCATTCATGTCCCAAGTTGTCCTGCTTGGAGAAGGTGTGTAGGATGGCGCGGAGCCGCCCAGCCCTGCGGGGCACCCGGGGACCCTTCCCACCCACCGCGTTGAGAAGCGCCGTGGGGCCGCAGAGGCGGGCTGCCGGCCGGGCGCTCTTCGGGGCGCGGGGGCTGCCGCTCCGCCGGCACTAATTTCCAGCCCCTGTGTTGGAAAACACGCGTGTGGTTTTTTCATTCCATCCCGTTGTGAGTGGGTCATGTGCTAGTAATTGCTGGCGTAGCGTCCATCCCAACGGGCCACTGTGGAAAGGAGGAGAAGAGGGAAAAAAGGGTTGGTTATTGAACTGGGAACAATGGTAATGTACAGCGAAAGCGGGAGGAAAACTTCTTTTCAATTTCTTAATAAGCACCGTAAAAACTGTCCTGTGGTGTCTTTGAAAAAGTTGTAAGGATGTTATACTGTTCTAAAATGAATAGAAAATGTTTCCTGAAGAGAAGCTTGTTAAATAAAATTCGTCAATTTGTCTGAGGAGTTAGCTACCAATTAAGAATAAAATGCTTTTTTTTCACGGGAAAATAAATGGTCTTCTTAAATTGTCTATCAAGTGTTGAAGCACACCAAGTCCGTGGAAGATACACAGAGGAATGGCACAATGCAAAACATGAGTTTGGTGTCATTCTATGTCCCGTATGTATTTCCAAACGAGACTTTCATCCTTCGTGCGTGCACCGTGGTGTGCGTGCCAGAGCGCGTTCCCTTCCATCTGCTGGGGACCGTTGACGTCTTTCCCTTGCAGAAGGAGCTTTTTGCGATTTGTCTTCGTTCTCGCTTCCTCCTGCGGCTTCTATAGCCAATTTGGAACCCTCTTTGATTTGCTCTGTTGTAACTCGCAGCTTTACCGAGAGCTGCTTGGAGGTGGGACTCAGGCGGACAGAGAATACTTCTATTTTCTCCCATTCCCAGCTTTCCCGTGCTTTGTACTAAAAGCGTTGCGATTTCACACACTTTAGACTGATTTAGCTTTTGTTTTCTTTTCTATTTTGGGGTTTTACATAAAATTTGTATATTTTTTGATCACTAAATTCTCGCTGGATTAGCTTCTACTCCATGAGTTGGGGGAAAAAGGGAAAAATCAATTCTGTTTGATTTTTTTTTTTTATTAGTTCACACAACTCTTTTATTATGTGCATAATTGTTCATAGTGATTCCCCGCCTGCTCCCCCAAGCCCTTCTGGTTGAAATGTTAATAATGAAATTGTTAACGAAGGTCTTGTAAGGCATGTCCGGTTATAAAGTTGCCCTGTGTTTTGGCAGTTGTTGCCTGATGAACCTTATTCGGTCTTTTCGTCCTCAAACAAGAGTGTTTGCCTAAAATATCCATAGATTAATCAATAAATTGTCCTGAACCGTTTTCAAAGGTCTTTTTTTTAAAAAAAAAAATAATCTTTTTTCCTCCTAAAATTCTGAGTTTTGACTCATCAAAAAAAAAAAAAAAAAAAAAAGAAATTTAAAAAAATTAAANCTCCAATATTGACCATTTTTATGCTTTTATATATAACTCTCCAGAAGGCCATCTGTGGGCTGGCAGCCTGTGCGGGCAGCGAGCGCCTGCGCCACCGCCGCCTCTGCTGGGGAGAAGTTGAGCTCCCTCGCCGCAGTAAGCAAAACCGACGCTGCGAATAAAGCAATTGTTTCTCAGCCCGTGAAAACCGGTTATTCACCCCCACACCCCCCCCCAACCCTATAGCGGCGGTGTCTTAACATTACTCTTATTGTAAATTTATTGCCAAATCAGGTGTGAGATTAGATGTTGGATGTTACATGTAATCTGCTCGGAAATCAAATTATTTGACCTCCAAGCCCACCGCTGCCCCCTCCTGCTGGTTCGCTGTTAAATATGCAGCGTTTTGCTGTCATGAATACAAATCGAGGACAAATTAGAATCTACAGACAGCTGACCTGAGCTCCAGATTAGAGGCTGGGGGCTTGTGCTGTTTTAAATGTTTTAATTACCATAGTCCCTATAGCCGGTTGAAGGACACAGAGCAAAATGATAATTTTTTTTATTTTTTTTTTTTTTTTGGTGACAAAAAAGCAAAGCAAGAATGGAAAAGTCTCCCTCCGTCTCATTTGAATTTTTCAGTTTGATTACATTTGCACTTCCATTGGAGCTATGCTAATTCGCCGCATGAAATTAGGTCTATTAATAAAAAACGCGCTACTTTTACAAGAGTGTTTTCAACGGAGGGCTCTTTCGACTTAGGTTTTGTTTACTTGCTTCCGTTCGGGACTGCCGGAAAAACAACAGCAAAATCTTCGGGGGATTTTAGTGTAAAACTTGGTTTTAGCTGCGGGGCGGCACCCCAAATTCGAAGGCGCTGAAACGGGTAATAGCGAGAGTTGACATAAAGCGCGCGGTGTGCTGCCAGAGGAGAATCCGAACGCCTCGTCCGGCGTTGGCGGGAGGGGTTTGGGTCGTTTCTCTCGGTATACAGCGCGTCGCAATAGATTTTTAACTTTTCCGGTTCAAATCGACCTTGTCGCGCAGCACGTCTTCGGCCGGTGCGCGGGGAGGAGGAGCCGGGGCTGCCGCCGCGGGGGTGCGCGTACCGAAGGGTTTGCGTCGGGTAACGAGGAACGCGGAGTTTCTCAGAAGGCAAGAGAAGAGGGTTTGCGCTTCTGAGCTCGGTCCAGAGGCGAATCGATGCGAGGGCGGCGCTCGCGCTCGGGCGGGTGTTGTCCCGACGCCTTTATCCCGGAATTTGCATTCTCTGTTTCTCGGGTGTGTTGGCCGGGTGTGGAATTGATTAGTTATGCCTACCCAGTAAGCGGCGAAACATTTTTTATATACTCAGGGGAAATAAATTTGGCAGAAAATCAGCGTGAGTAGATTTAATTATCACTCTGAGACCTTTCCCTTTTCTGGCTTAGTGATCCTGAAACTCCGCGTGTTGCGCTGAAATCTGTGTGGACGCTAAGCTTCGCTTCCCAATTTGTTCCTCCACGCAATGATAAGCCAAGCAATTACTGCTTTATTGATTTTTCATCATGGCAAATTTAAAGTTGATTTTTTCCTGAAAAGGCAGGGGTGATTAAGTGTTTCCCCTCGGTTTAGTACGAGAGCGCTGTGTGGCAGAATCTAATATCCTGAGGTCAACCTCTGCAGGCAGATAATACGGTGTCTCGGCCACGTGTTAAGGAGAGAAATCGGGGCTACAAATGCGATGGGATATATGTGGAGACAGTTTAATTTGCTCCATTTATATGAACGAGTCGTGTGGCACACGCTTGGAAAACATCATTTTGACTGGGCTTGGGAATGAAGCCCACGTGGGCAGGAGGAAGGAGGGAATGCAAACGAGAGAGGCGTTAAAGCGTTGGGCGACGATCGGCCTTTAAAGAGAGGAGGAAAACAAATCTCTGATGCGTTGCTCACAGATTTCCCCGAGACGTACGTGCTGCTGTAGTGACACCCCCGGCGCAGGCTTAGCCCGGCGTTAGCGAGGAAGTTGAAGTCCTCGAGTCCGAAGAAGATGGGGTTGGTATCTGCAGGGTTCTCGCAGCGGTCCTGGCGGGGAACGCGCCTGACCTTTTAGGGCAGGTTTGGGAACACGTGGGGTTAATAGGATGTCAATCAGAGCAGGAAAACTGTGCTTTGCACGACTGGTGTAACGCATCGCGGTAGCCTAAATGGGCTCTTAAAGCAATATATTATGTGGGTTTGGTTAAATTAGCGTATATGTGCACACAGTAGGGGGTTTTAGTATCTTTTCTCCTGTCTTTATGTCTCATATCAAATAGATATGTCAATCTAGTTTAAAATATTTCGAAAAGCAAGAGAACTTGCATGTACTTAAGGAGCCATTTTGATCAGTTTGGGAAGAATCTCAACATTTCCTCAACTGTCTTCTTCCATTTAACTCAAAACTGCAAAGGGACAGCATCAGTAAGGGGTTGCCACGAAGGAATGGTAGAGGCAATGAAGTGGTAAAGGTTTAACTAACTGATGGAAAACGTATGAAATGTGGTTTATATAAATGCGATGGGCCCGAGCTGTAATATTTGAACCCAGCTTTTCACTGCCTCAGAGTCTGGATTCGGTTTGGCTGAAGCGTTACCGTGAAACCAGTGTGGATCCATGTCCTGAACCAACCCCATCCATTGCGTAGTCTCGCACCTACCTTTTGGATTTGGAAGTCTCTCGTTCTACTATTTCACCTTCTCTCAGTAGTGTTATTAGAAATTCAGAAGAAGAAGAAGTTCAGATAACTCCCTTTTTACTAAATAGTGTGAACAAAATGCTGTTTTACTAAGTAAGACTGTTTAATTAGATATTGAAAGCATCGGAAGATGTGCTTCTACCGTGCCCTCTGCGTGTGCGCGCTGCCTGCGTGTCTCGCCAGCGTGACGCCACCAGCGCTGTCCTTTACGCCCGTGCCGCCTTCCTGAACTCTCAGTGGCAACGAACTCAGATCAGAGTTTCCTACCAAAACCCGTCCATCGACAGAGGGAGCTGCGAGGAGGGCTCCCCCCCACCTCCCACGCCGCGGGGTTTAGTGCGCGGGATGAGTTCACCCCGCTGCCTCCGCTGGAGCAGGTACTTCGAAGGCTGAGGACTTAAAGCCTGCGTGGATTTTGAGAGATGGGGGGGATCACAAAAGAAAAATTAGTATGTACAAGAAAGCCTGGAGGACTCGACTTTTAGAAGATCCCTTAATTATAAATTCTGCACAAATCCCAAACTATTAAGCTTTATTTTTTTATACTCATCTTTAACCTGTTGGACAAGAGTTCCCCCATGGAGAGTCTAACCAGTAGTTTATCCACGACGAAGCGGCTGTTTTACTCAACACTTCCTTTAGTAAAAGTTAAAAGGCCGTACCTTGATGTAATTGATATTAAAAACACAGTTTGAATCTGCTACGAAAAGATTTGATTGCACGAGGTCAAGCCATGTAGCTGTAATAAGTTAAAGTGCTTTACTCAATGATACGGAAATATATTAGGATGCCCTTAAGTTCATTAGTTACTGCCTTAGGTCATAGTTTATGCCCAGTAAATTTTATTGGAGTTCATTGTTATGGCAATGACCCGAACTCAGTCTGTGAAGTCTCCAAATTATTTAGTATAGATAATATATTTAGTGTAGATATACGATTATTTTTTTTACTCTTATCAAAATTGTGATTTCAAATCTTTCCAGTTTTGCCTTCGTAGTGGCAGATTTTGAGCAAAGTGGAAGTCTCTGCAGCTCCACCCTTTGTGTCCCCTGTGTGCCGACGTTGCTTCATTAGTCTGACACAAACACCTGGTGTTGCGCTTCCAGTCTCTGGAGGATGTTTCAGCATCTGGCACACACTGTGATCTTTTTTTATGTGTGTTTAATCTTTTTATTGACGTTTTATAATTAAAAGTAAGCAGAAACAAATCAAGGATAATATAAAAATGTGAAGTTTTGTGCAGTTGCGGCGGCACGGTGCAGCAGATTAGGAAAAGCATCCAAATATTAACAAAAAACATGAAGGATAAAATTGCAGTATGAAGTGTGACATCTTCACTGGCCACTCTCGGTGGCCGTATTCTTCCTGAGCAGAGCTGAGCATCAGAAGGGGGATCGATAAGACCCCCAAAGTTCACGGCTATTTGAGCAATCAATTCCAGGTTTTTATTAAAGCTTCTGTAATTAATAATCGCTTTTCAATGTGTCGCTTAAATTCTAGACTGCTTTGTGCCTGCCCATTATCTTCTGCCCCTTCATATTTTGTATCTCCCTCTCTCCTTTCCCTGGAGAGCCCCCGCTCCGGGCGCCCGTCCTGCTGCGGGTCAGTCCCAGGGGATGTGTAGCGCAGCCCGGGTCTCACCGGAGCTGCCGGTGCTCCAGGCTCACCCAGGGCTGTGATCCCTCCCCTCCTCTGCCACCCACCTCGGTGGCCAGCAGGGCTGGGGAGGTGGTCTTGGGGGTGTCGATGGATGAGAAGCTCCCCAGGACCTGGCAATGTGCACTGGCAGCACAGAAAGCCCCCGGCATCCCGGGCTGCATCCCCTGCAGCGTGGCCAGTAGGGCGAGGGGGGGATTGTGCCCCTCTGCTGCGCTCTGCTCTGCTCTGGGGAGACCCCCCTGCAGTGCTGCCTCCAGCTCGGGGGGTCCCCACAGCAGAAGGCCACGGAGCTGTTGGAGCGGGGCCAGAGGAGGCCCCGGAGCTGCTGCGAGGGCTGGAGCCCCTCTGCTGGGAGGACAGGCTGGGAGAGTTGGGGGGGTTCAGCCTGGAGAAGAGAAGGCTCCGGGGAGACCTCAGAGCCCCTTCCAGTGCCTAAAGGGGCTCCAGGAGAGCTGGGGAGGGACTCTGGATCAGGGAGGGGAGCCATGGGATGAGGGGGAATGGCTTTACACTGAAAGAGGGGAGATTGAGATGAGGTATCCGGAAAAAATTCTTGGCTGTGCGGGTGGTGAGCCCCTGGCGCAGGTTGCCCCAAGAAGCTGTGGCTGCCCCATCCCTGGAGGTGTTCAAGGCCAGGTTGGACGGGGCTTGGAGCAACCTGGGCTGGTGGGAGGTGTCCCCGCCTATGGTGGGGGGATTGGACTAGGTGGCCTTTAAAAGTCCCTTCCTACCCAAACCATTCTGTGGATCTAAGATTTGATCATTTCCCCTGCGCCATAGCCAAGGACTCTGTTCCTCCCAGCAGCCGTTGGCCGTGGAGAGCAGGATGCTCAGCTAACCGGGGGACTGAAGGACTCGGGGACACTCTCCACCTCAATTTGAGTGTGCGCGTGTGGCCAGCGTACCTTGGATGCAGAAGCCCCGATTCAGCTTGGTCTTAATGAGCACTTGACTTAAAAAAAGGTATTTATGTTTTCATAGCACCAACCAAGTTCCCCAAGGAGTAGATGGGAAGGTCTGTTGCAACAGCATGTTGCTTTATTGGCAAAATTTGGCAAGGAAGGGACAGAAAATGCTCTTGCTCTTAAAAAGTATGTTTTCTTGCGTAATTTTGAGTTAGGGACCATTAATGAAGTGAAACAGCACATTCTTTTCATCATTGCCAGGCTTTGTTTTTTTCCTGGGTGTTTTTACAACATCGGCCACGTGATATTAGTTTGTATTTTTTTCTGTAAGATGAGTTAAAAGGAATTGAAATTTTAATTACCTCCTTAATGTCCGATTCCAAGCGCTGTACCGGGCACGTGACATTTGCGCCTCTGTGACGTTTCGGTAAGGTGTTGCGTCGGGGAGCGCAGAGGCTGTGCTGTCAAAATATTTGAAAACATCAACATTCTTTGTCTTGTGCAGAAAGAAACGCTTTAGAGAAAACTCCGTACTGCTGCTGCAATGCTCCTCTGAGCTCACGCGTAACCTGAGGCACTCAAGAAATACAGGGGGAATAAACGGAATAAATAAAGAGGGAAATTGCCTATGGATGTCTCTGGCAGAGCTGAGGTTTCCGTTCAGGCATTTGAAAGGCCAGAGCCAAGTCCCACCGGTGAAATCATGCTTGAGTTTTACAGGAAGGACATCATGTATGTTGTGTGACAGCATTTCGATCCAAAGTTGACGTTAATAAAGTTTCAAAGCATCCGTGATCTGGGAAGTTAAAGATAAGGGAAATTCTATCCCATTTGGGAATCTTCCAGAAGCAGAAATGGCCGTGCCAGCGGGGGAGGAGCAGGGGGACACGGTCGGGACAAGGAGGAGGAGGGAGATTTTTGGCTGTTCGACATCGCTAACTTGCAAAGGATACACAGGGTTTGGGGTAAAAATATCCCGTTATCAATCAATAGCCGCTTGTTGGCAGCAGGGCTGGAACAGCGCCACAGTTATGGAAAAATGTGTTCGACTTAAAGATTTGTTAAATTCACAGCTTAACCCCAACGCCGCAGGTAAGCGCGCAGCCCTAGGCCAGCTGCCCTCAAAGTCCTCAAAAGCGATATTTGTCGGTTTTAAAAATACTTTAAGCATAAACTGTAAAAAAAAACCAACCACCAGTATGAGGGTTTTAGGAAAAAAATGGGATAGATTGATTTTTCTTATCATTATTTTAAGAACATTTTCTTCCTAAGGTGGGTAGGCTGGGCTGGGGGGTGCCCATGGGGCTGGGGTTGTCTGTGGGGCTGGGAGTGTCCGTGGGTCCGGGGGTGTCCATGGGTCTGGGGGTGTCCGTGGGTCCAGGGTGTCCATGAGCTTCCCCAAGCTCTGCCCCGGGGCCAGCGGGACGGGCAAGGACCACATCCACCCCAGGGCACCTCGAGGAGCATCTCCGTCTGCTGACAGGCTGAACAAACCCGATTATTCACAATCAAGCAAAATTTGGAGCCATTAGGAATGTCACCACTGTGATTTAATTAGCCGAAGATTATTAGGGGCGGCGTGCATTAATCTAACACAATGAAATCCCCATTGAAACCTGACTGGTTTATCAGGAGCATCAAATTCCTGCAAGGTCTGGGGGTTTCTTGGAGGGAGGAATAAGCGGGGAAGAGAAAACTGATCTTAAAATATTACGTGTTGCAAAAACGACCCGGTCGCTGGAGGAACCCTGTGCTCCTGCACCTCTGGGGTTTTTTTCCCCCGGTGCTTTTCTAAGGTTCCCATTTGTATCGCGCTTTTCAAACGTTGTTTACTGGATTGCCGGCCGCAGGTCGTCTGTGTGAAATACGGGTTTGAAGATGAAGTTCTAAAGGGAATAAAGCGAATACAATAGATGGAGTGGCCGTTTGTCAAGAAACCGACCCGCGCGAGCCCTTAAATGCTCTCTGCCGGTTTAGGTGGTGTAAAAATGAGAAGTGTGCTAATATAGGGCTCTATTGATCAGGAGCGGTCCCCGGCATCTCCCACTAGGAAATGTGATGTGCTGCGGCGAGTTGCTTCGCGAGGTGGCCGATCTGTCCTCCGAATGTCTTGGATGCCTTTTACCCACTCGCTGTCCGGGTTTACGTAAAAAAATGGGAACCAGAATGGAAGTTTCATGAGCGGAAAATAGGGTTGTGTTGATACGAAATCGCCTTTGGCCGCGACGGCTTCCTGAGCGCGTGCCGTGATGCGTGCGTGCAGAAGATGGGCTCTTCCCGATGTATTCGTAATGCGCACTTACACTCTGCAGAACTACGTTTTTGAGGAAAATGTAAAAAAAAATTAATTATTTCCTTTTATTAGATTTATTTAAATCCATATGAAGTGGTCTGACCAGCAGTAAGAGGTTTAACCTGCGAATCTCTTCCTCAATTTAAAAAGTTTATCCTCAGTGATTACAGAAATGGCAAAGAAAATGGCAAGAAAACATAATTTATTTTTTTTTTATCATAAATGAGGTATATTTTAGCCTTCACCAGCGTTGCGTGGTGAATGCCGGGCCGGGATTGTGTTTCCCAAATTGTTGGTGCACGGACACGCGGACCTGCAGGGACAGGGTTTCTGCTCCGTAGGAGCCACAGTCGCTGGGGATGGAAATTAGGGTTCCTGGGGAGGGAACTGTGGGCGCAGGCAGCTTAAAATCTGCTTAAAACCAAGGCTGCCATTTATGTAATTTGGGTAAATGCTGAAGTTCAGCGAACTGTTGTTTAAACTCACAATTTCCGAGGCGACAGGATTTCAAATACCACCTTGGGCTCTTAAGGAGAAGTGTGGAAGTGGATTAATTTACACGATTGTAGTTCGATGGTAGAAAAAGTCGGAAACACGGATATTCGGCTTCTCAAAAACTCAAAGGCGCAGCTCCGGGACGATGCAGCGTGTGGGGTCGGGTCGGACCGATGTGCCGATCTTTGTGGAGCAAATGAGCACTGCTTGAAATACCGCCGCTCCCGTTCGGGGTTACGAAGGCGCGTACTTCACCTGGAAAGAAGAAGGTTTTATTTTAATCCTTCCCTTTGCATATGAATAGCCTAAAATTTGGCTTTGTTTCGCGCATTGGCTGAAAACCCGGGGAAGAGAGAAGCCATGCACAAAGCCTGCGGATGGTGACGGGGAAATTGTAAGGAAATCGAAGGAAAAGTAGATTAAAAATAACAACTTCCCTTATATCGTCTGTGGAGGTGTTTTGCTTTGCCTCTATATTAAAATACAAAGCAGATTTTGTCTGTTTTCATATACTTTTTTGGAGGAGAAAACTGAGATAAATTCTCTTCTGGAATGGAGCCCATTAGTACGTGGGATCCTTTCAGGAGAGATACAGCATCGACAAGATGTGCGTAAATATTAGAATAATTTTGAAGCTGGGATCGGAGTCGTTTTCTTTTAGGAAATGCAGCAGGTGTAATTAAAGTTTTACTTTTACATCTGTCAAGATATCCAAGCGGGTAAAGCGCTAAGCAGGTTCTCCCTTTCCCCCCTGGATACCGCTGGGTCGAAGCTACAGCCTCAACCAACACATGGAAAGTTATTTTCCCTTCCTGGGGCTGTATTAGAAGTCAATGCGCTTCATCAGCATCACGTTAAAAAAAACCACCTTGATCTCAAAACCTTTCAAAGACCTATTTTTAGCTTAAAAATGGGCACCTTGGTTCTGTTTCGTTGCTGTCTTTGAGAAGGTGTTTGAAGTGGGACGCGCTCCTACGAGCCAGTGGCAGGGGACCATCAAATATTCAGGTTTTAACTACTTCTACTGTAAAAGTGAAAATACAGATAAACTTATGGTCTCTCTCACAGGGCAATTTATGACTTTTTTAACAAATTAAAAGTCTTGAAATGGTCTTCAAAATTTAAGACAGATGAAAACCCAAAATGGCTTCTGTACTTCATTAATGTTGCGTATTTTACTGTCATCTTTATGGCGTTTATTTGTGCTAAAGGATAAGGCTGAGACAAGCATCAGTTAAGGTAATGGGATTGTAAAGCAATCACGTAATTAGTTATCTGACTTCGATCATTTTTTAAAAAAATTTATAGCCACCTATTGAAAAGCTGCTTCTGAAAGGGAAAACAAACAACGGCGTATGAAACGAGCGGGCAGCAAAAGGGACGGGAGTGCTCCTCCTGGAAAGTAAAAGGATCTGATTTGCAGTGCTCTCGTAAGCCCCTGGAATGAACCCAGGCAGCGAAGGTGGGGTGTGAGGAGAGTGGTCACAGATCTAGAAATAGGGGTTGCGGCCAACCGTCCATGGGTTTGTTTTGTCCGAAGAAAATGGAAGGGAGAGAGAAGTCCCCCAGTTTGCTCCTCTGGCAGAGGGGTGGCCGTGTGGACACACATTACCATGGTAGTCATCATCTCCTCCTCTACCTTAGGCATTCATTCTCTCTGTTAGAAAGAATAAAAAAAAAATTATCCTGCTTAGGAGGAAGCTGTAAGTATATTTTTACTGCTTCTTTACTGCTTTCTTTTTTTTTTTTTTAAATAAAGTTGGAATATCAAAAAAGAATCCTAGAATCATAGAATCATGATTCTATGATTCTAGGATTCTTTTTTGATATTCCAACTTTATTTAAAAAAAAATCAAACCCCCAAACCAGAAGAAAGCTGAAGGGGTTGTGAGACGTTGCTTTCCAGCTGTGATAATCACTATACACAGAAATGTGCAATCTGGAGATGGGTTTGTACCATGGCGATGCGCCTGTATTTGCTGTGATTTAGCAAATTATTCAAAAGTATTCCGTTTCCAGTTATTCATTTTGAAGCGGTCTGGTTTTAGGAGCTGACATCTTGGGTTCGCTGTTCTCTACTGCAGAATTCCCCACTTAGGGTACCAAGGAAAGAGCATCCTTCGGGGAGTTTCTATATATCTACTTATTTCCCTTATATCTTACTTATATAAACCCCGGAATTCTCCCGAAATGTAAGGCATGTTTATCCATTCGTTAAATATTTCCCTTAAATTCTGAGGTCCGGTCTTTAAATTTCCATTAATTTGCACTGTTTGGTCTATTGAGGTTTTCATTTGTCAAAATTGTTAGCTCCTGGGTATTAGTTACGCAAATATTGATGTGTAGCTTTGGCCTGTTGGCTATCAATTGGAATCAGAAAATCAATAGACTTAATAGCTCCTCATTACAGAGTTGATGCATTTGCAAGGCTGAGTCGCGTATTGTCAGGGAACAATCAATCCAGTCAAAAACTATTACACCGTCACCGCCAGAAACGCTTTCATAATGTTTTGGTGTGTTGATAGTTGACCCGAGCTTCCCCAGCAGCTCGCAGCGCCAAATAACCCTCTTTTGGGGTCTCTGGCGGAGTTGCGAAGTCAGAGGCGTTGGGGGGCGGCTCTGGTGGTGCCAGCGGAGACTCGGCGTGCTCGTGATGGGCTCTCCCGGGGCAGCCCCGGTGCGGTTTACGGTGGTTTATATAAAGAGGTTTTGCAGGTAAAGACTCTGCTTTCTGGCTTCTGGCAGTGACCAAAAGGTCCTCGAGCTGTTGGCGCGCACCGGAGCAGCGCTCCCATTCCTTTAGAAGCAAATAAAGAAATAAATCAATTTACGCCCCAGCTCGGAACCGGTGGGGGGGGAAAGCACTGACCTCACAGCGTGAGCCAAAGCGGAGGAAAGCAGAGCCCGTTCTCCCCTCTCCTGAGATCCTCCAGCCGTTCCCTTCTCCTTCTCCAAGTGCGCGGCGGTGCTTTCGGGGGGTTATATCTGAAAAGGGAACGGTGAAGCAGGAAGGGAGCGCCTCGGAGGTGTCAGGCTTACGTAGGCGTGAGGCGATACAGAGAAAAGCACATGGCATTCACATTTTTAGTTTACAACTCTTTATAAAGTAATTAATTAAACATAGAATCATAGAATCATAGAATGGTTTAGGTTGGAAAGGACCTTGAAGATCATCGAGTTCCAACCCCCCTGCCATAGGCAGGGACACCTCCCACCACACCAGGTTGCCCAAGGCCACGTCCAGCCTGGCCTTGAACACCTCCAGGGATGGGGCCTCAACAACCTCTCTGGGCAACCTGNAAGTGCGCGGCGGTGCTTTCGGGGGGTTATATCTGAAAAGGGAACGGTGAAGCAGGAAGGGAGCGCCTCGGAGGTGTCAGGCTTACGTAGGCGTGAGGCGATACAGAGAAAAGCACATGGCATTCACATTTTTAGTTTACAACTCTTTATAAAGTTATTAATTAAACATAGGTGAAGAGTTTTGAGGTGGGTACAAAATAGATGTATATAGAGAAGATAATACCTAAAAATGACTATGGTACTTACAGCGGATTATGGAAGTGATTTCTGTAGGTAGAGACTCTGTTTTCTGGCTCGCAGCAGTGACGAACGTTTCCCGGAGCTGTTTGGTTTGAGGCTCCCCTGCCCCATCAGCCGGGCACCAACCCGCTCCCTACTCCGGTTAAAAAAGTTAATGATTATTTTAAATTAAATACATATATCTTGTATAATCTTCCGTGCGTTCGTTGAACTATACCAAAGGCCTCATCATTAGTGTACAAACTGCTGCCTTCGTTCTCCTCCTGTGTCGATACAGCGCGATGGAAACGGATCCCAGTGCCTCCTGTGCCCTCCTGGGATTGCGGGGGGTGCTGCCTCCCCACCTCTGCTGGGAGATCCGGCAAGCACAGAGAGCCCCCGGCATCCCGGGCTGCATCCCCAGCAGTGTGGCCAGCAGGGCGAGGGGGGGATTGTGCCCCTCTGCTGCGCTCTGCTCTGGGGAGACCCCCCTGCAGTGCTGCCTCCAGCTCGGGGGGTCCCCACAGCAGAAGGCCACGGAGCTGTTGGAGCGGGGCCAGAGGAGGCCCCGGAGCTGCTGCGAGGGCTGGAGCCCCTCTGCTGGGAGGACAGGCTGGGAGAGTTGGGGGGGGTCAGCCTGGAGAAGAGAAGGCTCCGGGGAGACCTCAGAGCCCCTTCCAGTGCCTAAAGGGGCGCCAGGAGAGCTGGGGAGGGACTCTGGATCAGGGAGGGGAGCCATGGGACAAGGGGGAATGGCTTTACACTGAAAGAGGGGAAATTTAGATGAGATATTAGGAAGAAATTGTTGACTGTGAGGGTGGTGAGCCCCTGGCGCAGGTCGCCCCGAGAAGCTGTGGCTGCCCCATCCCTGGAGGTGTTCAAGGCCAGGTTGGACGGGGCTTGGAGCAACCTGGGCTGGTGGGAGGTGTCCCTGCCCAGGGCAGGGGGTGGCACTGGATGGCCTTTAAAGGTCCCTTCCAGCCCAAACCATTCTGTGATTCTATGAAAATCACGATGGAAAAATGATCCCTGTGTTAGAGGGATACTTGTTAAAAGTTGTGTATTGTTGAAGATCATTTAGCTACTGCAGCCGTTTGGTTATGAGGAGCACGCTCCGTAATTAAACATCGTGAAATAGAGTTAAAAAGCAGGAACAGTCAAATCTATCAGTAAGGATACCGTAGCTGTAGTCTAATTTTATGTTAAAATGTACACTGAGAGGAGTAATTGAATACATTGCTCAATGTAAATGAGAAATGGCTCTGTGGACTTTAAATGAATTAATTATTTGCAGTAGGAAGAGCCTTACCTTTCTGACTGAGACTCCAATCCCACAGAAACATCTGCATTTCCTCCAAGTTCATGTGTAAGTCATCACGCGGAATTTAAAAGAAAGACGTACTTTCAAAGCATTGAGAACCTAAATATTTGCTAATGATTTTTTTTAAGTCTTACGTTGCTGTCCTCCAAAGCAATTGCAAGAAAGTTTTGTCATTCATTTTATTTAAGTATTTTTCTTCCCTGGAAAAAGGTTATTAAAGTCGAAGAAAAAAATCCAGACACTCGGTAAACATGTAGGATGAGTGAAATACAGACTAAATTAATGATATTTAAGATGACATACATAATTATAACAGAGAGGTCAGGGTAGGTGGCAGCTTTCCCAAGTATATAGAGTGTCAGAAAAATCCCCAAAGTATATATTTTAATTGAGTTATGTTTTCTTTCCTTCACGTTGAAGCATTAAGGTATTACCCCAGTCCCGGGCCTGTGTTCCTATAATTTAACATGGCAAAATTCCCAGATCTACGTTTTGCCAGTAAAACCACATCATGCACAGGCTCCTTCCAGCAATGAAATACCACTTTGTATTTGTCTCCAAATCATCAGTTTCTTTTTCGATTTGAACAAAAATATATTTAATATAAGGGAGGGGGGGGGGAATAAATTTCACGGGAGCGAGGATGAATTGAACGCGATTTTTGAAATGTGAGAAATGTGCGAAAGATGAAAGAAGCCGACGGATGCGACAGAAACAAACCAAATTATATGGTGAAGGGCAAATAATGCATAAATCGCGTGCGTGGCGTGTCCCGCGGAGCCGCGTTGGCCGAGCCTCGTCCGCGGGTCGGCGGCTTTGTGGGACTCGGGGGGTGGCCAGTGCCGGGGCTGGGCAGGGATGGAACCCCCAAAGAACCGACCGCGCGCCCTCTCTTTGAAGAAAAACGTGCTCATGCTCATGAAAAACAATACAAAGAATTGAATGGTGCAGTCAGCCGCGTAGGTTTTAGGTTTTCTTGGGCTGAGGTTGGCTTAAAGCGCTCGTGCCAACAGCCACAGACGGCTGGAGGGGCGCTGTGCCCCGTCTCCGTCAGCACCGAGGCCGTTTTCCATCGGGAAAGAGGCCTTCAGGGGCTCCGTGTACTGGGACATGGGGGAAATCACTTTGCTACACATATTCCCCAGAGAAGGAATCTATTATAATCGTTTTCTCCAATAACAATTGTAAGAAGGGGTTTTTTTCTCCCCTTTTTTTTTCAGTCTTTGATTTGCCTCCAGCCCATCCCAGTTACCAGCATCCCTCCCCGTGCGTCTCCAGTTACACTTCAACACAGCCCCGAGCTAACGGATGGGGCACGGGGGGTACGCGGACCCGACGGCAGTGCCTGGGCCGGCTGGGGGTGCGGGGGGTCCCGCTGGCTCGGCAACGGCGTCTGCTGCCTGAAAGGCAACGACACAAAGGGAGAACAGATTATGTGTGTCCCGGGAAGGCTCCGACCCCCAAGCGGGTGAACGGGATTGGCTAAATGAGAGGTTTGGAGCAGAGAAATATTCTTAAAGAATAGAAAGAAAGGCCGAGCAAACGTGAAATCCCTTCTCGCTCCGTTTCGGTTCGGCATCTCGGTTAGCGGTGTGCTCGTTAGCGGAGAGGTTTCAGCCCGTGCCTTATCCCCCTGGCCCCGTTCTGAGTGCGTGTGTGTGTGTGTGTGTGTGTGTGTGTGTGTACATTCGTGCGGGCACACGCCAAAGCCCCACCTCTGCGTTACAACGGACCAAACACTTGGAAAGGAAGGACAAACCCAGAATTGAGCATTACGACTTGCGTCGCAATTGCAAGTTTTCCGCAGGATCCCTGCCTCAGTCCGTGCTCCTTCGGTTTGGACAGTCTTTAGTTAATAGGAACTGTTAATTATTTTATATTCTCGTTATTCAAAATTCAGATCTGTACTTTATTTGAGCGTAGCTATTCAAACCTCGTCTTAAAAGCAGCATTATGAATTTCTTGACGGGCTGTTCTGGGGGCTCATCACTACAGGATCTGAACGTGTCACGACGTTCGTGCTTTTATCCTCGCAGCAGCCGGTGAGGGGAGTGCGTGTTATTAATTCGGGGTTTTTAAGAAAAGAGCAGAGACAGAAGTATAACAGAGTTTCAGCTTTGGAGAACTTTAAAAGCAGAACGTTGTCTTCAGCATACTTAATTTTGCATTTTATGTACCCAAACCCAACTCCTATGTCCTTCAGTTGCCATACATGAGTTGTTGGGTGCTCCAGCCCCGTGTTTCCCCAGAAATTGGGCAGTTAATGGCCATGGGGCGATTCTTCCCGTTGGGTGGAGGAAGAGTCTGGTGTCAGCGGCAGTTCTTCAGGGCACATTAACTGCAATTAACGTTCCCAGCTCTCCCTCCACCCCCATTTCCTTTGCTGGGAATTTTCCCATCCATGCAACACGCCTGTCCCCTCCGGGCTCCTTCGCTTCCACTGGGGATGGTTCCACTTTGGGAGCTGCCGGGAGCTGCAGAGAGATGGGCACCTGCCTCCGTTACACCGTCATCTTCACCATCATCTGGAGCAGCAGCGTTTAAAATAAAGTCTGAGGTTGTAGTTTGGTTGGACATAACGAACCATGCAACGTTGTGTATATTCAGCCCATCTATCTTCAGTTTTTGGGGCTGAAAAATAAGAAATCATGGTAAAGCAGGAGCTAACAGGATCATTTCCAAATATTATGGTTTGTGAGCCAGGGCAATCCCCAGCACAACTCCAGGCTGGGTGAAGAATGGCTGGAGAGCAGCCCTGAGGAGAAGGACTCGGGGGTGTTGGTGGGTGAGAAGCTCACCAGGACCTGGCAATGTGCGCTGGCAGCA
>VUYV01000339.1:600261-671924 GCA_008711295.1 Anarhynchus alexandrinus
TTTTTTTTTTTTTTTTTAGGAAAAGCAGAATTAAAATCCAAAAGTAATCAGATATTTACATTGTAATTAAAGGTAGAGATCAGTATTTTTAATTCTGCCTAACTGAAGTCAGACTTTAAGACCTTATTTACTCCCTGATATGAAACAGCATTGTTTTCAGACAATTTTCCAAAAACCCAATGTGAGACATCCAGGTTTCAGCATTTTACCTGCTGCCAGGTAATTTTGGCTGCCAGGTCTTCTAGGGAACTCGGATGCTTTTGTCTTTGGAAGCAGGCAAGCAAAGGCCAGTTCAGTTTTACCATCTAACGGTGAGGTGTTTTAAATTATCACTGTTTCTTTCCCCGAGAACGTGCATTTTCTTGCCTTTTCAGAAGTCTCTGAGAAGTTCATGCGGCTTCTTCAGGAAGTGATCCAAAACCCCAATTTCACTGTTCTGCAAGCTCGCTCATTGCCTTTGGCAATACCTTTTTTTCCGCTTCATGTGTTTAGTACGGACGTTAGCCCATGTCCAGTGTGTCCCACCAAGCACGCTGAGAAGTATTTGCATGAGGATCCTTTCATGGGCACGTGTTGCAATGGGAAGAACGCTGAATGCTCAGTGAAGATACTGCCACGTTTGGGAGTTTGAGGATAAAATGCTCAGATGCATTTCTTTCTTTTTAGTCAATAGAGCCTACTGAACTACAGTACGAACCCGTAACTATCGGAGCGGGAACTGCTGATGCACCTGCTCCTGAAAAAGAGCCACCACCTGCCAATATTCCTACTGCCATCAAATATCAAGATGATAATTCTTTAGCGCACCCAAATGTAAGTGTACCCATATTTACTTTATCTTTAGAACGACACAGCCCATTGAATGAGAGGAGCTTCGCGTGACCTAACAAGCGTTTTGCTTGCTGCTCATCAAATAAGCTGTGGTCTGAAGGCTGTTAATGAACGGGTCACTCATTGGCTCAAAGAGGATCACACTCCTGGCATCATCCAACAGAGAATAATTACAAAAGTAGTTCACCAGTGATGTTATTTTTAGAGTTACAAACAAATTTTATATCAAAGTAGCATACTAATTTAATGCAGGGGAATTTAAGATCCTGATCATATAAAAATTCCCGTTCAACAAAAATTCAGGAAAAATTGCTTTTGATTTGTGTAGTTGGAAATGTGGTAGAAGACTCAGAACTTGCCCACCTTGCCAAATCGTAAAGCTTTAAATATATGACAAACTTCAGATAATTTTAAATCACTGTGGCTAAACTGATGCAAATTCCTTTGTGAGCACTTGTAATTGGAAATAGGAGTACTTACAGTAGAGTTTTTTTAAGAATTAGCAAGTTAAAAATGACTTTCAGTAAATAAACCCATGAGAGTTCTGTATAATGAACACAGGTAACAAAGATCGTGACAAACTTGCTGTTTCAGGAGGAGACTGAAATTGGAATGTCTTGGCTTTCCAATTATTAAATGTCTCTACCTGTACTAATGTATTTATATCACCTCTGTATTTTAACACCCCCGTGCAGCTGAGTTTTTTCTGTGGGCACTGAAATAGTCGCCACATATTTCAACAGAATATAAAAAATAAAGCGAAAGTGAATGACTTGTGCCTGCTTTTCTTCCTCTCCCCTCTGTCTCACAGCTGTTTATCGAGAAGGCAGAAGCAGAAGAGAAGTGGTTTCAGAGGCTGATTGCTCTGCGGCAGGAAAGGCTGATGGGCAGTCCGGTGGCCTGAGCAAACTGCTGTGACCATCACATACCGGTTCTCCATGAATGCTAAGAAATCCTACCATTAAATTGTTTTCTTTTTCTCTTTTGAGGGGATTTTAATACTCAGTATGAGTCGTACAGAGAATAAATATTTCATTTGAATAAACAAGAATGTTCTATCCTCTGTTCTTTTCCCGAACTCATTGCTGGGTGACCTGTACCGCTGAGCTCCCCGCTGTAGATGGCAAGGCTATCAGAGCAGTGTAATTTTCTTTTTTTGTACTGAATTCCTCTGGGGTGCAAAAAACCTGACAGCCCAAGGAGACGTAATTTTATACCTCCCAATCAAAAAAATATATATAACCGTGTAGCAGTTTAAAGATAAATGAAAAAATAAGACTGTCAAAGAAAGTTCAGATTTACCAGCGCTCAGACAGTAGGAGCACAGGCGATACCACCCTGGGCCATCACATCCTCTGCAGCTGGAGGAGGATTCAGGGCAAATGATATCGCTGTTATCTCTTCTTCCTTCCGTTCTGCGTTACGGGAGCAGCTTTCAAATCTCGAACATCTGTGCACAGTCTCCTTGCTGAGGGGCTCTTCTAAATTGATGCGTTCATCCGCCCGCTCCAGCCGTAGCCGGGTTCCTCACTTCGGGTGGGCTTGAGTGGGAAGAACTGGTTTACATTTCCTTGAACACCACGACAACCCACTACTGTCAGCATCCGGGAGGAGATGGAAGGAAAAAGTTATGTTATCCTTTTAAACAAATCTGTAAAGTTTTCAGCAGGTTTCAAGAAATATTATTTTCTGAGCCATTTTAAGCATATTAAAATGTTTGATAATCTGGAAAAGACAGCTTTGTATGAACTCTTAATGGGAAATAAGAAATAAATATTTTTAATGGGAAATTATTGTGTGTAGAGGTACAGACCTTTGTCGAACAAGACTTCTGTATAGAGTTACGGTTTGCAGTCTATGAAGCTTCTGTTTGTCCAGGTTTGACTTTAAAACAATAAAAGATTAGTCTCATTTGAACATATCAAATTTATCCTGAGTATACTTACAAAAAAATCTGTCCGTCATCCAACTAAATGCCAGAGATCAACCAAATAAAATACAACAGTATTTCTTCCGAGGTATCTAGCAAAGCTGTGAGAAAACTATTAAACAAGTAGAGGACTAAACTGAGCCCCCCACCTCTGGACGTACCTCATTGGAAATTCCCTGCATCAGCTTTCCCGGGTGAGCGGAGAAACTCATTTAGTGTTACTTTCCTTGTTCTCAGGTCTGTGGTGAAAACAAAAAAAAAGGAGGATGATTCTGGAAATGTACTTTTGTTGTCTTATTTTTTATATGATGTAAAAGGAAAATGTATTAAATTTGCATTCTAACACATTTTTACTTTTTCTTTATGAACAGTGTTAGTTTTACTTGGTCCTGCATTAAAATGGCTGTCTGCGTTTCAAGACGATCATGTCTGCAACAAAAACTGGGGAAAAAAATGTTTCCTTTGTTTCATTTCAGCATTTTCAAATGGTAAATATTTGTCATCGTTCTGTTTTCTAATCTCCTTCTGTGTTTCTTTCATAGTAAATAAAAACTATTTGATTTCCATGTATCACACAGGTGTGAATTCCTCTTTTTCACACATTATGTGGGATAATTTGGGTATTTTTATTGGAAGCAAAATGATTCCTTTTATATAATTCACAACCCTACAGGATATTAATAAATTCTACAAATTGGTCTTTTATAGGTAAATAAGACTTAGCGGTAATAATAGGGTGCACCTACTATTGCTTATCAATGAACAACTAGATTTGTCCAGCAAGTCCGTGCTGGAGGGGAATTGTGAGCAAGATCTGGAAAGAAAATGGAAATAGCATTTAGATAATCCGAACTGAATCGAAATATGTACTGAAATAGGCCAAACATAATTTGACACACAGAGCAAATCATTATAAAGTTGATTTTTATAGTTCCAGTTGCAGATTAGCGATCAGAAGAACCAATAAATAATGACTCCGAACTCTGTGGCTTTCATGAAATATGTAACTTGTGTGTTGCCCTGGCGTCTCTGTGGAGACAGTTCATTTAAGTCGGGTTTTCTGGTTTAGGCCCTGTATTCTGTCACCCTGTCTCAATTCCTTCTTTGAACATTCATTTCGCATACTTGAAGTTTATGAAGCTGTTGGCGTTGGGAGATGAAGGAATTGTCAGGATGGAGTTTTTACCCAGATACCATCTGTTACAAATTAGAAAACGTACTATCCTTCTTGTTCCAAACCTGCAAGTTCACGCAATGCAGGTTTCTAAAGATGCCTAAAGCAGCACAGTGATGCTCAAGTGCGTGTCCTGGAGGTGAGAGCTCCCGTGGAGCTGAGCAGCGACCTCAACAATGCCAGATGTTGTGTCTTGCAAGCCAGTTTTAATCTCACCGTGGATCCCTTGCTGGCTATGGCTAAGCTGAATATTCAAAACACGGATCATCGAGAGGTGAGTGGCATTTTTGCAAGATCCATTTGCAGCGAGGCTCGGTGCTTTCCGGAGCTGAGCGCTGTCGGAGCGGTGCTGGATGAGTGCTCTGCCTTGCCGAGAACCTGCCATCGCTGATGCCACAGCTTAAACCTTCAGCAAAAAGAGATGAAGTTCCACTGTGTTTGCTCCTGTAGAGTAAAATAAAAGTTGTGTAAGACCAGCCCATAGGGTTGTAAGTGTAAATGTTAAGACTGCAGCACTCTTGATTCAAGTTGTGCAAACTATTTCCTTATTTTGCTTTTACTTGAATAGCATCCTGTGATAAATTATTCATTTTCCTGTCAAAGGCAGGCAGATATTTGAGTATCAGAAATGAAATATGGAAGGCGGCAGCAACATCGCAAATAAACTTCACTCTGTAACCGGCTATGCACGACTAAAGAGAATTTTGATGAACTCACTGCCTAAAATTATTTTATGAGATTTCGACACATTACAAATGGGCTGTAGCCAAATCTATGTGCACTCCACCGTTCCACATGTGGGGCCTTTTTGCTTGTGGAAGAGATAGCACGTGTTACCTAATCAGCCAGATACAAACCTCATTAACTATGTCGTAACTTGGACACGAAACTCCTATCAATGTGTACAAATTAATCACCATTAACCTGGGAAAATGCATTGCTGACTCCCAACCCACACTTTTCCTGATCTGAAAAAGTGTGACACGCTTTGACAATAATAATTGCATAGAAACATAGAAAGACATCCTACTTTCTTAGGGTTTTTTTTGCTTTTAAGGTCTCCTGACGTTCTCACAATCAGCATTTAGGACTCCTGTCTACAGCGAGTTTATTTCTTCGTCGTATTTTCCACTTTGCTCTGTGCTCCTGGTGAAAGGGAATGGATTCCGGATTACAAAAGGGAAAGAAACAGCTGTTTGCTATTTATCCGACTAAAGCACAGGAGTGTGAGGGGTGCTGTGCAGCCCACAGAGCCAGCGGTGACTCGGTTTTGTCACTCAGGACTCATGCTGGCACGTCTCTGATACAATCAGCTCCCACACAAAGTTCCTCCTAGTGCCAAACTACCTTAAATCTGACTCAGGCGAACCTGCGTAGGAGTGAAAAGATAATGCTGTAACTTGAGCCATTCAGAGTTCTGGTAGTCAGCAAAGACCTCTACCCCTCGAAATTACATTAGCAAACTCATTTCACTTAGCCTGCTGAACAGCCACCGTCAATTAAGATCAAACCAGGCTGAGTTTGATTTGATAACTTTTAGGTAAAATGTTCGCTAGCCCTTTCTGATTTCTTGAGTCATCCAGCATCTCCACAACTATTTTTTATTATGATAATTGCTTGCAAAGGAGCTGTGTTTAGTTTTTTAAATGATGATTATTGTTACAACATTTCAGAAAGTTTTTTTGCTACTAAAATAATGGTATCTAAGAAAACAGTGCCAGCCAGGAGATCAAATTTTGCTACTTCTGCTACAGTTGCTCTGATATGAGCAGGACTGGATGATCCCGAAGGCCGTTTTTCCATCAGTAACCCAAAACCAACCTTCTCGATGATTACAGTTTTCCATTTGTCAAGTTACAAGAAGCAAGTTATTTTTAGTGGAGATCCTTGAACTCTGGAAACCTGTTTCAGGAGAGATCAGCCTGAACCCATGACTTAATCCACATATGACATAGGGCTGCGGCGACTCCGCAGCTTGCAGCAGTGATAAAAAGCAATGCTAGAGGTATTATTGCTCCCGAATTTTAAATAGTCACCATTTGTAATTTTGCCTTAGTGCAGCATTACCTGATTTCTTTTTTTCCTGGCTGTTCCCTCCCCTCCTTGTCTTGCTCCTTTGCTAAGACCTCAGAAAAAAGAGTAGCAGTGGCTGGGCCGGATTATGTGACACTGGGGAGCAAGACTTAGACACTGAGTCACTCTGGAATTGCCACGCCGGGGTGAGATGTGACACGAGACATCTACTCTTTCTGGAAGGAAGCAGGAGTTGAAGCTCAGCCCGGGGAGTGCTAAAACCAGCACCGGGCTGTGCTTCACTTCCCCCCATCAGGGTGTGAGTCTCCTCAGCTGGAAACGGTTGTGCCACGATTTAAACCCAGGTGACAATGAAAGTGGCTACTTGGCTATCGTTTTGCTTCTTCAAAAGCACAACATGGATGGGGGCTGCATGGTTGCAGGGAGAGTAACGATAGGAGAAGCTTTTCAGTCCTTGGGCATCGTTTTTGAACGCACGATTTTGAAAAGGCTGTAGTTTAAAAGGTGTCGTCTCTGCCGAGCTGCCACTGCAAAAATCTCATTCCCACTAGATGTCTCTGCCGTCCCAGAGCAGTTGTCACGCTGAACAGCAGTGGCTGTCTAGGAAGGCCACAGAAATGAGACGCACAGAGTCTGAATTTGCCTTTTTTCTTCCTAAGCAGAGCTAACATCAGGGTATCAAGGCAGAGCGGCTTCTCCCATAGCTTTCTGTTGCCTTGCAATCTACATCTTTGCAAACAAAAAAATACTGCTCGCAAAGGTAAGCTCCAAATACTGACTGTCTGCGTGGCGCGGTCCCCGGGGGAGTTTGTAGGAAGGAAAAGTGGAGTCTTCTGCTCTCATGTCAGCAAAACCAGCTGCCTGGGGCCGTGCTGGAGCTGGCCTGGGGGTGACAGGAGGGATGGCCACCTCCCTGGGACGCTGCCGGTCTCCTCGTGTCTGCAGGCAGCAGCTGGATTTCCATGTTACGGTTCTGAAAGGAAGGCATAAACAAATCTCATTAATTATTATTAACGGAAACTAAATGCAGCTCACATTTGTAAAAATGTTGAATAGCATTCTTGGATACCTCTCCAATGAATTTCAGAGTATTTTTTTTTATAAATTGTTGTCGCCTTATTTCAGTATTCATACAAGTTACAGAGCTGGGTGACTATGTGAATTGAATATATATTTAAATAAAATATTAATGTAAATGTTATTACATGTCTACCTCTAGTTGCTTGCAGTAGAACGATGCTTTTATCTGACATTTACGAACAATTTATAACAAACTGCCTTTGCAAAAGACTGCACTGGGCCGACATTACAGATGGAATGTAATCAGTTTTGTAACAACACTGTCAAAAGGCCACTTCCACTAAAAATACGCTTAAGCCTCTGGAAATTGCACTGCATCTTTAAGCCTACCTGTAAAAGAACTTAACTGGAAGAAGTAAGGATACCTCATTTATGCCAATACATTTTAAATTTAAATAGTAACTGCTGATCCTTACAGAACTGACTGGGGATTGAGCACTGATTGTCTGAGTCCTCTCAAATTACCTTCAACCTTGCCTCTGACATTGCTCGGCCGTACATGGAAACCACAGCGCAGAACCGAGCGGAGCTCCCGCCTGCTCCGGTACCAGGCTTTTTCCAAAATAGTTCAGAAAAAAAGACCTATTTTTAATATACTGTGCTGGTTCTCAAGAGTTAGGTACACAGAGTTAAACATTTTCCTACGCTTTTGGAAGACGGGGGCTGCAACAAATGTAATTAAAAAGTAATTGCGTAATAAATGCTGGGCTTTTTTTTTCTTTAGGTGAACAGTGAGAACTCTTCTTGACAATTAGCACTGACAATTAATTCTTGCCTTACCTGTGAAACTAGCCATATTCTGAGCTGTAGAAACTTGATGTTGTGATAACTTGTGCATTTAATATACTTGTTCTCTACAGGACTAATTTGAATATGGCTTTAATAATGCCTGCTCAACTAGCAAGATTCATTTTTAGTTTTAGAGACAAACAGCCTAAGGCAGGCAAGACCTTTCGAATGAGCTCAATTACTTGAACAAACACAGTACTGTCCAAACTGTGGTCACAAATTTTAAACAGTGGAGAAATTTGGCTTCACCTGGCACAAACCAGCTGAAGCAGGAAAGCTTGTTTTTTGGTTTCCTATGGAAATTGGCTTTTGCAGGCGCATCAAGCAGCTCTTGCTGCCTCGCTGATTTATAGCCCTGGGGGTGTGTTGCCATACATTTCGCATTTTGCTTTGTCTGATTTTACAGCTTGAGGCCATGGCCAAATTCTGAGCTCAACTTTGGCAATCTTCACCCTTAACTTGATAAAGAATTTGCCCCAGGAATCCATTTGCCGCAGTAACGACCAGTTTGTTACTATCACTGGTTCTAAGAGCAGTGCCCCCAACACGCAGCCTGGTAGAAGAGGGTCTCTCCTCTCGGTGCACAGATTTGCAGAGGAGTCAGTCATCTCCCGCACGCGTTGCTGCCGGGCGGATGGAAGGAAGCTGAAGGAAGCAGCAACGTAAGCACCAAGTGGTTTTGCCACAATCATCAGAAAAAAAACCCTCGTGGATGCCACAGTGCTGAGACTATACGATTTTTTTCTCTCCCTCCCAGTGCCAGAGAGAGGAGAAGTTGCCAGGATTTAAGAAATGTGTCATCTCACAGAAGACTGTTCAAGTTCAGTATCTTCAACATGTATTTTTTGGTCATTTGGCCATTGGGAATGGCGAAATGAGATAGCTGCAAATTACTGAACTAACTCAGGAATAAAACTCCCTCTGCTCCCTAATACTTTAACGTGTGCTGCCAAAGTTTTTATAAATCAATAGTTACTGTACATGATGGCAACAGAGCCCATTTAAACAAATATTATTTTTGGATCAAATCCCGGAATCAATGATAAATGCTCACAGTGGGGCCAGGTCTTGACTGGTTTTTTGTTATGTTGGGGGTTTTTTTTGAGAATATGTATATTTATATGCCTCAGTTTTCACTCTGCTAAACAAAAACAAGAACAGAAGATAGAGGGAAAGGTCACAAAATTAGGGCTGATTAAAAGAAATGCTGTTTCATGTGATGAAAAATTAAACTCAGGGATTCATTGCTACACGACGTAATGAAAGCCAAAAACTTAGAAAATCTCAAATGGATTATTGCTTGTATGGATGATCTGAAAAGTAACATCCAAATACTTTTTAAAAGAAACAAAAGCTTATCCTGCAGGTCTTGGAAACGAGTTTGTGTTATGCTGATGCGACAGGCCAAGGGCAGGCTGTGTCGCACACAGCTCTTGTGCACTTTCTAGCAGTTTCTCACGAAACATCTAGACCAGGTAATTCGTAAATAATATACTGGACACCCCGCAGCCTTACCAGGTAATCCAACCTGGAGATTCCTACGTTGCTTATACTGGTATTTTGTAAACAGCTATTAAGTAAGTAAATGATATGAAATACTGATTTTTAAAAGGGAGCCAATCTCTCACGTTTCTGTGAATCTAACAGAATATACTTCACCACTTCTTTCAGCTCTCTCAACAAAACACAAAAATAAATCTCATTCTTTTACTTTGCTGAAGCCTTACAGATATGGAAGACTTCTACTTGACACAACACGAGGATCTCTCTTGCAGTCTAAATGATATTTGTTGCCCTGACAACAGCACGCAAGCATTATTTATTAGTTCATACATTATTGATAATCCTCTAATTTGTGTGTGATGGGAGGAAGTTGGTCTGCGAGTAAGTTATAAATGGAAGGTTATCAACAACTTGTAGAAGTCGGTGACAATGCTATATATAGCTAGTCCCAGCGCACGCTCTGCTGATGCCACAAAACATGTTTCTTACCCACCAGTGGTGCAAGTACAGGGTTGGGAATCTCCTGCAGCCATGAGTTTCTACTGCAGTCTATGTAGAATAGTCTTTTTTTTTTTTATCAGCTTCAAAGACAGAACAGTAGATTTTAAGGATCTTTCCTGATTATATACAGAGCCCAAAGAGAGTCTCAGAACGTACACAGAAATGTTTTCTATCACAAATTCTTGGATGGAAAAATAGAAATTTTTCGAATAATAGTAAAAGACAAAAATCTCTTCCTATAAAAAGCAGGAAATAATCTTCCTACATAAAACATGGTTCAACTTATCTACTTAACGCTGACAGTATACTTCTGGAGAGGTATTATATATTTCATCAGACAAGAACAAAAAGACCTCTGGGTAACACCAAGAGATAGTTTTACTTCTGCCTTGCTCCGTTTCCTTCATCAGTAAAAGACTGATGTCAGACCTGGCAGACAGGTCAGCCCTGGCATCTTCGAGCACCAATGAAGAGACTGAGAGGATGTCTCATGATTCAGATTAGATTTCAATAGAAAAGTCTCCTGCTAATGAACTAAGGAGCACTCATTCTTTTTTTTTTCCTTGGTGTCTTCTTTATGTAGGCAAACTGGGTATTTATTTTTAATGTTACTTTTTAATTTTGATATGTATTTATTTTTAAAACAGGGGAACTTTATAATTTATTTATAATAATTACATATTTTAAAATCTCACTAGCAATATTGTCCTTCGGTGTACAATCTTAAAATGGGTTCTGGCTCTCATTCTCATAAACGACTTGCTGGCTGGCACTTAGCCTATTTAAACTTGTATGCAGGAATGCAATTTTCACCTCCAAGTGTTAAGCATCCCTACTGGTTAAAAATAATCCTTGCAGAGAAACTGTAGCTGATGACTACCCCGATATAAAGGCAGAAATATTTCTGTATTTCTCAGCAATTGCACCAAATGTTTTCCACATATTTTAGTACATTTTACATAGGTGTGCTATACTGAATAAGTTGATAATAAGTTTCACAAAGTGAAATAGCTGTGGAAAAGAGCCACTCGGCATGGAGAAGTGTTAGTAGAAAATGTTTGGGGCAGGAACCTAAACACATATCTTTGGAATCGAGAGAGAACAGAGAATTATAAATACCAACAAAACGTCAATATGGCAAAATGACCTTTTGTTCTAGATGAATATGTTCAACAAAGCTCTGAAGTCTGAATCAGATTTAAATAGTCATATCACCAAATTGAGTAAGAATTAAGAAGGTAAATTAATTCCTAAGGGAAATCACTGTAGATCTCATTAGTTCAGGAACAAGATACCTTAAAACTTTTAATTAAAGATAATATTTACTGCAAATGAATAAGAGTTGGCAGGTTTCAGCAGAACCCATAATCTCATTTATGCAAAGTTTTCTTATATTAAGGCAGACATCATTAATCTCATTGGAGATGCCCTCCAGACTGACAGTGCTGTAGCACCGAGGTGATTTCTTACAGAAGTCTTTTTATCTACACAAAAGAAATCTAACTCAAGCAGACACAAACCATAAGAAGGCCTGAGCAATTAGAGATATCACTCTGTGCAAATAGAGTACTGACTTTATCGTGTTAGTGAGGCTCTCATAATGAGCTCACTTCTAACGGGGCCCATCTTTCCACTTGCAGCCAAAAAATTAACAATAACTGGAACTCATATTGCTTAGTTATCTGCACAGCAATCCAGCTCTGGATCTGCTCTGACTTGGAAAGAAATTTCATCTTTTGGAGTCAGAGTCTGCATAAAATTAAGTAGCAAACTGTAGATGAGCTGATGTATACTGAACAGCTGTTGGAAAGCTCCACATTTCTGTTTCATCGTTGCAGAGAAGCGGTTTCTTTTTACAAGGCTGAATTCATACAAAGGCTTCACGGCGCTAACTGAACTCGTAGTCTGTTTTGTATCTGTGTTCAGAAACTGTAAATAGCTACTGTAAAAACATACCTAGTTAGGTTTTGGTAGAAGACTGCAAACAAGTTAATCACACTGAAACAAACACTTTGAGGAGATAAAGCTCCAGGAGGGTAAGAATTTGCAGGATTTTGTATTTGACATGCTAATTATGTTAAAGAAAATTCACCTTGCTGGTTTGTAGCGGGTTATAAGTGAACATTCTAGCATACCATGTCATGGATATTAATGAACTGCTGTAATAGAAAAACTGAACTGATCCAGGGCATCTGCCTATTCATCAAAATATAATGACAAGTAATTAATAAATAAGCACTGTATATGACCTAATCACTATGGCACAGCTACTGCTTACTGCATGTCTAGTATCAATACACTCTAGCTTCAGAGGAGTTTTAAAGAGCTTTAAAATCGGTGGATTGAAAGACTAACCACAGTGCAGAGGAAGATATTACTACAACGTTTGTAATATTTTTGTGTGCGGTTTGAAACAAAGCTTGAATTCTCTCTCTGAGCAATAAAAAAGTTCTTTGATAACATCATAACTGGCACAAGATTT
The DNA here is from genome assembly GCA_008711295.1 of Anarhynchus alexandrinus. Classification (NCBI taxonomy): domain Eukaryota; kingdom Metazoa; phylum Chordata; class Aves; order Charadriiformes; family Charadriidae; genus Anarhynchus; species Anarhynchus alexandrinus. Next base: position 612,586 of record VUYV01000339.1, read on the forward strand.
CGTTATAAAAAGCCCCAAAGCGGCAGAGTTCACTTCCATGACTACCGCCTGATTTGTTTTATTTGCTAATCTTTCATCAGAAATGTACAAACAGTTCACAGACTTCACCTGGATAATCAATGGGTAACCCTTTTTCTGTCAGGCTTCCCTGCCCACCAGTCAGTCAGTATAAACGTTTGCACTGTAACAACTGCTCAAACTTGGGAGTGCATCTTAAGGCTGCAATATCACCACTTGCTAGGATCTAAAGAGAAGTCTACATCAGTAGACAGCAAAATCAATGCTCACTCGATTACAGATATTTTTCAAAAATATTGCAGGCTCAGTTCATTCATCTTTTATGTCGGTTTTCCACTTTGGGCCCAATACCAGCAGAGCTGCTTCTGCAGCATGATGGATCTTAGCAGAACGAAGGATCTACTTTCATGACTGCCATATAAATACTCCGATGCTCTCTAATCCCACCTGGTTATCCCGAGCACATTTTCTATCTTTCCCCTAAAATGGGGGATATTGAAAGAGATGTAAGGAGAGGAAGGAAGAGCCTTCACCTGCCTCTCGGCAGGAGACACAAGAGAGGAAACAACCCCCAGGCTCACGGCTCTGAGAAACTTTGCCATCTAGACCAGGAGAATTTTGCCAAACATAAACTTTTCTCCACAATTCTCCCATTTTATGAAGAATGAAGGTGACATTCCTATACCTCTGGTTCTTTCAAACTGCTCTCCTTCAGAAGTAAGTTTATATATAACCATAGTTCTCATACACACCCCTACATGTTCACAACCACTCCACTCTTCAGGAAACATAGATAACACTCCCCATGTATTTGCTCCATTCTTTCACTGGAACCTTCCTTTGGCAACCGTGCCCAGCGACAGGGTTTGCTGAAGGGTTTCTCCTTTAGAGCCGGCCACAGGACTTGCTTCTTGCTGCCGAGAAGACAAAGAGCTCTTTTTCCCTTTCTGTTTAACCAGTAATCCTAACCATTCTCACTCCCAAAGCCGGTACAGTTAAGCAATACAGAATGAACTGCTGGCTAGAAGGTAACTACCGTAAAGCCTCAGAAATCGGATATGCCTTGTGAGTGCTCAGCTGGTGTGGAGTGACAGGTAATCCCGATCCACAAACGGCTGTGACGGCCACCCACAGCCAGAGCAGCAACTGCGGTCAGATACCCTTCCTCCATCTCGGCCTCAGTTTTTCCTCATTGCTATATTTTGCTGGAACAGCTATTTATGGCTGCTTTTAGCATAGGCCGTTGATGCATTCCACTGAGGTGCCACTGCTGGTCCCAAGGCTCCCGCTCAGGCAAACCCCTGGTTTCCAGCCGCCGGGAAAGCGGAGGCAGCCCGCCTCGCACAACACGGTCGCTTTATTTTACTGCCACCTACTGGAAAAAACATAATAATTTTTAAAATTGCTAAGGACGGGGCAGCGGGCGACCGCGGCGACCCGCAAACGCCTGACAGGAGCTGGGGTGGAGGCCGGGCCTACTCCCCGCCGGGGCCTGCACCCCCCCAAGCCGGGCCGGGCCGTGCCCCGCCGCCTCCCCGGGCAAAAACGGGGTTCGGGGAGAGGCAGCCCGAGGGGCAGCGTGGGGGTCCACGCGTGGGGCTGCGCCCCGCTCCCCCCCGGCCCCCGCGCCGGGCTCCGGGCCGAACCTTCTGGAGCCGGGCCGCGGCGGCGACGGTTGCCACGGTAACGGCGGTCCCCCCGAGCCCCGCCCCTCTAGGAGTCGTCACAGCCGCGGCAGCCAATGGCGGCGCTGGCAGGTGTCACGTGGGGCAGTGGGCGCCGCCGTGAGGGAACGGCGGGGCCGGCGGCGCTCACACCGGCGGGGAGCCGCAGCCATGTTCGGGGGCCTGGGGCGCTGCTTCGAGGAGGACCCCTTCTTCCGGTGAGGGGCCCGGCCGGCGCCCTCCCGCGACCCGGGGAGAGGGGTCGGGCTGGCGGGCGGCGGCCACTGGGGCCCCAGCGCCACGGGGGGCTGCGGGGTCTGAGGCGGCGGGTCTGCGGCGGGTCGGGGGCGGCGGGTCTGAGGCGGCGGGTCGGGGGCGGCGGGTCTGAGGTGGCGGGTCGGCCGCCGCCTGAAGAAGAAGCGTTTGGGAGGGTCTTGTCGCCATGGGGGACGCGTGTCTGAGCGCGGTTGAAGCGCCGGTGTGGTTCACGGCCGCGCTTCTCTCGTTACCCGAAAGAAACGAACGTGCGGAGTGCCCTTTAAAACTATGTAGGGGTTAAATTGTTGCCAGTGATTTTTAAATGCCAGAGTCTTGTCTCTTACTCCTCTCTTCGGTAATGCTTGTAATATTTCCTGTCTCATGGCGCAGTGAAGAACTTACTCATAATTTCATAGTGACATCTACTGAGAAAAAAAATCTTCGCCTCCATTTCTTGAGTTTCTTGATGTTGTTTTTTCTTTGGTTTCCTAAAAAGCAGACAGGTGCTGGATGTTCTAGCTTTTCTTTCCTTTATTTTTTTTTTTTCTGTAGACTGTTTCTGAGCTCCTGTTGTCGATGCACACGCTAAAGATAACACCAGCTGCTTTTGCATTAAAACTTTGCAAACCTGTGTGTGAGATCAGTAAAGGCAAACTGTCAGTCCTTGTACTGGTTTCCTGAGTGGACGTTGATGCTTTAGCTCAGCAGGTGTTTTTTTTTTTTTAAATTTCTATACCAAAGGCACAATGGTTGTGCTGGTGGTAGAGCACCTCTATGTATTCAACTCTGAAGTCAGTTTATTTTTGGTGGGAATCTTCTTTTGCCACTGGAACTTAAATGTAGGTAGTGTGTCTGTGCAAATGCTCCCCTGGAGTGCTGGAATAACCAAAACTACTGAAATATCTACTCTGGCCCCATTTGAGGTCTTTTGTCAGAAACTAATCTGTAGCGGGTGAGAACGGGATGGGAGAACTCAGAGGAGCCTGAATGATTTTAGTAAGTACCACATCTTTAGAAAAACTATGTGGAGCTTAATTACAAGCAAAGATAAGGGGTAATGCTGGTGGGTGGACGTGGAGGCCCTGTGATGTGGGTTTGTTGACTGTATCTCTTAGTTACAGGATATTCTAGCTGAGGCTGCGTTTGTACCTCTTAAAGGAGAATCTACTGCTTCGCTGCAAAAGCACATTCCTAGCGGTGGGACAGTTTCTAAAGCTGTGCAAGATGGATTAGTACGCTTGGTTTCTAGGAATATGCACACTATTATAACAACTCATGAGTTATGTGCAGGATACACTATGCAGGAACCTTCACTATGCAAATCCTCTGCGTGAAATTAAAATAATAATGGAAATTCTTGTTTGTGGTAATTTGTTGTGTGCTTTTGAAATATCAGTTGCTTTCCTCTTGTTTATTCATTTTATTTATGGATTTTTATTCTAGCCACTAATACAGTTCAAAATTGTAGGAGAAAAAAAGATCACAGAAGATAGAGGAAGGGAGCGTGTGTGAGAGAGATGAGAGAGAGATTGATATTAAGATTCATTTTCTTGGCACTGTCCTTGTAAATCTGTTTTGCATGTAGTTAAGGAAATGAGCTTATTACTTCAGATAAGATTAGCTTCCAAAATAGTGTAATAATAAGCTTCTGTTGCCTCACAAGGAGAGATTTTCACTGCTGAACTGGAAATAGTGCCTGAGTTAAAAGAAATGTCTCCGTCTGTGAGCAGCTGGCCTGGGGAAACATGGGTCAGTCAGCCAAAGTGCTGCTCAGGCCCAGCTGAGTTTCATCCTGAATAGCCTGGACAGGTGCAGAAGTGGCGTCTTCTCTGCCAAGTGCAGTTGGCCTATGTTTTTAATTTACCAATGCTCAGCTTTTGTTTTATTGTTCCAGGTGTTACCTCCAGTGTGATTCTGCAACTTCAGGCTTACATAACTTCCTATGATAAAAAAAATATTAATCTAATACGAAGTACAGTTTTCAAAAATAATAAACTGAATTTATTGTTCTAGGACACTGATTCTCAAATGACCAGGAACATACACTGAAGTAAGGAGTAACACTGTACTTTTACTAGAACACGTTGAAAAGGTTTCAGCTGGAACACAGAGCCTTAAACTCTGGAGCTTAAGCCTGAATCATACAAGAACTTACCAAGTGAGATGCATCTTAGTGAAAATCCTCGCTTGCATATGCGTTAGCAGCATCAACCTTTTTAATGTCTCTTTCTCCATATAGTAGACACTTGTTTGAGACTGTAACAGTCTCAGAGGCTGAACGTTTTTGTTCCTTTTATTGATTCCTGCAAAAACCTGCATGTCATGTTAACTACTTGTGAGACAAAATTTTGTTACTGTAGGATAGTGGAACAACAAATGTATAAATTGTATAAATGCATTCAGGACTTAATTTTGAAAATAACTTACAGTGCTTAACATGGGCACAAATTCTGTGTGCAAAACCCTTGTAGAACCCACTCTCTTTTTCCCCCATCACTTTTGTGGTATAATAATACAAACTGTGCTGAAATCATGTCTGTCTCATCAAAAGTATCTTCCTCACGCGCACACTAAAAAAGGTCATTTTAAGTCAGATGGGATCAATGGTAATTAAACTAGGGTGCTCTTCACCTGTTGCCATCCTAGAAAATCTGTGATTTGAACAAAGAACTTAGTCTCTCCAGTAGAAGATGCAAGATCTTAACTTGTTTAATATATTTTTTTTGTAAGGGTGATATACTCCTTTTGTAGTTATGGTTTGGGTTTCAGTCATCAGAGCCATCAAGGTGGTAGGTTTAATTCCTTGGAAACCTTGTCTTCCACACAGATTCTCTGTTGACTTTCCATTGTTTTTGCTCTACTGAAATTATAGCATTTCTTTTGAGGCTTGACAACCCTGGACCTTTTTATGAATGGCTCCCTAAAATGTCTCTAGGAAACCGGGAGATTTCACTTCTGTTCCAAAATATGTCATTCCACAGCATATATCTTACTTCCCTATCTCTGATAGTAAGAAGCTGTATTTATAAATTGTTTCACAGACCTTTGCTTGTTTAAAAAAAGCCAACAACAAAACTTCAGTTTTAGATGCAGGTATGAGTGTACCAAATAGATGTAGCGGAGGGTGAATGGCCAGAGAAATTGAAATAAGGCAAAAAGGACAATTCCACAAGGTGTGAAGCGTTATTTCATGTCAGGTGAGATGTATTACAGCATGTTATGCACACTGAATTCCACCAATTTTTATTATCTACATTAAATCTATGGAATCTTGTTTTGCTTATGATGTGTGGTAGATAACTTATTTTATGAGCATCCTACTTCTTTTGAACTGGAAGGGACTGGGGACAAATTTTGTTATGTGTAAGTTACTGGTGGAATACAGTTCATATTTATTTATGTTTTGATAACCAAACCTATCTGAAGTTTCTGGTGTCAAAATAGATTTGATGGAAGTACTTATATACTGTGGTAGGGCTTGTGTGCTTCCCTCATCTTGGCTTGTGCAGTGGCTTTTTCCATCTGTCTTTCATCCTGTGAAAAGCGAGGGGACACTTGCTGTGTGCAAGCTGCTTATCACATTAGGACTGAAGTTAAAGCTAGCAGTCATGTGAGCGGGGTAGATTAGGGTCTGCTTAATGGCAGTGGTAAAGCTACTTCCAAACTATAAAGGTCTGTTTGCGTTGGAGTGAGTTAAGTATGTTGTGTAGCTTAAAGGGATATTGTTGGGTTAAAAAACCTTGTTTGAAAATTAATCTAGTGTTATGTTTGTAACCTTATTTCTTTTTCACCTAAAAGGAAAAAAATAATTGCAACTTTAGCACAAGAAGAGACAATACAAAGCAAAGAGATCAAAGTGGCCACGTGGTGTGGAAACTAGTTTTCATGGGACTGAAGATAAGGGGTGGGGAGAATAGAAAAGCTGTTCAGGAGGCTTTCAAGAGATGATTGGGCGTTGAAGAAGTCGGAGGAACAACCTGAAGCTTTTCTTCATGGCGGCATGAGATGTCACGGGAAAGGCTGCGGTGTCCTAGAGGGAATGAGGGTGTGAGGTGTCTGGGGAGTGCCAGGAAATTGATAGGAAGGAAGATGAGGTGCAATTAAGTCTGAGCAAACATACCTGGGAAATGACTGTTAACGCTAATAAAGTGGCTTTCAGCGGAATAGCAAAGGGGAAAATTAGACTGGAGATGAAAGGAGGAAATGAAGCATGTTTTTTGTTTGAAGTAATAATTTGCAGCCTTGGACCACAGGCGTCAGTACTGATCATATATTGTGCTTCTGACAAAATCATATTTTGTTCCTCTTTTGGCCTCAGTTTGAGATATTTTGTTCTTGTCCAATTTAGGGAATGCAAAGAATTAGGTAATAATGGAAAGCAACTTAAGTAATATTTTACTTGCAAGCCAAACTTTGGGATTACTGATGGGGTTCTGTAGGTTTTTGGAAATAGGTTGAGTGTATATAAAGAGGAGAGAAGAGCAGGGAAAACTAACAGGAAAGCAAAAAGCCAGTAAGAATCTTTCTTCCTAAGCAGACAAAAGGGATGTGAGAACATGATTTGTGGAGGGGGAGAAAAGGGAAGGCAAAGATGCAATAGTGGGTGACTAAATTAAAGGAGATGAAACTGACTTGAATTTAGAGGATGGTATGCATTTTTGAGCATGTGGGTCAAGGAGGATGAAAAGTAGAATGAGAGTAGCCAGCAAAATAAATCTGGGGAGCGAGGGGAAGAATCTAGTGGGACACAATGAGTTCAGTGAGTAGTACTGTGCTAAGCTTTGGAAAGTAAAAGTAGAAAAAATTAGAGAAAAAACCAATTCTTTTAATATCAGGGGTTGGAGGTAGAAATAGTGATAAATATAAGTCAGTTTTATAGTTCCTGGCAGATAGTAAACATAGGCTGGAGTGAAAGATGTCTGCAAATGGACTATTTTTGGAAATGCTGAGGAAAGAGAAAAAGCAATATGGACACCCAAGAGCATAAGAGAGCGATGAATACAGAAGAACACCCAACCAACCTGTGAGATGGGAAGAAAAGTGAAAGAAGTGAGAGTTTGTGAGGAACAGGAGATTGCCCAGTTGGTTCTTTATTCAAATTCTTTATTTTAATAGGACCCATATGGGATGTTTTAAAAATTTCAGAGCCATTTTACATAGCTTGGAATAAACCCTGATGATTTTCTATGCGAAATATGTCTTTTTCAGGGATCCTTTTGCTGCACACCATGAATATATGCGGCAGATGATGAGAAGCTTTTCTGATCCTTTTGGACGAGATCCATTTCTCAGTATAACAGATGGTGGGGAGAGAACAGTAGATCGAAGAGCACGCCAGGACTCTCAGGTTGCTCTAAGAGGAAATCGCAGAGTAAGTATTTTCTTAATCTCTAAGGATTGCTACATGGAATTTACATTTACTGGTAGTATAGTTGGCTTCACATTTCCATTTCTGTTAAATTTGGTCCAGTGGAAAGAGAGGTCTGGCTCAGCTATTGCAACCTTGGTCAGATTTGTTTCATCGCTGAGTAAAATGAGGATAATATCTCTCTTTGTTCCTTAATGACCTATTACTCAGTGCTGACAAACTTCTGTTAGGACTAATAACAAGTCTGTATGTTATTGAGCCTCGATTATACAATATTTAATGAAACAAACTAAACATTTATCAAATGTTTGGTTTAATAAATATTATGTATTAAGTGTTTCTATTACAGAAAGGCATTAAAAATGTCCAATGACAGCACCTTCTGTGAACGCTTATTTCCTTTTTATGCTAACTTTACTTAAAAAGGTACCTTGAAATGTTTATGCCTTCACTCTGCATTTTAGTATCTTGTGTCTAGCTTTTTATGTTAGTTTGATTTAACACAAACCTGTGCTTCAACCATATATATAGTATCTACGCAGATATTTTAAACCCTGTTTCAACTTTGCAACTGAGAATAAAGGCTTTGCATTCTGTATTTGGTCTGATTCTTAATGTTTCCTCTAGATACAACAATATAAGAATTAAAGATCAGGGAAATTGATATGAAACCTAGTATTTCTGAAACTGAGAAGTTGGCAATGATCTATGTTTTACATGAAGTATCTTTTTAAATGCTCTGGGCATGCGTGTAGGACAACTATATCTAACGCTTCTGTAGCTAAACCTTATCTAATTGCTGTATTTAGAAAGGATGTATGTTTGAAGTTGGTTCCTCTCCCTCCACCGGACTAAATATTTTGCAGCTGAATGATCTCTTACTATAACGTATCACATTTGATTTTAAAAAACAGTTGGAAGACAAAACAGATTACAAGGGCCTGTGGAACTCAGCCAGGTTTGGTAGGAGTTGTTCAAACCTAGATAGTTAGAGCTTAATAAACAAAGCTGAAACACGACTGTCGCCTACAAGTCAAAAGGGTAACTGTCAGATTCTTTCCTCCGTGCTCATACATTGCTGGTTAGTTTCAAATATAGATGTTGCTGTATCTAATTAGGGCATGATCTTTCCTCTACTGAAGCAGATTCTTAGGCTTTGGTTCAGAAGATGCATAAAAACAGATCAAACTTTTTTCCTTTAGAAAAAGAATGTTAAACCTTACCCTAATATTTTGCGGGGTTTGTATCCCTTGTTCTTGGCAGTGAGGGATAAATGGTGAGGCATAGAAAAGCTTTATCTGTTACAGAAAGGAGTTAAAGGTGCAAGAGCGCTGTGTTATTTTGATAAGCACAAAAGAATTCCACACCTGCTAAAATCTTTCCACTATCTTTTAATCTTCCTCATGTTTCACCTAAGAGTTGTCAGATGTCACAGGAGACTCAACACTGATTATTTGAGCCTTGTTGTAGTCTCAAAACTGCTTTTACTGGTTTCCTTCCAGAAATTATTCAAACACTTTAAATAATTAGATTTTTATGTAGGAGAAGATGGATATCTTTACTGCCATGTAAAATACACTTTGTTAAAATTACCCCTACTGATTACTGATACTGTAATTCTATGTTTAAGTAAACTATAGCATGCTGAAAACTGCTTTATAAGGAACAGAATTTGTTGCAACACCTCAATGTGCATCAATATTGCATTCAAATTTCAAAATGCTTTTCCTTTCTCAAACAGGTTTGCAGTGTCAGTTTTTAGCCATTTGGCGGGAGGGAAGGGGGAAAGGATATGAGGAGGAGGAATGGGGTAAAACATCTGAAGAGATACTGTCATTCAGTTTTGTTTGGATATCTGATCATCATATATATTAGGCAACTACTTAACAGCTTTTATAGTATGTATTCTAAAATAGAGTTTATAAACTTTTTATGACTTACAACTATTTTTTCCAAGGATATCCTTTTGTATTTGGTATATTCTTTTCTGCCATTACATGTTAGACAGAACTGCAATCAGAGTTCATAAAGGTATTCAAAAATTGGATAATTCCTTCCTACAATAACATAGAGTTATTGTAAAGTGTTTGGTACTTCTGCCTAACCAGTCTTTTCTTTGGGTAGGCTTTTATATAACTCTCCAGTCTTAGTTTCCTGGAAACGTCGATGTGTTTTCCAGCATCTCATTGCCCTGTCATATAGGGATATTCAATTTCAGTTGGTCAAACAGGAACTGTATTTGCTGGTGTTTATAGCTACGTCTATTTATACAACTGCAGAAGAATATAATTTACTCATGGGGGATTTGTCTTCATGTGGTTCTGTATATGATGATAGATTTACCTAGAATTTCTTTGCAATGACCTTTGAAACATCTGACAAGTTAGACTTCATTTTCTTTATCACAAGGGATGTATGGATATTTTACAGAAATATCTTTTTATATTTGTGTTAATCTCTTGTAATACATAAAGAGTACTTGTCAACAGGTCAGCTACATCACTTAACTTTTTAAGCTCTAAAATGGTATGCCAGCCTTCTGAAACTTAATTACATAAATTTACATTAAAGGAACTATTGACTTGTTGATTTTAATCAACTTTCAACGATGGGGTTCTGTTGCATGAATAGAATGAAGTGCTTTCAGAGAAGTGGGTGATGTCTGAAGCACTGTGCCACGTTTTAAATAATTTTAGTACAAAGGCCGCTATGGTATACAAATGTTTCTCAACTTCCAGCTTTAAGTGCTTCTAGCACATACATGTGACTGTGACTTATTAAGTGCAGTGACAGCTATCACTTTCCAATATCATTAGTATAAATATATTACTTATATATAGCCAGAGACTGTTTCATATTATATTGTTGTAGCACGCTATAGATTACCAAGGTCCATTTGAGTGACTGTTTTTATTTGATCAGAAATGTTTAATATCACCTGCTGTATATGAAAGTTACTTCTGCTGTGCCTGATAACAGGTATAGTAACTAAAAGCCGCTGGTCCTTTTTCTTCCAGGCAACAAGCTGCTCCCTCATGCCCTTTGCAGGCTTTGGTAGAGGGGTTAGTATCTCAGGAGCAATAATCCTTGTAGCTCTTGCTAGTATGTGCCTACTGTCTGTATAACCAAAGCATGGACAAAGGCTAGTCTCAGTGTGCTTGCAAACTGCTTTTGTTGGTGTTTAGATATGTGGAACAATAAAATTCGAGAGATTTTTTTTTAAATTACATTTTTTTGTTATTAAATGAAAATGCTGGGGTAGATTAAATATGCTGACATCAAGATTGGAAAAGTTACTACTTAGCAGCTGGCTTTTCTACTCGGCGATGTATCTGTTGGTGCTTGATCTCTGATGGATATGAATGAAATAATCCCTGGAGAGAGACTCCAAATTTTGAGTGCTGCTTGTAGATGGATGCTAGCGGCTTGAAGTGTGTTTGTGTCCGTGATACTGATAAGACGTGTAGCACTGGTCACAGCTAGACAGGCCAGCTTCTGAAGACAGAATTTGCACTGGATCTGGGCTTGGAATCGTTTTCAGGTGTGGCTTGTTGGGGATCTGGACTATCTTGTAAAAGATCTGTAAAAAGTGTATTGCTATGAGCCTCGTGGAGCTTTTTGCTTCCTTTGGAAGGCTTTAGAGAGTCCTCGGATTGAAAACTGGTAGCTTAGAGTGTCTCTCACTTGCAGAGCAGGTGAAAATAAGCATGGGTCTTTGAATTTTCAGTTCTAAAAGTATTACTTGCTTAATTATCCCTTCCAGAGGCACAAATTGGCATCTTGCTGTATGCAAAAAGTGTATTAGCTAATCAAAGTTCTTTTGCTATTAACTGCACAGGCTATGGTTTTACTCCCCCTGCCCCAGTCTATGGCATGTAATTCCATAGTTACAGCCGATTACTATGTAATGTCGTCGGTCAACATGCAGATTTCTAACTGTAGAAGGCAGTTTTCTGGAGTTACTGACACTTGCAATGATTTGATGCCCTAAGTGGTCTGTAATTATTGCCCAGAGGTTTTGATAGCCCTTAAGGATTCAGATTTCTTGCTACTCAAGAAACAAACTGAAGATTTTCTATACTTGAATTTTACTTATTTTTGTGTGTAAACCGCAGATTTTCTTTTTAAACTTTTAAATACATACCTATTAAAATGAATTTATTTAAATTTAATTCTCTATATTTCCAGTATTTGGAGGAATGTGGGATGTTTGCTATTGTAATTAGCATCCTGGTGTTTCGTAGCACCTTAGTAGTGCAAAGGGCTGCTACGTGCACCCCAGCAGCTTGCCTCTTCCCAAAGCTACTGGCTTTTGCAGAGCCCTGGGGAGCTGTTTTCCCCACTCTTCTCACAGTCTCCTACCTGTGGACCAGAGCGTGGTGGTGGCACAGCAGCTCTCCTGGGAAGCCACGAGGCCTGCGTGTGTCTAGAAGCTCACCAACCAACCAGTGTGTGGTGTTCCCTCTTAACTAATGTACTCCAACCACAGCTGCTCATGTCGGAAACCAGGCAGCCCAGTAGGGAGTTTGAACAGGTCCTGAGGAAAAGTTCACAGTAGGAGAGGAAAGGCCTGGCAAAAATCATCTTCATCACCACCTGCTGCACTGGAGAGGAGCCCAGAGGAGGATGCTCATTTGGGACAGCATTGCTGTCTTCCCAGATGGTCACTTAGCAGATTTCACCTGTTCCCTACTTTCTGTCTTCCCATCTCTCTGGTTTTTTTGGTTTGTTTTCTTGCAAATGTAGCTTTTATCAGTATGCTCAGTATATGCCATCAGCTACAGATCCTATTAATAAAATTCGGTGCATGGCAGCCTGTCTTAGTATCTATCCTTTGTGCAACACTGGATCTTCTGCTTTCATGTCAAAATAACAAATGGATGTTTTGTTGAATACATCTATAGCATTAAGTAATTAACTGCCATCAAAACACCAAGTTATGGTTCTCTGATTTTTCCACACTGGCCTTTTATGAGTAATCTACCCTACTTCTGCAAAAGAACAGCTATATCTGCTGGGATGCATTTTCAGTGTGATTCCATATGCATTAAGGGATTTGCATAATAGAGGTAGTTTGATCTTCAATAGATTATAAGGTACGGAGGGTCATATAGTACTTTTTATGGCAGAAGCTAGTTAGGTTAGAAGGTATATGGAAATAGTTCTTGTAAATTGGCCACAACATGAGCTTATTTTGATATTTGAGTGTCAAATCTTTTGCTTCTCTCTTTCCAGTATCTTTAATTTAACAATTAAGCTCCCTGTGCTAGCTTTCAATTTTTCATTTGAAAAGTTGCATTTTGGCTTGTCTCTGTCTGTGAATTGCAGTCTGTGAAAAACTTTTTTGATGGTCTGATTTGCATTAAAGATGCATGTAAAAAAACAGCCTCAGAACTTGTAGAGTAAGAAGACTGTTTTAATTTTCGTGTCTCTTCTTTTAGCAGGATGCAGATTTTGGGGAACCTTTTTTTGCAATGGACAGGATGATGTCAAATATGAGAAACAGTATGCTGGAAATGCAAAGAAAATTTGTAAGTTTTTTAAAATGTGTTCTAAAATTAATTGTATTGGCGAATGACAGTTGCTTGAAATATTACTCAGAAAGTCCTGACAAGAAAAAGGTTACTAATCTCAAGCAGATAGTAAGAAGTTTTTTATTCTTCAGACTTTATCATGGTTATAATTCTCTATGCTGTCGCTGATTATTTGCTAACAACAGTACTTTAAATATGCTTGATTCTCTAGGGGTTAGAGCTGCTGTAAGTTATCGGGTCTCTGGCTGTTGCCAGAGCTGACACCTTAAGTGAAGGAGCAGCTTAAAGTGTTACTGTACACTTAAAAACAACAAAACCACAAACGCCTAAATGCCACCCTGTGTATAGACCCTCCTCTGATTTTATTTTCAGTGCTGCTTCTTTCTTCTCAGTCTCTGAAGATAAACACTGGTATTTATTAAGTGTTGCTGGGTATATTTACTGTGTTTCACTGGCCTTGTAAAATGGCTTGTAACCATTATTGCTTAAGTCCTAGTTCACCTGAACTCTTTACACACATTATTATATACTGTATGTGGCAAGACTGCTGTTACAGGTTATATCTTCATTACTAAACTATGCCAGGGTGAGCATTTGAGCAGTTGCTTATTGCTGCCCATGCTTTTTATCTGTTGTCATGTTTCCTGGCATGGGGAGACCTGTGGCCAGACAAGGCTCGGACAAGAGGGAGGGCGTATCAAATGCCGAAGTCTCTTCCCAACAGGCTGTATCTATGGTGCCAGGACTGAGCGTTAATTTTTCAGAGGGGTATTCTTTTCATAGTAAGATAGTCTCGGATTGTAATAATTACCTGTTATCCACAAGTTTTAACTTTTATTAATAAGAAGTCTACATTGCTTGTAGGATGACCTGTCCATCCATCCAGATGCCCACACGTTCAGCTCCTCCTCTGTGATGACATACTCCAAAGTAGGGGATGAACCACCAAAAGTTTTCCAAGCTTCAGCTCAGACACGCACAGCTCCAGGAGGTGTAAGTAGTGCTGAGATGCAGCAAAAAGGTCGTATGTAATTATTGGAATCTAAGTTCATCTATATTAAACAAGAGTTTCCTTCAGGTTCTTCTTACTGGAGACAGTTACTCTTATAATTTAGAAAAATATATATCTGTTTAAATATTGCTCTATATTAAAGGCTGTTTAAGCTGAAGTGCTGCTTTCTTCCTTGTAATTTGTATGCTTCTAAGTATATGTCTAAATAAATTGTATGCCTATCAAAGACTGGAAAAATGGAGTGCCAGAACAGCTGAGTCTTCAAGGCGGTCTCCAGTGTCTTTCTCTTTGCTGTAATTAATCCTCTTCTTGTACATGTAAAATTCTGTCCAAAATGTAAGATAGCAAGAGGCAGTCTATTTGCAAAGCATGGCTTCAAATCATCCCCTTTACTGGGGCACTTTTAAATGCTTACGTAACGCTTCAGATGGAGCTGCCCTTTCATTGACTTCCTTGCAGCTGTTGTGTCTAATTCTGCTAAGAAATTTGAATTTGAATTTGAACCCTGAAGCAAGGTTCATGAAAGACTATATGCGAGCGGTAAAGGCCGTTGGGCATGATTGGCTGTGGGTTATGTTCAAGCTCAAGCAGACACTCGGTTATCAAAAAGGTTCTAATAATAATACCTATGAACACAGTGATAAGTGGTTGCCTGGGTTTCAAGCCAGGCAACACGACAACCCAGTAATTGGTTGTCCCTTCATGCTGAGAATATTGGCATCGGCTGTTATTCATTCTGTTGTCAAGGAGAATGTTGAAGACTTGTCTGGGTGTTGTATATTTAGACCAGGCTTTTTTTCCTGTATGTACATTACTTAAGGAGCTTTAGGTGTTCTTGTTTAATCTTCCTGTCTGTTGGCAGAAAGAAAAGAGACTTCATCTGCACTTTATTGGTGTATTTTCAGCCAACACAGTAAATGAGACATTAGGAAGAGCCTGTAAAACCTAACTTTTTCAAAAGAAAGATATAAAACCTTTGGGGAAGAAAACTGGATTTTTCTTAAACATTTTTTAACTTCTTTTTTTGGTTGGAAGGACACTTACTTCCCTTTTTTGTACAGGTTAAGGAGACAAGAAAAGCAGTGAGGGATTCTGAAAGTGGACTGGAAAAAATGGCTATTGGTCATCATATTCATGATCGTGCTCATGTCATTAAAAAATCAAAGAACAGGAAGACTGGTGATGAAGAAATGAACCAAGAATTCATCAACCTGGATGAAAGTATGTCTTTTTATGCAGTTCTCTAACAGGCTTTACACTGTTGTTTCACATAACAATTTTGAAGTTGCAATTTGAGACATCTTAAAGGGACTTTTTCAGACAGTCTGAACGTCTGCAAATCAAGTTTCTGTAGTTGATAGAAATTTGGACAACATAAGTTAAAGTAACCAGTTAGACTTGAGCATGTGTTATAATGCAGTTGGTACCATTTGTTTGTACAACAGCTGCTCATATTTGAGAGTACTTTTAATGATATTTTATGGTTTCAAAGAAACTTTTAACAGGATTTTACTGTGTGTTTGTTTGTGGCTAACATAAAATACATATTTGAGATGTGTTGTTAAAATGTGCATATACTTTTACAACACAATGACTTTCAGGTTTTTTAATTTTTCAAAAAAACTGATTTTCATTTCATGTTTTTTCCTATCTTGCTTGCATTTATTAAAAATAAGTGAACTTTCACTGTTTTTTAGCTGAGGCCCAGACCTTTGATGAAGAGTGGCAGAAAGAGATTATGAAGTTCAAGCCATCTAGAACTAGATGCAATTTAGAAGCTCCGAAGTACCGAAGTATTCGTCACATACCTAAGGAAGATGCATCAAGAAGGTAAAAATAGTTTCCTACCAGAATAAGGAAATATTCGCAACAGAATGAAAATTCAATTCCGAAGCAATCTGTTTATGAACAAACAATGCTTACTGGTAATCTGAGCAGAAATAGCATGTTTTATTCCCCCTTTTCTCATGATGCCACAATAAACAGTGTAAGGCACTATTTTGTTAACTAAATTTTGAAGAAAATCAGTATTTTTGACTTTGAAAATTACTTAATGAATTGATAGGCTAAAATGGTGAGTGATTTTTCTAGAGAAATGTGCCAGTGCTCTTAGCTCAACTATGTACAAATGTTGTAGCTCCCCCCACAGTCATTAAACTGGGTTAATCGCATTAAGGTGTAATCCTTGTTGAGGGCTCAGTTGATCTGTTCTCTTGGGTAAAAGGAAAGACACCTTCCATATAGTTGGAGACAGATGCACCCCTCTCTTCAGGGTTAGATTTCAAATGTGATCTCTTCTAATCTGAGGATCGGGAAGTCTGTGTAGGAATGAGGACTTTATCTGTAAGCGCAGGAGCTCCCCTGTGTAGACTGCTATCTACCAAGCTTTGGTTGGGTTTTTTTTCCCCCCTCTTACTGACATAGTTTCAGTGGAAGTTGTGACGTCTTTATTGGTTGCATGTTTGGTAGTGAGTGCTACAGAGGGAAACGCTCCTCTTCTGTAAACTATACAGAGCACTTTCCCTCTAGTACCTCTTCAGTTCTTGAGGTTTATTACCGAGGCTACTTTACTTTTCATTTCAGTTTTCAAACTAAGCTGATTCTTCCTTCTCATACAGTGCACAAGATGTGGAAACGGTCCAACTCTATGCTGATAACAATGGAAGTAGTTTTGGAGGGACAGTCAAATTGGTTTTACAACTAAAATAACCATACCTCCACATAAGTAATTAACAAAATGCATATTCCCCCACCCCCATATCATATGGTGGTTGTGATTGTTGTTGTTGTTTGTTTCAGAGAGAAACCACTTGCGATTGCAGGTCCCAGGGAGCCCAGAGCTTCTTTGGAGAATCTCAACGTGAAAGGAACACATGTCCCCATCAAAAGCAGTAAAAAATAAATTGCTTCCATTCTCCATTTGAATGGAGTTTCTTCAGAGGAGATAATGGTGCTGCATTGCTTATGTTCGTATAAGTACACACGTATATATGACCAATCTCTGTTTTTTGTTTTAGTTAAGTAATGGTGTGCCTTGCTACTCTGATCTTTTGACAACTGAGTGTTCTTTAAAACTTCAGATCCTTGGTTAAAGCATCTAGTTTCAGTAAATTAAAAACTGACAAACTTCTACTTAAAAGCACTTTAATGGATTATCACTAATTCTGTTTTTAAGGAAGAAAAAATAAATACTTTTATTTGCAAGATTTTTCTAATACAACTGCACCAGTCTCAGATGTTTTATTAAGCCTGGTAACGAAACTACTTTCTCCCCACACTCTATTACTTCTACAGAAAGTAAATGCTCTTTTTATTTTGTGTGGCTGAAGTAATTATTAATTTCCTAGGTTATACAGCAATTAATAGCAATTTGAATACATGATAGCCACTATATATCTCTCTTTAAAATCACATTGTACATTGTTATAGAATTCCCAGATTCACCTTGATTTTAATACAAAGACAAGTGAGAGGAATACTAAAATGACAAATACTTCAAGTAAATTTTCATTTATCGTCATTCTTATGTTCATAAGCTGTGCTTGCATCTCTTACTTTCTGTGCCTAGACTGTCAGTTTTGTATTGCTGATCCTTGGTATGTTTCCTTTGGCGGTGGCCCGTTATTTTTCATTCATCAAGATTCTCTGTAGCAGCTTTTAATTATTCTGTAATAATACCACTGTGTCCTAAGAAACTCAGCTGTAACTATTAGGTTTTAATCAGAAAAGTATGTGGGAGAAATTAGTTGAGTGGGCGGTAGTTTAACTGGATAAGGAATGATTACACCATTTCTTCTGTTCTAAAAAGCTGAAAGAGCCCTGCATAGGGGAAAGCATTTCCCCCCCTCAACTGAGATGAGATGTGTTTGTAAATCTGACACTTGGTCTCCCTTGACCTTGTTGTTGTTGTTGTTTGGTCAAAGAGTCTGCTGTTCTAGAGGAAAGCCAACTGCGTGACCGAGAACAAAAAAGGTCTTTGTGTTACAAGTGTTAAGTTTGTGCTGTTTTGTTAGGCAGAATTGGTCCCCATGTCGTAGCGTAAATAACTTCTGTAGACTATAACATATAGCATTAGCACTATAGCATATATTACAAAGCTAAAACATTATAGTGTAGCCTTTAAAAAAGGCACTATTTATATGATAAAAGAAAATGGCTTTAGTAAGTTAAGATTAATATTTCTTTGGCCAAAAAGTAAATGGCCTTTAAATTGTATCTTTCTGCAGGTTCCCCAGATTATTTAATTCTGTGATTCTTAATGTGCAAAAATAATCAAAAGTACTTTTGTTGAACTCTGACAAGGGAAAGATGATTGTTTCTTTGCTTGTTTAATGCAATGGTCTCCTCCTGGTGCTGGAGCAAATACAAGCGGCAGTGAGTTTTTGCTACTGAGCCACCCTACGAGCAGCCGAGCTCAGCGGGCGGTAGGGGGGCAGCAACGCCTCCCAGAAGGACAGGCTGAAAGGGTGCGATACCGGAGTCAACCTTGCCAGAACCCGGAATCTAAAGGACACTTTTACTCCTTAAAAAGTAAGAGTACAACCCTAGGGCCTGATCTTCCACATGCTGAAGGCAACATTCATTTTGCAATACATGTCATTGGGAATATAAGGCCGTGGAGGCATTTTCCAGGTATGTCACTTAGATTTCCTTGTGATAAACAGCAGGAAAGTGTTTCATGTGGCAACTGCAAAACAAATGTTTGATTGGAGAGACACTGCTATTTAACAGAAAACAGTATTCATCTGACAACTGATACTTTTGTCTATGCTTTACTGAGACAAACATGATACATATATGTAATTACTAAAACAAGTACATACTATGGTTTTAAAATTAAAGTGGAAAGAGGCTAATATTCATTACAGATTACTTTGTTATGCAAAAAAATGTTCTAAAATGCAACGCAAAAGAAATTGTTATACATAGAAGCATCTGAAACTATAATTCTTTAATAAAGTTATTTATTATTTATGGTCACTGTTTGACTTACTCTACACCGCAAAACGACTTGTGCTTTATTTATTTTGGGCTGTTTTGAAACATTCTTATATGGGAAACCAACAGCAACGCAATGAGGGAAAGTATGGCCCTCGGTTTCCAGAAGGAAAACATGTATTTACTGGGGGGAAAAAAAAGTGTGCTAGAAGGAAGCAGATGGGAGTGGACTTGTTACCTGCTGTTTCTCTGCTTTGGAACGGCTCTTGGAGTCTTCTCGTCTTCTCTGTTGTGGAAGACCAACTGTTCCTGGTATAATCCTAACAGTGGGAGACTTTTTAAATTTTTTTTTTAATCTTTGAGAATCTAGGTACATGCTATAGCTTCCTTGAGCTATGACGTGAACCTTAGTATGCCATCTATTCAACAGCTATCACATGTGTGCTCTTGATACTTTCATCTTTCATAATGGTGTTTATTAGAGGGAAGCCCCACACAGTAACTGCATCAAAGACCTGGCGTGTACTGTTTGCACATCTGTAACGCTGACTAAATTGACACTTTCTTGTTGTTACAACACAACACTCAAAGCATTATAAACTGGTACCTGTGCTCTACCCAGCGTTCTCCTACACATCAACAGACTGCAGTTGTATGGCAGCACTGCATGAAAGTTCTTTTGACGGGGAGCCCAGCTCTGGATTCGGTACCTCAGACTGTGGCCAAGTTGCTTTTTTTATACAATCAGCTAATCTTACTCTGCAGTCACAGCACTGTTCTGATGATTCAATGCCCCGTATCATTACAGGCTGGGTGGAGAATGGCTGGAGAGCAGCCCTGAGGAGAAGGACTTGGGGGTGTTGGTGGGTGAGAAGCTCCCCAGGACCTGGCAATGTGTGCTGGCAGCACAGAAAGCCCCCGGCATCCCGCTCTGCATCCCCTGCAGCGTGGCCAGCAGGGCGAGGGGGCGATTGTGCCCCTCTGCTGCGCTCTGCTCTGGGGAGACCCCCCTGCAGTGCTGCCTCCAGCTCGGGGGGTCCCCACAGCAGAAGGACATGGAAGGCCAGAGGAGGCCCCGGAGCTGCTGCGAGGGCTGGAGCCCCTCTGCTGGGAGGACAGGCTGGGAGAGTTGGGGGGGTTCAGCCTGGAGAAGAGAAGGCTCCGGGGAGACCTCAGAGCCCCTTCCAGTGCCTAAAGGGGCTCCAGGAGAGCTGGGGAGGGACTCTGGATCAGGGAGGGGAGCCATGGGACGAGGGGGGACGGTTTTGAACTCAAAAAGGGGAAATTTAGATTAGGTATTAGGAAAAAATTTTTCACTCTGAAGGTGGTGAGCCCCTGGCGCAGGTTGCCCCGAGAAGCTGTGTCTGCCCCATCCCTGGAGGTGTTCAAGGCCAGGTTGGACGGGGCTTGGAGCAACCTGGGCTGGTGGGAGGTGTCCCTGCCCAGGGCAGGGGGTGGCACTGGAGGGGCTTTAAGGTCCCTTCCAACCCAAACCATTCTGTGATTCTATGTCTTCACACATTGTCATCAGTGAGCTTCAGCAGCATAAACCCTAATCACTCTGTCAAGGTCACTAATTACAACACTAACGGGCTCAGTCCCAAGAACTCCATAGGGGCATCTTCCCCCTCACCCCCTCCTCTCCTCCCCTCTATCGCGATCCGCTGTCACTGTTTCCCTCAGGCTCTCCCCATCAGCTCTCCGACACCCCCCCGAAGCCGCCGTTTCCCGCCCCGCCGGGGGCACACGCACCGCCCGCCCGGCCCGACCCGGCCCGGCCCGGCCCCGCCCCGCATGCGCGGTGCCCCGGAAGCGGCGGCGGGGCGGACGGCGGGCCGGACGGAGGGAGGGAGCCATGCTGCGGGTGCTGCGGGCCGGCCTGGCGCGGCGGCGCCCGCACCAACACCAGCACCAGCGCCATCCCCACCAGGTACCGGCCGCCGCCATTTCGTGAGGGGCGGCCGCCGAGCGGGGCGGCGAGGGCTGTCCCTGAGGAGAAGACCCCGGGGGACGAGGCCCGGAGGGGCCCGGTGAAGCCTGTGAGGGCCGAGGTGACCGCGGGGAGGCCGGACACGAGATTCCCCGGCCCCGCGGCGGCGGGAGGGAGGTGAAGCCGGGACGGGGGGGGGGCTGGGGAGGCGGGGACGGTGGCGGGGAGGGGACAGACCCGTCGGAAGGTACCTCAGGAGAACGGGCGGGCGCTCGGTCGAACGAACCGGAGGAATACGAGGGAAGAGCGGGAACGTACAGCGGGATTGGGACGTGGCGTGGAGGGGCCGCCTGGTTTCTTCCAGTGTGGTGCAGAGGTCTGAGGTGACCCTGCGGGAGCTCGGGAAGGCCCTTTTGCTTTAAACGACCGATTCGCCATAGATTGAGTGGAAGGCGTAGAGCAGCGGTCTGACTGGAAGCGTGTTCGTCGGCACAGCGCGCCGTGTTTGATCTGCTCCCAGCTAAAACAGCCACCTCCTCTTGCCTTCCAGTTTCTCCTGACCTCCTGCAGGCACTGTTCTTCAGGAGTCCTTCCCAATGAGAGGATACGGAACATCGGCATCTCGGCCCACATCGACTCGGGGAAGACGACGTTGACGGAGCGAATCCTCTTCTATACGGGCAGGATAGCGCAGATGCACGAGGTCGGTTTTCGGAGGCCTCCAGAGCTGCTCTTCGTGGGCTGAGCGTGCCGGGAGCCATCGCGACGTTGCTGTGACTCGTTCGAATGCGCGATGCAGTGCGTGGGGTGAAGGAGTGGCACGTGGTGGGCCCAGCGAGGCTCTTCTGGCCAAGCTGGAGAAGGAATCCTAAAAATCTGCTGGTTTCCCTGATAGCCCTTTAAAGATAAGTGGAGGGCAAAGGGACGGAAAGTAAACCCTCCTTTACTGCAGTGTTCTCCCTCTTTCAGAACACTTCAAATCTTATTTTAAGACTTCTCCCTTACCATCTCCATGGTAAATATACAATGGGAGATAGATGTTTCTTTTGATGTCGTCAAAGATGACCGTGAGAAACACAGGGGTGTAGTTTTTAGCTTCGGGTGTCTTAGCCTGTTAAATTCACAGTGAAGCATAATTTGCCTCAGATTTCTGATAACCTTTTTCAGGAATGATCCTCAGGAGAGCAAAATACATTAAAGTTGCAGATGAAGCTGCAAAAAAACCCCAACTTGTTTGTAGTTCAAGAATTGGAAGCGATTCTGCCATGTTTGCTTTTCTTCACTGCGTGAAAGATGATGCACAGTATATAAAGCATTGCTCCTGCATGTGCAAAATTCGTAGTAAACTCCCTCAGACTAAGTTTTTTAATTTTTTCCTTTTTTTCTCCCCCCCCTAAGGTGAAAGGTAAGGATGGAGTTGGAGCTGTCATGGATTCAATGGAACTCGAGCGACAGCGTGGAATCACAATTCAGTCTGCAGCAACGTACACCATGTGGAAAGACACCAACATCAACATCATAGACACACCAGGTAACGGCAGTTCTGAACGCATTAAGATTGCTGTTCTTCCGTGCATACAAAGAGCACGGTGCCATCCTTGTGTTCATTAGTCACTCGAGTTGAGCTAATGTATCTCTTTCTATATAGCTGGAGATTCTCTTGGCTGTTGCTCTTCTGCAGCTATGAGAAATCAGTTCCTCATTACCTTCTATCATCTATGAATAACAGAGTTGTTTGTTACTCAGGTCATGTGGACTTCACAATTGAAGTGGAGAGATCTTTGAGAGTTCTTGATGGAGCTATTCTGGTTCTCTGTGCTGTTGGAGGAGTTCAGTGCCAGACAATAACTGTGAACCGGCAAATGAAACGTTACAGTGTGCCATTTTTGACGTTCATCAATAAACTAGACAGATTGGGCTCTAGTCCAACCAGAGCTGTACAGCAACTGAGGTATTTATCACTTAAAATTATTTATGAAATAATTCTGAACTATTCACATAGCAGATTAATACTAAGAATACTGAAAAGCATTCTCTCTTGGGGTCTGTAGTCGCTGTTTTGGAGGATAATACCTGACTTGAGGTTAAATCTTAATTTGACCCATAACAAGTCTCCATTTTCTCAAGAAAAAAAAAGTGTTAGTGTCAGCCCAGTCTTGCAGTGACTGAGACTGGGGGTTTTGGTATTTATTGTGTTGATGGAACTGTATTTGGAGCCACTTTGAAAACAGCCTTTTCGTTTTTCCTAGATCCTGGTAGCAAACGTTCTGTAGCCCACAGCAGAGAGATGACATGGGGTTGGACAGTTTCTAGTTCAGATGCCAGAAGTCCTACTCACTCCCTACCTGCAGTCTTTCTGTGCCTAATTTAATCTGGGAGATAAATGCATTAATATGCATTAAGGGAGAAGCAACTCCTGTAATCAAGTAATTAATCTGAAACGAGTTTGCCCTGCCTTCTTTCCCATGAAAGTTGCTCACTGTGTCTGTTGGGATATAGAGGGCTGGCAGTCACTCAGGTTAAAATGCAACTAGGCATTTTTCATCAGCATTGGTAGATTTTGGCACAGTCCAAAGAACAAAAGGTAGTGGTGATGTTGTAGGAATGGGATGTTGTTCAAAGACCATCTGGAGCACATATATAGAAATGACTTTTCTCTTGAACTAATTTATATTTGCTCACTTTTTCAGATCCAAGTTAAAACACAACGCAGCTTTTGTTCAGATTCCAATTGGGCTGGAGGGAAACTTTAAAGGAGTTATAGATCTTATTGAAGAAAGAGCTATATATTTTGATGGTGCCTTTGGGTAAGTTTTGAAACTTGCATATTTCTTAGCTGGAGCTACTCTGTGTGTGAGTGATGCTACCTGTAGTTTCTCTTCAGAGTTGAAAAAGCCTGCTCTTTGGAAAGTTAGGGATGTGGTTTGTGCTAGGGCTGAGGTATCGCCCTTCAGCTCTCCAGGTTAGAGCAAAATGATTCTGCAGGGTCAGGTTTAGCGATGGGCAGCTGCAGCATGAGTTGTTGGCTAGCTGCAGTAGTGTGGAGGGGTGGTAGCCACACTTGCCACCCTGAGAAATAGGAGACTTGCTTCATAACGGGAACTGATAGCGTATGTTTGGCATGAGCTTACTGGGATGAAGATAAGATGTGGGTGAGGTTGTTGAACAGGTTATCCTGCATCCTTGCAAACTCCTGCCGTGAGTGGGAAGAAACCCTCTCCTGCTAAAGCATCAAAGATAACACGTTGATACTCCGAAGTGCATTTTCTTTCAATATCCATGTCAATGGTGAATTTCTCTTGGTCAGGCTGGTTATCACAGTGATAAGTGATTGAAAGGTTGATTCGTGTGGCATTCCTTTAGAGTGGTTATGTTATTTACGTGTGTGTAGGCAGACTGTTCGGTATGATGAAATTCCAGCGGAGTTCAGAGCTGAGGCTGCAGAGAGACGTCGGGAGTTGATCGAATGTGTTGCTAACTCAGATGATCAACTTGGGGAGCTGTTTTTGGAAGAGAAGATTCCTACAGCTGCCGAGCTAAAGGTAATTTTATCATGGTTCTTTTTCCTGTAGCACTGTTACCTTGCTCTTTTCTATCCCTGCCCTCCCTCTCCCTCCATCCCCAATAAAAATTTCTGTAAGTCTTGAAGAAATTTTGCTTCCTTGAGTTCTCTGGTATGAGAGTCACCTCCCACAGGTGGACTCCCACTTTACTCCCTGTTGAGGGCCCATTCCAGACTTGTTTTTTAGTTTGCATTGAAAAGTCTGAGCTTGTGTGTGCCCCTTAGGGAGCAGCAAATGGCTCAAAGGTACGTCTAGTCATTGTTGTCATTCTGGTGCCTTGCTGTGTTACAGCTTGATGGGTATGACTTGCTTCATGTCCCACAGCAAGTCAGTTGTTGAGATGCTGTAAGTTGTCTATGTGCCTAGGAAATCCTGCCTTATTTTGTATTTGCATTGATTACATCCATCTGAGGTGAAACGAGCGATACACTAGAAGGGAACTGGAATGACTTGGCTGGGAGACTCCAGAGGAAATGAATCCAGGTCAAAATACAGCTTTCAAAATAGGAGAGGGTTGCATTTCTCGAAAGAGGGAAGAAATGATACATGATTAATTTTATGAAAGACTTCAGTTATGGAATGGCAAACATACCAACATAAAGGGATGCTCACAGAAGTAATGAATAACACGATTTTCCCAACGTCAGGTGGCCATAGACTGAAAATTATTTGTTCTCATGACAGTTTGATGTCACTGTTCCTTCAAGTGCATGTCCACATAATAAAAGGTGGTAGGGAGGCCTAGGAGGATCAGCTGCAGTTGTACAGTCTTTGTGCGGGTCCTGCCGCTGTTCCCTCCAGGATGAGATCCGCTTGTGCCGCTCCGTGGAGGCTGGGCAGCAGACTAACGTGGATTCCTTCTTTTAGTCTGTTCTGTGTCAGACTTGGCAGTCTGCACGTACTGTAGCAGGTTGTTACGTGGGATAGCAGCCACTTCTTTAAGGATTGTAGTTGACTAATGGTGCCTCTTGAGTTACTGTGGTGTTGGCTTTAGCCAGGACAGGTGCAAAAGCTCGGCTAACCGGTGTGAGCGTAAGAGAGCCTGTGCCGCACGTGGACCTGCTTCTGCTGTGCCGTGAGCGTAGAGGCGATCTGAGGACACGTACCCTTAGAGAAGAAGTGCTAAGCTGGTTTGCGTTTCCCGCACAGCCCCCTGGGTTACGTGTGTAACTCAAGACAGCGATGTCTAGCTGTTGACACGCAGCAGTCTGCTGGGCTTTGTGTCTTGGCAGACGGTAGCAT
The DNA here is from genome assembly GCA_008711295.1 of Anarhynchus alexandrinus. Lineage (NCBI taxonomy): Eukaryota > Metazoa > Chordata > Aves > Charadriiformes > Charadriidae > Anarhynchus > Anarhynchus alexandrinus. Next base: position 638,113 of record VUYV01000339.1, read on the forward strand.
GAGGGGACCACGCTGAGGGCTGTATGGGTCGCAGGCCTGATCTCAGCGCGGTTGGGTTTTGCCCTTAATGCACGCTTGGTGCAAGGATTTGTGTGATGCATCTTGCTGTTTGCCACCACCTCTTGCTAGCGTTGAGAGTTAACTTGAGCAGTAATCTTCTTGTGCCCACCGTTAAGAGTTACTAATTAACCAAAAATTGAAACTGCTCCAGGAGACCAGTTGCTTAATGGGATTAAATAAAAAAAAGTGAGGTCTGAAGAGCCCGTTGCAGTGGGAGAAGCCTTGTGGGCAGACTGTGTTTTTGAAGAGAGCTGCTGTTGGAGCTAGAACAGCTTGTGTTTGAGCGGTGGCGTTGCACGGAGTCTCCCTGGGCCCTGGAGCCTGCCTGAAGTGGCGTTTGCTACCTCCTTTTGCTTTTCTTTGCAGCTGGGTGCTTCAGTTGGTAGCTAAAGAAGACAAGCCAAACTGAGACGTAAATGTCATAAGCAGGAGTTGTTTCTCTGAGAGGAGCCTGCTAGGCCAGCTGAGTTCAAGTCAGATGTGATCACTGAGGTTGCTACTTTAAACATAGCTTTGATATTTAAGTCCTCTTCTAAGTATTTGGCCCATTAGCAGTGCCTGGTTGCCGCTGCGCGATAGTCCTTTCCCTGTTAGGGTTTGCAGTGCTTGCTTTCCTGGAAGTTGCCCACGATCTGTTGGGATATAGAGGACTGGCAGTCCCTCAAAGCTGATGCATGTTGCAAGTACCCTTAAGATTTATTTGTTTGATTCTTCGTGGCCCCTAAATTTTGATTGATTTTAACTTTGTTACAGACCTTGGGTTTGGAGGTTGGTTGTTTTTTGTTTGTGTTTTTTTTTGTTTTGGTTTGGATTTTTTTGGTTTTTTTTTAAATTGTTTTGGCTCTATGGGTGATTTACTGGTGATTGACGTCTCCAGAAAGAGCATACAGGAATCTGTATGTCCCAACTTGGCTTGAGACACAAAAGCACAAGGGGTTTCTTGGATGTACCAAGAAAATAGGTCTTATTGATAACCAGGCATTTAGTTATTCCACTAATCAAATATTATTTTACGAAGACTGAATTATTCCTGTTACAAAGCAGCCCTTCTCACTTTGATAAAGACAGAAATGTAATAGCAATTTTAGAGACCTGTAAGGATCCGTCCTTCACCTGGCAGAGGGAATGGTACTGGTGTGAATATGCTGTGCTGCTGTGAGAGGCGAGAGATTTTTAGCAGGAAGCTACTTTTGATATCTCCTGCTGGGAGGGAAATCTGTTGCCAAGATAAATTTGTCTATTCAGCATGCCTCTGCTTCCCGCTTCTGAAAGCCAATTAATTAAAGCTCTAATGGCTATAGTATTGCAGATGCAGGTTAATTTGTACTAATATGTCCCTGAAGATGGATTTTCTTTCAGTGGCCAGCAGCCAAGTTTCCACTGAAAATATCTTTTTGTGGAGATGATGCTAAGTATCACTCCTGGATGCCACAGTCGTAGCATATGATGTTTGCTGAAGATCAGCTGCTTAAACATCCCCTAATTTGATGCTCTTCATAATGCTACGCTCAAGGAATGGATGTGTCTCAGGTACTCAGTGGGGCACTCAGTGACAATAATCTTTATGTGAACATAAAATTACTTTTTTTTCCCCAAGATAATTGTTAATGAGGATAAATTGCAGTCATGTTGCTTCATTTGTGGCCAAATAAAAACACCATGCATCAGTACAGCGGTATTTCCAGCGCTCTGGTATATGAGAACAGACATGGGCTAGATGAGCAGAATTGCTGATGTTAGATTTTTTTCCTTTTCCTTTTTCCTTTCCTTCATGTTATTTTTGTGAAGTCATTACAACAACAAATTTAAGGAACCGCTGTTCTCTCTGTTAATTATGAAGATAGCTTAACCGTCTGTACTCTAAATAACTCCCAGATTAGATGATGTGGTTAACTATCTTGGCTATCAAGGAGAATTAATTTCCTTTAGCTTATCAAAGATGACAGGATCCGCTTTTGGTTGGAGTGAGGGCCTCAGTTACTGTAGGGAGATGGCATCCTCTAGTGGCAGGGAGAGGTGGGACCCAGGTGGCAATCTTGGCTTCAGTAATTAATTGCAGGGTGGGGAGAGCAGCAAATAGCTTCCGTCCACCTTTGTGGAAGACGGCTGCGATCCCTGTTGTGGAAGCTGTTGGTGCTCAGTTATGCTTTGTAACATCGTGTGATGGTTGGGTGAAAGGCAGTGAATAAGCATGAGATTACTCTGCAGTTTATCTTGCTCAGTTTGCTAGGGCGTCCTGGAAAGATTCCCAAAAGAGTTGGTGCAACTTCAGCAGATCTGTAGATGAATGTAAATAGGTTCTTCTGTTGTGCTTTTAAAACCTTCTTCATCAAAAAATGATGGTTCATCGAGCATGACACTTACCCAGATATCCTTTCCCTATGTAACTTCCTCTTTCAGAAGAATTTTCAAAAAAAAAGATATTGAAGCATCTCATCTTACTTTCACAAATTTAAATGTGCATTTTTTTCCCAACATAACTAAACAGGGGGAACGAGACATCTAAAACTGAAATGCAGAATCCTGACTTTACCAGCAGAGAATCAAGAAACTTTTTCTCAGTGTTTTGGGATTATCATTATGTTTATCTTAGGCATTTTCCTTTTTTGAGTTGAATTTAAGGTGAGTGGGGAAAAAAATCTCACACTTCTCATGAATTCTGGTGAGCAGGTTTTATGGGAAGCTCTTGTACAGGGGGTTGTACAGGAGACTGTGGGAGCAGCTGCTTTACTCCAGGAGCAGAGATGACCAGCAAAGAGAGAGAGTCCAGACTGCTGCTTGATTGGTACTGCGTCAGACTCCTGAAGTTGTTGCAGGAGGAGAGTAACGCACTGATATTTTCCAGCTTGCAATCAGAAGAGCGACACTGAAGAAGTCCTTTACCCCGGTACTGGTGGGAAGTGCTTTGAAGAACAAAGGAGTACAGCCGTTGCTGGATGCCGTCCTGGAATACCTCCCCAATCCTTCCGAGGTTGAGAACTATGCTATTCTTAACCAGGAGTAAGTATATTCATGAGCATATGAAGTGGTCTTGGAATCAGGTTTCAAAGCAGTGTAATATGTCGTGGGACACATTACTAACAATACCTAATTTTGAACAAACTACCAAAACAAAGTAAGCTCATCTCTCATTTGAGGGTTACTGTTTGTACTGGTATTTTTAACACACATTAAACGTTAAATTTGAAAAATTATTATCTGATGAGATAGTTCTTTAGAAATATAATGGCAACCCTTAAAGCCATGCCTACAGTAGAGAAGAGAGCACATCTGAAATGTTTTATTCTTTGGACGTGTTTGTCAAAGTAGATGTGCCTTCACAGTTAAGAAGCATGAAACCCAACATTAGAGCCAGTAAATAGCCCTTAACATTCCACTCATGGCTTAGGGATGGCCATCAGGTCTTTTTAATGTATTTAAGTTGTTCAGACGATATCATGATAGCTAAACAGAAATTATGCTAATAAGTTCTACTGTGACTTTTATGTTTAAGCTTATGACTTTTTCTCCCAGCGGTTACCTGACTCTTGCTGCTGCTCTGCCTCACGCTGCTTCTAACATCTGCCTACTAAGATAGACTAAAACTTCTCATGTGGCTCATGAGCATTGTCAGAAGAGTTACTGCAATGTCTCTTTCTTCACTCTAAAACTGGACTTGCTCATGAGTTGTGTCTGAGTGTATGATTAATTGCTTTCATGGCAAAATAGTTGGGTGATATGAAGGACTAGTGATATTTGTCATAGTTTTGACCTCCTTTTTGGGATCCATTGCAGTTTCTCTGAGGTACTTTCTGAGTATATGAGAGCTACATATATGAGCATCTTTAAATCTCTAGTATAAACCTGTGATACTGAAGGCCCTTGGGACTTTCTAAGGTTGGGCTCATGTTTAGAGGAGGCTGCTATGTTTGATTCATAACATAAATTCCCTCTCCATTCCTGTTTTTAAGGGATTCTGAGGAAAAAAACAAGTTCCTATTGAACTCTGCGCGAGACGATTCCCAGCCTTTTATAGGCCTCGCTTTTAAACTAGAGGTAAGCTGGTACTGGTTTCCTTTCTAATGCAGCAAAACCAGTAGAGAAGCAAGGCGTTTCCTGCGAGAGTTGTTGGTGTATGCAAGTCTGCACTGAGCTATCGGTGGCTTGTCATTGATGCCTGGGAAATGCTGTTTGTTTTGGGGGAAAAGCACGTATTTAAAGCTTTGTATTTTCAGTGTATCTATTCATGCGTGTGATGGCTTTTTTACTTGGTCACTGTGCATATGGGAAAGCTAGACTGAAAGTTTCTAGTGAACGGATGCCCAGGACGTTACCTAGCTGACTTTATTCAACCACTTGCAAGTTTCCCTTGCTGCCGGTATCTGACTTCTGCAGAGGGACTGCACAAATTGTACTCACGTTGTGTTAACCCTGAAGGAGAAAGGAAGGTATCCGTATTCGTTATTTGTGATTTGAGTAGAAAACGGAGCGGGTCCAAACAGATGGTACTATCAAAACTTACATGGAACAAATTTTAAAATCAGTTTGTTTAAGTTCAATTTAAATTCAACTTCTTTTAAAACATGGTTTCAACCATAAAATCCACAAATGTATCAAACATTGCCAAATTTGGAAGTTTTAAAATGGGTTACGTGCCTCAAATTCTTCATGATTTTCTTAGTGAAAATCTGGGAGTTTATTTGCTTATATCAGATACTTCCAGAGAAAAATCCTGGTCTTGATTGAAGTTGAAAACAATGGAACACGAGAGAGTTGGAGAGGGAAAAGCACACAGTTTTAACCAAACAAATTGTTTGAAACCTAGAGAGTAGCAGTTCTGATTTTCATACGGAAAGTGGCTGGCCAAATTGCTAGTTAATGTATGCCTCTTTGGGAAGGTTTAGGACTGGTAAAATTGGAGAAGGAAAGAAAATTGCCAGGAGGTGCCAAGTTCCATTCCAGACCCAAGGGAAAGCTGAGACTGTTAAAACCAGTTTAATTTACGTGTCCAGTGTGTAAATTCAAAACAGAAACACTTTGTCAGTCACTGCAGATCATGCTTTGAATAGTAGCGGTCTTGACTCCCAGAAGGTTTATATCTGATTTTTAATGACTTCTCATTCCAGGCTGGCCGTTTTGGGCAGTTAACTTATATTCGAGTTTATCAGGGGATGCTGAAGAAATCTGATTATATCTATAACACCAGGACTGGGAAGAGAGTGCGCGTACAAAGACTTGTCCGTATGCATTCAGACAACATGGAGGTGAGCGTGAGAGGTACAGTCCCCACGGATTGCCTTTTGAGCCACTCTTACTAAACGAGCTTCTCGGTATTCAGCTATCTCTGAACGATGTGATATGTCAAATTTCTGCTTTTGTTGTTAATTCATACTTGCCTGTAGCACTTAATAGAGCTCTACAAGAAACTGGAATGATCTCTAGTGTGTTATTTCCACTGAAATGGAAGAATCTTTGCCCAAGAAGCATTATAAAATGGCTTTGAGGTGATAGCTAAAGAAAGCCAGCTGTGGTATTATCCCCGTATTCCATACTTCTGGGAGAGGGGAAATAGGATTGGCAAAAAACACAAAAAAGTTTTCTTCTGTGTGATCATTGAATAAAATTCTTAAACTAAAAATTGATTTTCAAACTGCTGCAAATCCTACCCTTTCCTTTTTAAGATTTGTGAACTCTACAGCTGGGTCAGGACTGCCTGAAACATAGTGTGTTGCTTGCTTCACATCCTTACACCAGTACAAGTTACCATCCAAGCTGAGGTCTCCTTTTTGTGCTTTGAATAAGGAGATAAAAGATTTACAGAGCATTTTATCAAAGCTGGAATTTTCAAAGGAGCTTCATTTCAAGCTTTTAAACACAGTATTTATATATCTTCTTTGAAAGATATATTACAAGCTTTTGTGTTACCTAAATAGTAAACTTTTCTTTCTCAAGGATGTGAATGAGGTTTATGCAGGAGACATATGTGCGCTGTTTGGAATTGATTGTGCTAGTGGAGATACGTTCACTGATAAAACCAGTACTGACATTTCCATGGTGAGTATGCCTTTTCATCTGTATGCCTCATGCATTGGAATTTACCAGGATTTTGTTGTAAAAGTTTTTAATCACTTATTCATTGTAAATATATTTTGATGTCTATGCAACCGCAACTATTTTTTTTGTGATTATTTGTTATACCTCAAGGAGCCTGAATATATAGAAGTATGGTATATGCAAGAGAGATACACACCTGTTTACTGTGCTTGACATCAAATATTACTTCAGTGTTAGCAAACTGTTCTGGGTTGTTAGGAGTGGATGCTGCTACCCAAAAGTATTAAGCTATGTATTTGTATATGTATTTAAATACATCAGTTTTATTTATATATATATTTACAAAATCTGATAGGAAGCAGAGTCTTCTAACTAGTGTGAAATCCAGAGATCAGCTTGCCTATAGGAAACAGTGTTGGAAGTACTGTGGTTGGCAGTACAGCGTGCATTATGTTACAGCCCTGTACTAATCCTCAGGAGAGTTACCTAATTTTGTTACGCTATAATATTAGATACAAGCTTAGATAAGTAAAACAGTCATCCCTGTTTGTAACCCAGAATTCTTATGACCAAACTTTTTGGGAGAAATTGCATCACCAGGTGTCGTGGAACTCGATTGTATAATCTCTTCCTTTATGGTTGTTGCAGGAATCCATTCACATCCCTGATCCTGTCATTTCCGTAGCTATGAAGCCTTCCAACAAGGTAGGAGCCTATAAATCAACCTCTTTATGACCATGATGCTGAGTTACCTTTCCTCTGCTGCTTTTATTATTTTATGTGGGTTAGCAGTTAAATATGGAACCACAGACAAAAATGAGCCATGTTCTAAAATGTTCTATCCAAAGTACTTAAGAAGGCATCATTCGGATCACTGAGCATGTGACTGTGTACGATGGTATCACTTAGCCATAAAGGGGCATGTCTTTGACCTGGGTAAACATGGACTTGAAGTAACTGGAGGGATAAATAAATACAGTTATAAATGTATTTATAATAACCAAATAACCTCACGAGAGTAGGAGTGCTAAGCAGTTGATAGGAAAATTTGGCCTTTTTGTTGTGACTTCTGGATGTTGAGTTAATGTTTTCTTGTGTGTGTAATTGTTTTTCAGAATGACTTTGATAAATTTTCAAAAGGCCTGAACCGCTTTACAAGGGAAGATCCTACTTTTAGAATCCATTTTGACGACGAAAGCAAGGAGACCATTGTTTCAGGAATGGGGGAACTGCACTTGGAAATCTATGCTCAGGTAATTTGGAAAGCAGATTCCATGGGCTCTGCTTTTGACTGTTTTCCCAACCAAGAATTCTCCTTCCTTTCTGGCTGAGACCAAAATCTCTCTGCAGATGGGCTAACTGATGCCAGCCTTTACGCCGGATTTCGTAATTCGGTGCCTAAGCGCATGTCAAGTTTGCAAGATGTTGGGAGGTGCACAACTCCACCTGCTTTTGTGTAAATCAAGGTTATTGTGTGACAACAATTTTGAGATCTTCCTAGCAGAAAGCACTATGGCATTAACGTGAACAATGCTAGCTGCTTAGGGAAGAGCTTAATAACTTCTTAGTCAACTTTTGAAGATTTTTCTCTCCAGTGGTTCCATTTTGAATTGTAAACTATTTAAATGAAACCGCTGCCTGGAATATCTTTATTTTTTGGTCCAAATCCATAAAAAAATTTGTATTAAGCACTACACTTCGCTTTAGCAGTCTTTGCTTACAATGAATTTTACTGTTAGTCATTTCCTACAGGAGAGACAAATATTCTGTTTCTGTGTTTTTAAACGTATCACTCCATAATAAGAGATGATGCAGGCAGGAGGGAATAGTTACTTACAGTGATTTATTTATTTATTTCAAGTTGATGTTTACACTTTATTTTAGTTTAACACAATAGATGTATCTGAAATGTTGACAGATTGAAGAAAAGATGGTTTTTGTCTTGGAAAACTTAAACTTGAGTAAAATAATTAATGCCGTTCCCTTTTCCTGTATCTAAAGCCATAGCCCCTAAACAAGGATGACTGTAGAATGTCAGTGAATAATTTGTAACATTTAAAAAAAATAACAAAAACCACCCTACCAAGACCCCAAAAATCAATCCAACCCTAAACCAAAAACCTGGTTAACCCTGATTAAGTTTCTCATTTCAGAAAGACCCGTAAATAAAATAATTTCAAATGTACTGTTTCAGTGGAGCAACTCTGTATTTCATTCTGTTTTTTCTTCTGCAGCGAATGGAAAGAGAATATGGTTGCCCTTGCACCATGGGAAAGCCAAAAGTTGCCTTTAGAGAGAACATCTCTGCACCTGTGCCGTAAGTATTTGTTCTGGCAACAGAAGTTTTTAAAATTTATTTTGATGCAAAATCTGATTATGTAGCGGACAAAGTGCCTTTTGGATTATCAGATCAAAGCACAATGTACAGGAAACGTTTAATTAAGGAAGGACTTTTTTTTCTTTGTACCTTGATTGCATATCAACCAACTTACCCACCCTCCCTTCAAATGTTTATTGTAGCATTTGAGCTTCTCCCATTGTGCTATCAGGTGGTCTGTTATTCCGATGCATGTTTTGGCTGACGGCTGTCCTGTGTTACTTTAACACCATGCTGTGGGTGCCAGAGAACTGTCATTTGCCAGGGAATTATCTCCTGCGGGTAGAAAATACAACTGTAGAAAGTGAGAAGGTCTTTTCTTTGAACAATACTGCACGGGAGTTGACTGCTGTAATACAGCCACACCTGGGCTGATTATAAGTAGGTTGATCAAGCACAAGTAAGAGTGCCGGGTAAGCACCATAACACGCAGTCCTGCTCAGCTGTCCAAATATGTGAAGTTCTCCTGCAAGCTTTTTTCAGCCTGTGTTGTACTCCATGCTGCTGCAACTACATTTTTCTTTCATTTAGGGAATTTCTGTAGCTCAAGCATGTTTATGTTGGGTAGCCCTCTTACTGTTAGTGCTATTGATATTTTGGGACATCTGCCCTTCACCAAACAAAGCACAACGAAGAACCTATTCCTTTGTTCTGCAACGAGTTAGCTACCACTTCTCAGGGATTTTTCTTCAGAGAAAACTTGGGAACTAAAACCATTACAGATGCCCCAACTGAGCTGAGAGCGCAGCGGGGTAGGAAGCAGTGGAGCTGGAAGTGGGAGCGAGATCTCTGATTGTTATCAGTGGGTGGCTTATTACAGGAGGTTGCACAAGCGAGAACTACTTTTTCAAATTTTCTGCAATTTTTCTTATGAAAAGACTTGCTGAGATCACAAATTTAGGACGGAGAATAACATAGAATGTAAATACTGTTCTGGGAACCAGTTTCTGCTGCTTTCTTCTGGGAGCTACTAGGGTAGATGATTTCTCTGTGTACTGGTCCACCACTGCTGTCCTCTAGCATAGAAGCACTCTGCAGCTCCAGCTGGAATGCAGCTGAGCAGTGCGGGATGCTGGCAGCTGCTTCTTCCCTTCATCCCTGGCCAGTTTGGCAATAGTATCTCCCAAGAGGAGAGAGCTGTGAATGACCAGTGTATTGAACCTCTGCCTTCCCAAGGCGGCCTAGAAATAGCGGAATATTTCTGTCTGCTGACACAAGGTGGAGACCTGTTGTCTCCTGCCTGCACAGGGCAGAAGCCGATAACGCTAAGGCTGATAGTGATCGTTGCCCTAACCTCACCCCGTTTGCTAACCGACCTGCAGGCAGCAGATCTGCAACCGCCCCACCATCTACATGTCTGAGTTGGAGGTTACACAGTTGGCAGTCTTAAAACAACAAAAAAGAAGTCTTTTTAGAAATAAGACTTTACCTGGGACACCATTTCGTGAAGTAGAATCATGTAGTCAAATTCAAGATATTCATCACTTCTTTTCTGGAAAGACAAGATGACAAGAGCTGAATTTGGGGCTTCCCCAAGTTTTATGCTGCTTTGGTTAGCATAAAAACACTGATATATTTCAGATGAAACTGGCAGCTTGTGTTAACAAATAAAGCAGATGGAGCTTAGTCACTATAACCAAACAAAGAGATATGGGTTTGTATTTCTGTGAATTCCAAAATTGCATTTCAGAGACAGAATGTGAAACTTAAAACTGTGCTAATTCCTACCTTGAAGCAGCTAGATATATCTCAACTTCAGAACTCATTCGGGAACGGAACATCTGATTCCACAATGTGTTAATTTAACCCGAATAATCCTAAATTGTCAATAGCATAAGACTTGGAACGCACTCCAGAGGCCTTACAGTGGATAACAAGTTATCAGTGATTGTGTGAGTGACAGAATACCCACTGGCCTTTGGCACATACTCTTTATGTATCTGTTCTTCAGGGAAAGAAAAGGAACAAAATTACTAAAGAGATGACAGTTAGTTTAATAGTCTTGTGTCTGCCTTATCCTTAAATTCATCTGATTTGTTAAAGAGGGTTTTAAAACCTGTCTTGTGCACAGCACTGGAGCACCTGTGAACTTTCAGATAGCCATCAGAGGGAGCAAAACGTTAACTGATTGCGCTCCCAGAACAAATTTCTGCCTTTCCTTCACACCCAGAACTTCATGGGCCTTCACTGGCTGTTCTGAGTGGCAAAACGTTCGGGCTCCAAAAGTCTGTTCTGAAGGCTCCTGATACATTGGGTTTTCTAAATACAAAGTCCTGCTTCTTTATCCTAGCTTACGTACCAAATTTCCTTGAATTTAACGTTATCTAAATCCCTTTAGAAGTTATTCTTAACTCGCAGTATATTTTCTCCAAATAGAACAGAGAAAGAACTGGGAGAATCTATAGAATTCTACTAATTTAAAAACAAAACCAAAACCTTTGCTTTGATAATAAATTTTCTGAAAGCAAGTTGCTTTATCAGTTAAGCCTGTTCCAGGCGAGAAGTCTGCAAGCCCTGTTGATAGTGGCAGCTAATGACTCAATTAATTTGAATAGCTGTAGTGAGATTTGGCAGTCATTTTTATTTCTTAGCTTACGGCAGATCCAGATCTGCTCAAGAAAAACATATAACTTGTAAGCACTCAGAAATAAGCAAAAATAGAAAGCATTTTGTCCTGAAGTATTCTGTTGCCTTTCTGTCTCGTGACACATCTTCCTGAATTCAAATTTCTTATGATAAACTTAATTGATGCTCATCATGCTAACAGAAGTGTAAGAGTTCAACTAAAAATTAATTTTAGGGGGGGTGTGTGTGTGTGTCCCAAAAAAAAATATTAAAAATCAGTAAAAGTAAGTTTAGGAAGAACAAAGTAAAAAAAGCTAATGGTGAGAGTGGAATTACAGCAGTGTTTTCTTTCTTGATTAGCATTTTGAGGTGAACTAGCAAATGGACGGAGACTGCAGCACTGCAAACAAAAGCAGTGTAGATTGTGTTTTATTGAAGCTGAGGTACAGCCCATTGCTATTTGTCTAGACGTGGCTATTGCAGAGATGTCAAGCAGTATTACTGTGACTCATTGCTAGATCATGGTGTAGATGGAGAGATAAAGGACAATATTCCAATGCATGTTATGCAGATGCAAGAATACTGTCAGCTGAGCTTACACGACAGATGAAAGGCAGGAAAGTAATATAAAACCATAATCAACGTGATGACCTCTGAGTGGAAGAGTCAATTTTCTTAACTAAATAAGCTCAGAATACTGCTCTTGCCAAGGAGACACAGCTTCTATAAGCAAGATTTATGAAGAGAAGGAGTCATCTAAATAAACACTGCAGCATTCATGATTTGCTTGAGGAAAGGGGTAGGTGGAACAAAAACCAAATGCTGGCTTAAAAAGGAACTGGAACAAGAAATTCAGACACAGTTGAAGTTTCTTGCTTAAGAACTTAGTTTCAGCTATACTCCAGTACGTGCCACAACTCCTTAGCTCTTCAATGCTATTTTTCTTGCAGTGCATTGATGGTAACTTACCACTTGCTTCACATGTTTAATTTGAGCAAGTTGGAACTTCGTGTTTTCAGTGGAGTTCTGCCATATCACATAGCCAGAGGCGACCCACGCTAGCAGGCGGATGGGCTCCATTTCTGGGGGCACATTGCCGAAGCTGTCTGGCAAACAAAAGGAATAATATACATTAAGCAAGAGTCATGGAGTTGCAGCCATTAACAGAACCTCATCACCTCACATGTCCAGCTCTGGAGCCCCCAGCATAGGANCGCTAGCAGGGGGCTCCATTTCTGGGGGCACATTGCCGAAGCTGTCTGGCAAACAAAAGGAATAATATACATTAAGCAAGAGTCATGGAGTTGCAGCCATTAACAGAACCTCATCACCTCACATGTCCAGCTCTGGAGCCCCCAGCATAGGAAAGACATGGACCTGTTGGAGCAGTTCTAGAGGAGGGCCACAAAGATGCTCCAAGGGCTGGAGCCCCTCTGCTGGGAGGACAGGCTGAGAGAGTTGGGGGGGTTCAGCCTGGAGAAGAGAAGGCTCTGCGGAGACCTTAGAGCCCCTTCCAGTCCCTAAAGGGGCTCCAGGAAAGCTGGGGAGGGATTTTTTACAACCTCTTCTGGCCATGGAGGACATTGTCTCCTTTTTGCCCAGACCCTTTCTTTGTACCTGGTATGTTTTCTGCCACAAGCTCTTTTTCCAGGCTCTTGATTCGATGGTAGAATATGTTATCTGCTTCATCTGTGTTCTTTAGTTCTCCTTCAAGTGTGACTTGCACATCTGGAGCAACGTTGTTGTTGCCCAGATGATAAAGAACCTCAGCAGTGCAGTTAACAGTACTGTCCTGTTACAGAGTTAATTATGTGTATTAATATTTGATTAACTACAGGTATAATATTGGTAATTTGCACTTCTAGAGTCTGGCTCGTAGAGATTCGCAATTCTTTAAGACAAGGTTAAATTCACAGTATTTCTGTGACTATACCATAAGGGCAGTTTTCTTTCTGCAGTGATGGAACGGGCAATGGTGGTGGTGCAGAATGTCACTTGTGCTGTTCAGTTGGAGTAATGGGTTCAAATAACTTCAATCTGAAATTGAATGACACTGAAACATCCTTGTCATCCCTCAAGCATTTTCTTGTGTCATGGTGCTAGGTACCAGGCGTTCAGGGCTTTTACGCTGTAGAAAACAGGGGTTCCCTTTTGGTAAAGTTAAGCCTTTTGTTTCGTTTTGGGTTTTTTTACCTGATCTGCAGTACAGAAAAATCTGAAACGCGATACCAAGTATTATTAACTGATCTCAGCTAGGATCAGCAGCATAAAGCGATGGCTTTTCATTACACATCAGTAGTGCCAACTTCTGCCCACAGAATGTATTAATTACATGAATTTAACTTACTTTGTCAAGGATGTCTTCTAACACCAACTCCAGGTAGTACTTATGCCCAACACCATCGATGTCCTAAATAAGGAAAACATTAAGAACATTTATTTTGTAAAATGTTAAATTACTTTGCCTTGTGGAAAAGATTCTAGCTACTGTGAGGCACGCTGCACGGTGCCGTTCTCTGCGGGGCACGTACAGAGCCGGGATGTTCTTTTATTTCTTCCTGCCGTTTAGAGATCGCTCATTTAATATGCACCTGGTGCAGCATTGGGTTAGTACCTCCTCGTCCATTCCTAGGCTTGCATACTACTAAATTGCCACGCTTGGGCTCCCTGTATGACTCTCTCCAATGTGCTGCATGGTTAAATACTGTGGTAAGAGTCTTAATTGGGTTCCTTATATTAAGTCCATTTTGCACTTCACTATGAATTGTGTGATGTCATATATTTTATTTTTTTGGTATCTCCAATCAAGCAAGCAGGTCCATTTTGCTGTAACCCCTGTTCTAGCAGGTTTACCAGCAAATCCGGGACAGGACAGGTAGTCTGGAAAAGAGCATCCTCCTCCTGAGTGAGTTCTCTCAGGAGGTTCGTTAGGCACCGACGCCTTGATTGCACACGGCGGGGAGGGCGCAGTCCTGCAGCGGGGCTGTCTGACAGGCAAGACCACGCAGTGTATTGCGCACTGGTGCAGATCTGCCCCACGGTTAACAAACAACCCAAGGGTGACCGTCACCAGCTGGGCTCGTTCCTCCATCCGTCGCAGGGCTGGCGTGCCTATGGCCATGTCCCGTCAGCATACCTTGGTGCGGAGAGTACAGGAGGGGTGCACAGAGCTGATTTTCCAGCTGTGAGGTGACATATCACAGCAAGGAGACAGCATACGGACAGACCATTTTGTAGGCTGTGCCCTCGCCTGTTGGAGGCAGCCCTGCCCTCATTAGTGCTGTGTGGAGTGGTCGACACGCTGGAGGGAAGGGATGCCATCCACAGGGACCTGGAGAGGTGGGCCTGTGTGAACCTCATGAAGTTCAACCAGGCCAAGTGCAAGGTCAGGGAAATCCCAAGCACAACTCCAGGCTGGGCAGAGAATGGCTGGAGAGCAGCCCTGAGGAGAAGGACCTGGGGGTGTTGGTGGGTGAGAAGCTCACCACGAGCCAGCAATGTGTGCTGGCAGCCCAGAAAGCCCCCGGCATCCCGGGCTGCATCCCCAGCAGCGTGGCCAGCAGGGCGAGGGGGGATTGTGCCCCTCTGCTGCGCTCTGCTCTGCTCTGGGGAGACCCCCCTGGAGTGCTGCCTCCAGCTCGGGGGGTCCCCACAGCAGAAGGACACGGAGCTGTTGGAGCGGGGCCAGAGGAGGCCCCGGAGCTGCTGCGAGGGCTGGAGCCCCTCTGCTGGGAGGACAGGCTGGGAGAGTTGGGGGGGGTCAGCCTGGAGAAGAGAAGGCTCCGGGGAGACCTCAGAGCCCCTTCCAGTGCCTAAAGGGGCTCCAGGAGAGCTGGGGAGGGACTCTGGATCAGGGAGGGGAGTGATGGGACGAGGGGGAACGGTTTTAAACTCGAAGAGGGGAAATTTAGATTAGATATTAGGAAGAAATTTTTCACTCTGAGGGTGGTGAACCCCTGGCGCAGGTTGCCCCGAGAAGCTGTGGCTGCCCCATCCCTGGAGGTGTTCAAGGCCAGGTTGGACGGGGCTTGGAGCAACCTGGGCTGGTGGGAGGTGTCCCTGCCCAGGGCAGGGGGTGGCACTGGAGGGGCTTTAGGGGCCCTTCCAACCCAAACGGCTCTGTGGTTCTATGAATGCCTCCCGATCTCTCCCCAGGAGCCAGGCTGGCCCCCGGGCGAGCAGCTCACCAGACTCCCGCGGCCCCCCCGCCCCTCACCTCCCTGCGGACGCTCCGCAGCTCCCGCAGCGCCAGCCCGCGCCCGGGGCTCCCCCGCCGGTAGCAGAGGTAGCCGGTGGCCAGCGCCGCCGCCCGCCTGGCGAGGCCGTGGCTCGGCAGCAGCTCCATGGCGGCGGGACCCGCTTCCTCCTCCCGCAGGAAACGGCCGGGGCGGAGCGGGGCCGCCTCCTCCCCCCGCCCCGTCCCGTCCCGTCCCGCCCGGAGCCGGCGGGGTGATGCGCTGCGGGGACGGGACGCGACACGACACGCGGGGATTGTCCCACTGCCGAGGAGCCGTGTGTGTCACCCCCCAGCTTGGGGCACGGCCACCCCGGCGGGCTGGGACAGCGGGCAGACTGAGCGGGTTCCTGAGAAACCTCAGATCCCACCGGTTTCACTTAAAAAGTTCATAGTCACGATTTTTCCCGCTAATTATCCCCTTGTGCGGTGTCTGCACCCAACATCAAAGTATTTTGTGGGTGGAAACTGTAGGTATGTGCGGAAACCACAACAAAAAATACGGCTATTCAGTCAACAGGAGCCTAAAGGTGAGCAGGCTTTATTAGTGCACAGAAACAGCTGGTTTTCACTGTTGGGTTTTTTTTTTGGAGAGATTTAACTCATCCCGATCTCTCAGCTTCCCACTTGCAAGATGAAGGATGGTGGTGCTCCCTCTTTGGGCATCACATATCCTCGGCTGCTGTTTCTGCTGCTGTCGTGGCATTTGGCCGTTGTGGTTACACGTAACCAAATGGAATAAAGCAAAACACAGAATGGGATCTTTTTCCTGAGAAAACTGCAGTTAGAGCGTGGTTTGTGTAATGAGTAACGTGGTATTCTTGGGGGGGCTATGTGTTTGTTTGTTCTCAGGTTTGAATATACGCACAAGAAGCAGACGGGTGGAGCAGGCCAGTACGGCAAAGTTATAGGCGTTCTCGAGCCCCTGGATCCGGAGAACTACACAAAATTAGAGTTTGAAGACAGAACCGTTGGCACAAATATTCCAAAACAATTCGTGCCCGCTATTGAAAAGGTACAGTGCGTGTTGCGTGTGCGTACGAGACAAGAAATCCCGATTCTTGTTGTTTTCCTGCTGTGCCGTCCACATTTACTGTGACTGTCTTGCCCCGGGCAAGGAGGTTTTTCCCATTACCTCAGTGGAAGCAGAATCAAATCTGTGTGGCTTTGCTTAATATCTTACATTCCGAGGTTTTCCACTTAATTTAGAAGCCGCTGTTTGTTTTCTTTGGTGCTGTGTGCTCGCTCTATTTCCACAGCAGCGCCGCGGTGCAGACAGTGAGCTTTCCTTTCCTGCAGTCAAACAAGCCTCCTCCTGTTCAATCTGCTTTTTAATGGCCCTCTTCTGCTTTTCATTGCGGCCTCGCGATTCTCATCTCTAGCCCCGAAATATGCAACTTTTTTTGTGACTTCTCTGAGGCCAGTTGTGTAGGAAACTGTAATTAAGCTAGATTTCCTGCATGAATTACCACATATTCTTTCTTTTTCTTCTCTTCTGTGGGCTTCCTCTGTGTCTGTCTGTCTGTTACTCTATCATTTATCACGTACTACTTTAAGTAGTACCTCGCATGATCTTTGGATTTCTATAATAATGGATCAACCGAAAAGAATTCCTTCATTATTCCATGATGCAACAGTAAAAGATTTTTGCCAAATCCTGGAAGAAGCATGCGTTCTTAAAGGAATCTTGTTCTTCAGTCGAGTGGTTAGAGTAGTTCTTTCCACATGGAGCATTCTTTCAGTTTTCGGTCATACGGTCTCTCAACAAAGCAAAATCCTGAGTGCATTTCTTTTTCTTGTCCTTCCCTTGTTACGTGATTTCTGTTTTTAAAAAAATATCAGTATCAAACTGAGGTGCCAAAGAACAATAGCGCAAAGTTTTCAAAAGCTTGGGAATGAAAATTTTTCCCCGCTGTTATTTTCTTCCATCATTTCATCAAGTGAGAAAGTCCATTGGGTAGATACGGGATTGCTGGGATTTCTTGGTATTGTTGTTTTGTCCTTTTAAGTTTAACGTCTCTTATAGGCCGTTATTAATGCTGCTGTTTTTAAAGCTTCATTTTGGTCTACAGACTGCTCACTTTGAGATGTTATTTGACAGGGATTCCGAGAAGCCTGTGAAAAAGGTCTTGTGTCGGGGCACAGGATATCTGGAGTGCGGTTCGTCCTAGACGATGGGGCCCATCACATGGTGGACTCTAACGAAATCTCTTTCATCAGAGCTGGAGAAGGAGCCCTGAAGCAAGGTATGAAGCTAGTCGTTTGAACGTGTCATCCTGCCGGCTTCTTTATTGTTGGAGCTAAATTTAACGAGCTCCTTTCTATAGGTTTGTTTGTTGCCTGATGTAGCCATACATATATTTATTAAATGTGTTTGGCTGGTTGTGTAGAGCAGAATAGACACCAGAGTTTATAGAAATTTTAAGGGAGGTACAATAATGCCTTTAGTTGTATGAAGGAAATCCTTTTTCCTAGAATAAAGAAACACCAACAGCTTCATCCTTACACGGGTATGAAAAGAACATTTTATCAAACTGCGTGTCTCCCGGCATTACGGTCTTGGGAATGAAAGGCAGGGAGCGGGAGTTCCACAGGCCGTTATTGATTTCCCCGACTAGTGCAAGAAACACGTAGCATTAGCCACAAAACGCTTCTTTGCTATGCATAAGGGTATCCTGAATTATACCAGGTTTGTTCTTTGATGTTTGATTATTTAGTTAAGTGTTTTTTTTCTCCAGCTATGGAAAATGCCACTGTGCGTATACTTGAGCCCATTATGGCAGTGGAGGTGATGGCACCCACTGAATTCCAGGGAGCAGTGATAGCTGGAATTAATCGCCGCCACGGAGTGATCACAGGACAGGACGGCACAGAGGGTTACTTTACTCTCTATGCTGAGGTTTGTGTTGTTCGCTGGTTCCTGACCTTTTCTTTCCCTGCCTTGCCTTTCGACTCCATTCTGTTCTACTTAGTGACCAATGTGCGTAAACCTGTAGCCAGGTTTTTCACTGGATAAACACAACGTTAGATTTTCACCGGAGAAGCATAACATTAATTCTCAACTTGTGCAGTACTGGTGAACCTATTATAAATCTGTTTTGCTCCAGAGAAGCCAACTTACTAACCTAAAATCACACGGTGGCAGAGAAAGGAACAGAACTCGGGTTTCTTGAGGCGGGCTGGCGGTGCTGCCTCAGGGGGAGAGGAATCCATGGGGCAGTACGGGTGCACAGAGTCCGGGGGAAAGATCCTTTTGTCCGCTGTCTTCCTTCAGCTGTTACCTGCGTTAACTGTAATAACTGCAGATAAATGCAAATGACTTGTCTTCAGCGTCCCTTCTTTTACGTCCCTTCTGAAAACGTATTTGTCCTCATGTTAGGTCATATAGAAGTGTAAATGAAAGAGTGGTGGCAGCATAAATCNAGCTAACGACAAGCCGCACACTGCGTTGCTTCTGCTTTATAAATTGTGTCTAGTGCTGCCGTCCTGAGATAGTTCAGTCGTTGCGATCTCTTGCCTGGTGACGCAGCCTACTGAATTCGGGATGCTCCGCTATCTGGTGCATTCACACTCAGATTTTTGGGGTTCCCTGCTGAAAAAACATTGTGAATATAAACTAGTTGAAATAAGAGGTACTTCACAAAAATAGGTAATTAGATCAGCACCGTTGACAAAGAGCAGCAGATTTTACTGACTCTTTACATTGTAATTGAGATTAATTGGGCAATAACCCAAAGTTGATGGAAAAAGACCTTTTTACAAGAATAATATGTTTGGATTTTAGGTGCCACTGAATGATATGTTTGGATACGCCACCGAGTTGAGGTCTTGCACAGAGGTGAGTATTCTCATTACTTTTTGCTAGAACGTGTTTATTTCTGTAAATCAAGTATGCTAATTTGCATCATCGTACACACAGCATATGCAGCAGTAAAAGCGATAAAAATCAAACCAAATGCGGAATAGGAAAACAAAAGGAAAACTTAGAGTTTTTACTGTTATTTCAACAGCTTTTTAATTAACGTAGCCATCTTTAGTTGTGTCATTTCTGGCCAAAAGATTTTTTTATACTTTGAGGAAGAGATTCAAATTTGCAACTAATACAAAGTGATAGGTATCGGTAAAGGTATTAAATTCACAGGCTGGAAAAGTTGAGGCATTTAAGTTACAAATGTCTGCAAGTGGACGAGATTTTTGACAGCAGTGCTCACGTTATTAAGATGTCATTTTTAAGGATATATATGCTCATCGAATGCATTTGAATTGAGTGAGTTTGTGTGTTATTTCACAGATTAGAGCGTGGTCTACTGCTAAATAGGTTTACGTGTTTCGCATCCTCACTTTGACTCTTCTTTTTCAACTCTACAGGGAAAGGGTGAATATACGATGGAATACTGTAAATATCAACCATGTTCGCCCAGCACTCAAGAAGAAATAATTAACAAATACCTCGAAGCAACAGGACGACTTCCTGCAAAAAAGGGCAAAGCCAAGAGCTGACTTTTTTCCTCTTGAGTACATTGAACAGTTTTTCACAATCTTCTCTAACAGCTCGGTTGCCCAAGCGACAGGAGCGATCCAGGCTGGCTGGATACATGCACGCTGCAGCGGGACTTGGAGATTCTGATGAAATTACAAGCCCTTCCTTTGTGGTATTCACCAGGAGATTACAACGGAATTGTTCCCATGTAAATGCTACTCATTAACAAAATATATCAATGTTAAAACACTGATCAGAATTTGTCTTGAAATTTGTCTTAATCCATTTGTATTAAAATAATTTTATTTTTTTTTACTTGATACATCATTATTTTGTAATGAGGCTAGTTACTCTTTCTCTGGTTTTGAATCTTTTAAATTTTTAAGAATTTTGGTTTAGGAGATTGTTAACTGCTGGACAGGCAGGGGGGTGAACGGTCATCCAGTACTGAGCAGTTGTCACATATGTGCTGCAAGCACAGATCCTTTAGCTCCTGCACTCAGAGCATCCAGACCAGGGAAGGAACGTCGGCTTTCCCTCCCCATCCCTCAGAAACAACGCTCGGAGCCTCCAAAGTCCCAACGAACTGGGCAAAGTCATCTGTCAGCGCCACTTGCTTGTCACCGCATCTGCTCAGCGCTGATGGTACAAGGCATTTGAAAAGCGTTGGTAATAATATACATAGAAGTTAACTCTTTCCAAAACGGTGAACAATGTGGATTTATTTTATGTGCTCGCTTTCTTGGCTCTTTGTTAGAAAATCAAAGAAAAGATTCCTTCTCCCAGAATCTTATAATCAAGAGGGCGTGTTGCTGATGATGCTCAGCGTGGGAATCAGTTGAATGGACCTTGCTCGCTCATAGGAGAGAGGTAAAACCAGGGTGTTACAGTTCATGTGAGAAAGAGAAGATTCTATCATCAATAATTTTTTTTTAATTACTACCAGAAGATCTATGCTGAATTTTCTTTGCGTGCTCTCTACTCCTGACCTACTCGGTTTAACAGCATTTTTGCAGACTTCCAGTAAACAGAGAATGAAGTTCCAGTTCAAAACCAGCTACATTCCTGGCACAGGGCTGCGGGTTGATGTTTCCCAGACGCAGACAGAGCTGCGATGGCCGGGCTTCTTTTCCTCAGCCCTCACGGAAAGGCAGTGAAAATTATTTTAACCTTGAAAAAAGTACAGTGTCAGATTTGTCAGGGGCATGGAAATGCTAACTGAACACCGGCATAATGGGGCGTACGAGTATGATGTCGCTTTGGGCCAAATCCTTCTTGATTGCCTTTACATTTGGAGCTTTACTTCTGTGAAAATACCCAGCTGGAACTCGTTTCAAGAAAAGCCCTGCAGGTTCTCTGACATTTGGAGATT
Source organism: Anarhynchus alexandrinus (assembly GCA_008711295.1). Taxonomy (NCBI): domain Eukaryota; kingdom Metazoa; phylum Chordata; class Aves; order Charadriiformes; family Charadriidae; genus Anarhynchus; species Anarhynchus alexandrinus. The sequence continues at coordinate 659,234 of VUYV01000339.1, forward strand.
TTCTTAACTAAGCAAATATAGCACATTTACCAATATTCAAAGATGTCTTATAAAAGCAGTATGAATGCAAGAAATAAATGGGGTGGGTTTTATTTTATTTATATTTATGGCTTTTACGTTATGCTTATTAGAGGCCAGTCGTGATGTGAATTCCTGGCTAATGGATCCTGCCGGATGCGTGCTGGTTCTCCACAAACGTAACACAGCCGATGAGAGCACGGCCTTGGGTCGCTCAGTGCGGGGACGGCTGAGGCACAGCGGGGCCCGCTCAGCGTCGGGGCGAGGGAGAAGATCTGTGGGTAGGGGGAAGGCTCATGGGCAGTGGGGGGCAGTGGGAGAAGGATGGAAGCACTGGCAAGAGACTAATTTTGGGGCGCCCTGGATTTAGTTTTTTTGTGTGTGATGGGTTTTTTTTCCTCTTGGCTGTAGAGCCTCTCCCAGCTCAGCTCTGCGTGTGGTTTTCTCACTGTGAACCCATCTGAGCCTCGACTCGGATAATGTCTGCGTTGATTTATCCAAGAATCTTGGCTTGAGTAAAAACTGTATGATTTGAGGTTCTGATCCACTGCCTGAAATCTTGGCCCTAAAGAAGTTGGTGGAAGTTTTGCCTTCGAATTTCAACAGGTTTGCTACTTATCTGGAAGTTCTTGTGCAGTTTCTTAACTGACGTAAGTTTACGTTGCTTATTAGTAGTCAAAGTTACACTGATCTGGCAAGTTCGGAAGTGCCCGATCCTCTGTTCTGGGGCTGGAGAGCAATGACAAAAACCAGGGAAGGAAACTAAGCTTATGCTTAAATGCATAGCTAAAGTAGAGCCCCAAAGTGCAAAATCTAGGCTATTTTCTTGTTTTATTTCTAAAAAAAAATATTCCATCACCAATTTCTTTAAGAAATGTTGCCATTATAAGCTGTGCTTTCATGCTTTTGATGATGAGAAATGTTTTACCAGCACAAAAGAAAACACTGAGAGTATGTGAAATGCTGCGTCACTGAATTTATTGTAATGCCTATTATGTGCTGCTATAAAAAGCTTCAGTCAGTAAACGTATATCAGACTAATACACTTCTGTAAAATGCCTGAATTTGGGGGGTTAACAGATCACCCAGGCTAAATATCCCCCAGTTAAAGCTTTCATGTTAAATACCTTACCGATTACAGATCAATGATAGCGCAATATACCACGAGTTATAAAGAACATAACCGTCCCGGAGGACAGAGACCATGGCCTGTTCTCCTAAGGAAGGTGTACTTATCGATGGGGCGTTAATCTAACCTGGCAGAAATCTTGCTAATGCGGAAAAAAATTTTACAAACTCGAGAGAGTTTGGCACAATCTCAGCGCACAAAGGCAGGACAGCGGGTCTGCTGCAAACCCAAACGGAGAAGTTGGTGTGAAAGGAGAAAAACGTGTTCCCGCTGTGGGACTTTGTTGTATTTAGGATGGGTACGAGACATGGCGGTCATCGTCCCCACCAAACCCAAATGTGGAAATCCGTCTGCACAGAGCTTTCCTGTCTTTGCAGTTCTGTCTGGTTTCGTTGAAGGTAATAGCAAGAACTGCAAATAGACTAAGAACATCCTCCATTTCCGCCTGACAAACACTGCCTTGCAGTGTTCTGGACTGGTGACAGATGTGGGGAGACAACAAAACATGTTTTCCTTACATCAATATTTTCGAAGCTGCCTTCACAAATATGAGAGAAGAAACTTATTTTTACGTAATCTCCCACTGCAGGGGACGGCGGTGCGTCAGCGGGACTAGCGCCGTGCGGATGCTGGTTACTGGCTTCCGTAGGGCCGTGCGGGGAGACGCTTCGCTGCCTACGCTCGTCCACATCCTCTTAAAGGCCAGACACTGGGAGAAGATGGAAAGTTGGGGTCAAACAGCAGCATCATGAAAGAAAACCCAACCTCGGCCCGGCGTAATGGTATTTGTTTTATTGGAGATGTAAGTTAAAAAGCAGCCTGTATCTATCCCAAACAACAATAAAAAAAAAGTAGTAGACAAATATTTCTTAGTGACAGATTAATATTTTTCTCAAGATTTGTATCCAAATATATTAACTTTGCTTACAAACTATGTTACTCTAAGTAACAGTATGTTAGAGACAAAAAATCAACTTGTGTATGTTTATCTGTGCATATATGTAGTAGCAAAGTTTTTCGGTAGAACTGTATAACATGAGTCTTGCAGTTTAAGAAATTAGAGGAATTAATTTTGGAACAAAACAGACTAGTGAAAGCATTCAAATTCACTGTTTGACTGGTATAGAAAAATTATCACAACTCCAGGTCTGTTAACACAAGGATTTTCTCATTTAATACATTTACATAAAGGTGACAATCTCTTAAAAATTTTCATGTAAAATCCCAGCAGCTGATCCAGATTCCATTCCGGATCCGTCTTCGAGCCCCTGATTGTCTGAAGCACAGAAGTATTTCACTTTCAGAGGGTGACCAGGAAGCCAGGTGAGGCGCATGTGACATGAAATAATTTCCTGGAGAACAGATTTAAAAATACACGTATTTTATCATCTTTGTTATGTCCCTCTGTTGATGAAAGAAGGTATTATACACATATGCTCTCTTACCTGTGTTGGAATTTCATGGAGTAGGACAGTGTAGTCAAACTCAATAAAATCATCTTTCCTTATCTGGGCATGTATCAAAAAGAAAAAAAGTGATCAAGAATACAAGTTACATCGCTGAAGTTTAGAGTCTACTCTGGTTTACTTGACTGCATTGGGGAGCGAGACGAATAGGGCTCGAGATGGCTGTGGTGGTTGGCTGGAGGGAGACAGGTTTTTATGTGGAGAGACGGGGAATTAGGAGCACTTCCTGCATAAAAACGTGGAAGGTGGTAACTGCAGCGTGGCTCGGCAGTCGGACTGTTCTCTGACATGAAACTAGGCTGACTGAGATGCTAATTAATTGAGTTTAACCCTCAAAGAAATGTGAGAATCTAACCTGACTATTAACCTCTCCTTCAGAGAAATCTGGTTCTAAGTAACAAGGGAGTAAAACCCAAATGCTGTCTATCGGTCACAGGTGACTGAGGGAAACAGAGCTTTGGGAACTCCTATTCTATACGCTGCAGGCGTAATGTTCCCCAGAGAGCGCACGTCAGGTGCTAGACTGATGCAAAGAAGGAAAACCAAATTTCGTCCAAATGAGTAAAATTATTCCACCAAAACCTGAACAAAATACTTGTCCAGAGGCAGAGATACTTGTATGGAGAAGCCACAGAGATTTTGGGAGAATCGCACCCATTACAGACAGCGTGAGCTGTTGATGGTTGTTTTATTCTCTGCTGCTTGGTCGACTGTCTGTTAGCTCCTGTAACGCAGACGTGTAATTTCCACTTCACTTACCCACTGCTTCACAGACTTGACTTGTGCCACGAAGTAACCCAAGTTCTCTGTTGACTTTTCCCACATGATGTAACTGCTGCCAGCAACAGCCAAAGCCCACGCTGGCTCCAGGGCAGGTTCAATATTGCCATAGCTGTCTGCGAGGGAGAAAGAGTAATACAAAAATGATTAATTCTGGCTGTTCAGCAGAAAAATGATACACCACAGAGCACTTCTGCCTGGCGTAGCACTGTTCCTGGGAAGCAACTCTTCCCTCCGACGTGTTACAGGCTTGAACAGGGAACTGAAATTGCCAAGAGACATTATTCGTAGCATCCCCACAAGGAGGTGAGAAACCCAATATCCAGGATAACGGAGGGTCCTTACCTAGCTGGGAGGAAAAGAGGGACTGGGGCACTCTGTTTCCAGGGTGGAAAAAATTCTGTTAGTCATCCCTTGTGAATTTCCAGCCGCCGCGGGGAAGGTGTGTGGGTTAAGGGAGTTGTTATGACTTGAGGACGTTTTGCATTTACTTGAATATAAAATTGCAAAGGTTTGCTTTTAAATCCAAACCACCTTCACAACGTTGTGTTGACTACCGTTGTCGATAAACGCAGCAGGTTTGTTTTCTCCCCAAGAATGGCTGGCAAGGTGGCATTGTTTTGATAGTTAGCCCTATGGTTTTAGGGTGCTACTGTAAATATATGTATCTTCTTTTTAAAATGCACGTACATTTGCTTGTGTTCTTAAAAGTGCCCTGAGTCTTTGAGATAAAATGAAACACAATGCATTATTTGGAGGAATATACCTGGAATATTGTTTCCAATTATTGGTTTGGTTTGGTGCCTAATTTTTTGGTAAAGTCTGTTGTCCTCCTCCTGGATTTGCTTCTGGTCTTTGGTATGCATGCACTTGATACTGACAACAGGCGGAGACTTTGTCTTGGGATACAACACTGTAGCAAGGCAGCTCCCGGCATTTTCCTGTAAAAGCAGGATTTAAAACGGTTATCTTTAATTGAGATTTTATTTACCAGCAACACATTCTGTAAAAAGCTCTTGGTAGTAACGTGAAGTATACAGGTAGAGTACATGCATGTCTTCATGAGACGCTTTGTATGAAGCTGTACAGGGGTCAAGATAGTCTTTAGATGGATATAATGTTTTTTCCAGAAAAGTGAATAGGTTAAAACCACAAAGCTAAAATGATTTGACAGAAGTTTTTAATTAAAAAGTGTAGCAGAAATGCACTAATTCATCTTGGAAATATGTTTGAGAGTTCTCAAGAAATAACATTAATTGATAACGGGGAATTTCATTGTAGGATACTTCAGCCTTAAAACAAAAATAATCTAATACTTCATATTAAATTCTGAAAATAATCTGAATTTCATAAAATGTGTAATGGAAAAGCAGATGCTTACTGTCAAATTGCTAATGACAACTGCCTGACAGAATGAATGGAGAGGGGGGTTTATAATTAAAAAGAAGACACAATTGTCATCTCTCTATTCTCATTTTGGTGTGTGGACACAGCAGGAGCTCCAGCTGGATAATGAGGACCATGCTGTCACACTGAGCTCACACCATTGCAAAGTTCTGCTCAGGCACTTGGTTGCCTGACGTGACTTAAACGAGACAATCTCTTCAGGCACTGCGCGAAGCAGGTAGCTGCGGTGCTCCGACCACTGGGACCCCGACGCAGGCAGAGAACTGATTAGGGGAGACACTCGGGTGATGCTAAGAGCAAACCATGCCCCATGCGGGACTGGCAGGTAGAAGCATAAAGGTAAGTCTTTCCATTGTGAAAGATCCATTTACAAAAGCACTTAAATGTACCCTGTTTTGGAGATGTTGAAGTTTGTTTAACGCACACTGTTAGAAGAAACATGGAGGACCATAAACTCACCCCGCTGTTGTAGGCTTCGGTAGTGAACTGCAGGTAATACTTGTGCCCAGCGTCTGGGATGCTCTGGAAGAGAGAAGGGTTCAGCCATCAGTGTAACTATAGCCTTTACGTACTGTAACTTGCTGAGGTGTTGCCATGAGCGCTGCGGAGGGAAACGAGGGTGCCACGGCTCCCTCACGGCCTTGCCGCATCAGGAAAGTGGTCAGATGAGATGCGCTGAGACAACCCTAGGAGCAAACACAAGGCGTTTTAACAACTATAAATAACCTTTACATTAAGGGATTTTAAAGCCTTTCCTCACAGAGATATGCAAGAAGGAAAATGCAGCTTAAGTCCTTCACAGGACAGATTGATGCTGAGTAACTTTAATGAAATTACGAATTGGTGTTCAGCTTCCAAGGAGGTATTGTTCGCACAGGCTATCAGAGTGCCCTTGGACATTTATATGAATCAAATCTTGCTGACCAATTCACAGCTGAACAGGAATTACACACACTCATTTAATCTTAGGGATGCAAACTTTTCTATTTTTTTTTTTCTGTTGTGACTGGAAAGAGACTAATTTTGCTTCACAGCATGTCAGAGCAGGATTCTGTCCTGTCTGCTTTGTTTCGCCCTGAAAATACCGGTCATTAAGTTGCCCAATCAACTATCTGAGATTGTGCTTGTTAATGAAAAATAAAAGAATACTCCTTGCTGAAGGGAAGCAGCCGACAGCACTTCTTGTAGCACAAAACATGAGAAAAGCCTTAGAAATGTACACCTTTGAAATATGTAATTTTCTTGGATTTGTTTTTTTTTTTTCCTGTTGCTGACAGAAATGGTTCAGTTAAATTGTATTTTTGGTGTGGGATATCACAGACTGTCCTGGCCCCAAGCATGCTGAAACAGAAAGTAGCTTTTAATGTTGGCCATGAAAAATATTAATTACCCTGAAACAGGATCAATGTCTCATTGAACAGTGTAAGAGCAGAGCCTAATAAAAAGTATTTGCATTATCTGCTCTTTACTTCATTAGTCAGGCTCATATTTTCCTACCAACTTTTATATTCACTTTTGAAATTTCTGTATTTATTTTTGAGTGGGGAATCCAAGTAACGAATAGTGTGGAAAAGGTTATATTTATTCAACCAATTGCTTGTAAAATGACATTTTGTGTCGTTTAACTGTTTGGTACATTTCCAAGCCTTTCCTTTGGTTAAATCGGCCAGAAATAAATGAAAGAAAAGAAGTCTTTTTGTGTGCTTTACTGTGATCTATAAGACAAGCTTTCTGATATATAAGCCGGGTCACTTCTGTTTCTGAAAGTTTGTTCCTTTTGCCTATATTACCTGGTTTAGTAAGAGGCATTCTCCCCTCTCATAAACCTTTTCTATTTGCTACTGGTGTAGGGTATGTTGTTACATAGGGGCACGTGTGAGATAGCATGTAGAAAATGCATTTTATGGGAGAATGCAAGCTGCCTTTTAAAGTGTACATTTAAGTCAAATTACTGTATTCCAGCAACAGCACTGATTTGTTAGTCTCATTTGGTTTTAAATACAATGCTCTGCAGATAAACAGGAGGGGAATTCTGGCTGTTTGCACAATTTTGAAGATTAGAACCCAAAGCAAACGTGCGCATATTTTATTTATCTAGACTTGTGCCTTTGTGTTCCCATCACACGTTCTTCCTGGAAGCCATTAATAGCACAACGTTAGCAAAGTTTCATTGCGAGGGCAAGGCCATCAGCCCAGCACCTGCCTTTAGTACATACACAGCATTATACGCTGCAGATAAGAGGCCAAATTGGTTTAGTCACTTGCTCTACTTTCATGAAATCCCCTCTTGAAGCTTTACAATGAGGCCAGTCTGGAGCTGGACCCAGTTGACACCGTGAAGGGAACGGAGAGAGGAGAAACTAAGCTCTGATTTAAGGGATGATAGTGGATGGGGTTTCCTGCTGAACCTTTTCCTGCAGGGGCACAGCACAGCAGCCTGACTGCACGCTCCCAGTTACAACATCAGGGTCTTAACGTCTGCAACAGAAGCTCTTTCATAGTTAAGCCGGATCTTTTCTGTCCAGCATATTCAGTCATTTAAAATATGTTCAACTTTTCTTCCAGTATTATTTGTTCTTGCATTGGTGTCACCTGTTCTCTCTGCTAAACAAAAAAAAAATATCATTTTTATAGCTGTGGTAACTTTGAGAATAGTTTGTGATCAGATTCTGACAAAATATCTCAGCAGTTTCATTGCATTTGGTTGATGTTGAGCACTAATGGAGAAAACAAAATCAATTGGGAACCCATAAACTTATTACTCAGTCTCTGATTCTTCTCAGACGGATATGGAAAAGCTACATGAGTAATGACTTGCTAAATACTCACTTTAAAAACAATACATAATTCTGCGCTTATGCAGTTTTTGAAGTAGATGATACTCTCTCTCTTCACTTGCAACAACTCCAGCATAGCAGTACTACTCCCCCAGAAAGCTTTCAAGAGGCACTACACAGCTAAAATATATATTCAGTACGGGTATGCATAGAGCTTCTTTGATCTTACCAGGGAGAGCGAGAAGGTACATCTGGCATGAAATAATTTTAACTTTTACAAAAGTATTTCTAGTTTCTAAGAAAAACATCACTTTTATTTCCACTGTTATTTGCCACTATCCTCCCAAAACTCATCACTGTAAACCACCACAAGTGTGAGTTAAATAAGAGCTCAGAAATATTTGACATCAGACAACGATGGCTGGCTGAAAGCAGCCAAAGATAAAAGTGTCCAAAAGAGAAGAAAACAAGTGAGTAATTCATTTTTCCACTGAATATCTGGGTCACGGGATTGTTTTATTTCCGGGCTCAAAATTAATGCAACTTCCATGACAGATTTTTAGCACTGTGAAGGCCAGAATAGAAATGCAATAGCAGTTCATTCCAGATCCCGAAGGAGGTGGTTTTGCAATTGGTTTACACTGCTCTGACTCCTCGCTGGTGTGGAAAGGGGTGATCCCTCTCTCACCCCTTGCTGCAGGTTTCCATCGCTTCACCTCTGTCTTTCCCCACCAGCATTTCTTCCCTGGGATCAGTTTTGAGTCGCTAGATCAGAGGGCTGACCTGTTCACTAAGCGTGGAGAAGCTGGCGCTGCTGGGAGAGGAGCGAGAGAGGTGTCCTTCGGGGGCTTGCCTAGGGGGATCCCCACCTCCCAGCCCCGCCACCGCCCCTGCGAGCCAGCCCAGGTGGCCTGGGGCTTCTGGAGACACCGATCCACAAACAGCCAGGTGAGCTCTCGGGCTGCCCCAGGCGGGAGGGAAAAGCCAGCAGAGGTGGCTGTTTTCTCTGCCTCTCTCCATCTAGCTTTCCCTAGACAATTTACCTACCCTGCCACTGATTTTACCTTCCACACCCTAACGTGGCGTCCTGTCTGTTGGAAATAAGTAGAAATCTTTTAACTGACTTCTAATATTAGGACCACAGTCCTGATATTAAACTGTTTTGTATCAAGATGAGCTTGCGAAGAGAAATACCCATCTGTAAAATTGTATTTTGTAGTCCCATTTAAGCCAATGTTGCAGTTTAGCCAAGAGATTACCTAGCTCTACCTTTACACGTCACCTCCTGGTTCACCTACCTACTGCTCAGTTAGGATTCCCAGCCCAGCTTGGTATGGCAGACTGCTACGTCAGTGTTTTGAAAGTTTCTCTCTTGAATTCTAGGATCTTCAGCTGGCACCCACTAAAGCTCCTCTTCTCAAAAATGTACTTTAAAGTGCAGCTGTCAACAATTCCATGAGATGCACACTGCTGTTTCCTAGAAGATACTCACTTAAGTTACAAAAATACCCACATCAGTGAGAAGGGACAACAAAAAGAAAAGTGCAGCCAATGGTAAGGTAGGAATTATTCTATGTTTGGCATATTTCTGTTTGTTGCTAGGAGAGAAAAGCACTGAAGTCTCGTTTTACCTGAACTTGAAAAATCCTTCACATCTAACAGAGTTACCGTATTGGTGACTGTCTCCAGTCCTGTTTCTAATTACCACAGTTTCACTGGTTAGTGGGCTAATAACGTTAGTTTTAAAATACAATGTTCATGATTAAATTCCATGATATAATTATCCTATTTTTACTAGATCCAGTAATATACTAACCATCAGGAAACTAGCCTTCTTTAAAAAGAAAAAAAATAATAATTAAAAAAACCCAAAACAAACAAACAAACAAAAAACCCCAAACCCCAACATTTCTTTCTCTTGCATTCACATAATATAGCACATTCCTTCCAGGAAATTCTTTTCATTTTTTTACAGTGGAGGACAGGAAAGAAGGAAGTGACCACGTCTAGTACATTTCTCCTCTTGTTTTCACAGAGCGTGCAAAGAAAAAGGGGAAATAAACTGCAGACAGGGGTTACAGCAAGCTCCTACAGCATCAAGTACTGTGAGGAAATAATAAGGCATTTCACTTCTCTGTATGGAACCAATTTTTTTCTTTCCCATATTAAAAGGCAGGTGGCTGATGGTGGAAAAAATCCCTTCGCCTCCCCACAACCAAAACTACCTTGCAAATATTCAGTTATGCTGGGGTTGGAATGAGGATCTGCACCGACCTTGTACTTCTGACATGTCTCTATACAAGATCCGTGCACTGCTTCCAGTAGCACACACTGCTCCCAGCGGCCATGCTGTAGCTCTTAAAAGAGGCACAAGCATTTGTATATGTAAATATATACACATGCACATTATCCAATAAATACAACAGGAGAACTTGTAGGTTTCGAGAGAAGTATCAAATAGCATAGTAGATTTCTGTCACAGATGTCTGCAGCGATTTCATAGGAAGAATGAAAAGTCACACTAGCACATCCATCCTCAGCACCTATCACACTACATGTTTTGGGGATTGATGATGAGTTTAGGTAACAGAGAGTTACCTAAAGGCTACGGTCTCAGATAAATCTGTAGCAGGACATGGTGTTTGCATTCCCAGACTGGCAGCACGACCGATGCTATCTTTCAGCCTTGCATTACACAAAGTAATACACAAATTCCAAATTGTTATGCAGTAGTTTGTGTTTTGCCAAATTTAACTGGAAATTATTCTGGTCTGTTAAATACTGTGTGCAACTCAAACAGGATTCAAATTTTGTTGGTTTTGGAACCACTGTCAACTGGGATATGAGTGAAAGATTGAGGGTCAAGTTCAATGTTGTAAGGACTGCAGTGGTACATCCTAAGCACTTCAGGCTGGCTTGGAACATCTTTCTTGAAAGGGAAGATTTTACACTACAGAATATCATTCTCAATTTTAGGAGTGAGGGCCTGGATTGAACAAGCTGTGCAGATGCTGAAGGACAAATTTAAGATCTCCTTTTCAGATGCCAGAGCCATGAAAAGGATCCAGTGGAATCCAGTGCTGCATTTGGCACTTCAGACTGGGAATCCGAAACAACCAGCCCTCACTTTAGGGACCTGCCCAGCACTAGCCCAGAGGGAAAGACTAGAATGAGAGGGCTGGTCTTAAATCCCATCTACTGTGATAGCTTAGACCCTCCTCAGCTCTGCAGCAAGGTGGTACTTTCCTTCCAGGATCTACATCCTTGGACGAACGTTCTCCAAAAGTTTTTGCTTGTTCTCTTACTTTCAGAAACTGAGTAAGCTGTAAAAAAAACCAAACAAACAAACCTGTGGCCAAAGGAAGAGAAGGGCTGCAGTGGCACAGTGCTTGCGGGCAGCAGCCCTGCCGGTCGGGGCGCAGGGTGCAGGTACACCGGGCATGCCCTGGGCACCTCCTCGAGCATCCCTAACGAGCTCTCCATGACATGAAAGTTCTGCTCCTGTAGCTGCTCCTATCTAGGATTCTCGCCCCTTTTTGTCACCTCAATTTGGTAAGTTTTTTTGGAAGATAAAGGCATGTTTTCTCATGGGAACTGTGTTGCCTTTTGTTGAGCTCTTGGTCTCCAGAGATAGAAAGCTGAAGTCCTTTCCGCCCCTACTCACACAAAGTAGATGATCACTCCATAAGTGACTCTGCTGAAAATGTTTACTTATCAAACTTTTCTTTCCATCATGTGCCCACCACGTGCCTCGGTTTCCTCTTTCCCTCATCTGCGCTACGGTGCTTTAGATTCCAGGTCGGGACACTCGGAGCAACCCCAACCAACATGTGGGCCGCTGGGCTTGGATTTGGGGGATATTTAAATCACTAGTGAGTTAATGACATTTTGAGGTGGATCCTCACTTCTCTCTGTGGGGACCTGGTGCCCTGAGCCCCCCTGAGAAAGGGGCGGCAGGACAGCGGCGCCCTGAGGGGACCCGGTGCTCTGAGCCCCCCTGAGGAAGGGGCAGCGGGACAGTGGCCCCCTGAGGGAGCCCAGTGCCCTGAGCCCCCGTGAGGGAAGGGGTGGCAGGACAGCAGTCCCTTGAGGGGACCCGGTACCCTGAGCCCCCTGAAAGAAGGGGCAGCGGGACAGTGGTCCCCTGAGGGGACCCGGTGCCCTGAGCCCCCCTGAGGAAGGGGCAACGAGACAGTGGCCCCGTGGGGGGACCCAGTGCTCCAAGCTCCCTGAGGGAAGGGGGTCAGGACAGCAGTGCCCTGAGAGGACCTGGTGCTCTGAGCTCCCCTGAGGGAAGGGGTAGTGGGACAGTGGCCCTGAGCAGACACAGTGCCCTGAGCCCCCCTGAGGGAAGGGGCGGTGGGACAGTGGCCCCCTGAGGGGACCCGGTGCCCTGAGCCCCCCTGAGGGAAGGGGCAGCGGGACAGCGGCCCCCCTGAGGGATGCGGGAAGGTGCCCAGTGCCCAACGCGGGGCCGCGCTAAACTCCGGGCGGCTCAGCTCCGCACCACCGCCCTGCTCTTCTTCTTATAATAATTATTATTAATTGCACTTTTCCCAGCGTCACCGTAAAGACCGCGCCTGCCCGCCCGGGGACCCTCTCTCCCGCCCCGCGCTCCTCCGCGGCCCCCCCGCCGGCTGCCCCCTACCTTCAGCGTGGCCTTGCGGACCTGCCCCAGCGCTTGCAGCGCCCCGGGGGACGCCGCCTGGAAGTTGAGGTAGTGCAGGGCCACCCGCGCCGCCCCCGCGGCCAGGCGGCTGCTGGGGTTCAGCTCCCGCTCGGCGCCCGGCGCCGCCGCCGCCGCCAGCAGCAGCGGGCTGAGGCGGAGGAAGAGGAGGAGGAGGAAGGCGGCGCTGAGCCCCTGCATGGTGCTGAGAGGCGGCGGGTGACCGAGGCGGCTCCGCACTGAGGCGGGCTCCGCCGAGGGCCGGTACTAATAGCGGGGGGGCCCGGCCCGCTACCTCCCGCCCTCCCTCCGCCCGCTGTCAGTGCCGGGAAGCGCTCGGGGAAACTCCTGTCCCTTCGGCTACTCCCCTTCTCCTCAGCCCTCCCACCTGCTCCAGCCCGGCTGGGGGCCTTGAGGGGGGCCGGGGGTGGTGGTCTGAGGGGGGCCG
>VUYV01000339.1:672244-758471 GCA_008711295.1 Anarhynchus alexandrinus
TGAGGGGAGCCATGGGGGTCTGAGGGGAGGCGGTGGGCTGAAATGAAAACTTCCTGGCAAACCCAAAAAGCAGGAAAAAAAAAAGAAAGCGTTTTATTACAATTCACCGTTCGTCTTCATAGCCTGACGTAGACAGGTCTGTAATACTTTTTTCAGATCGCTCTTTTTCAGGCATTGAGGCCTCATGTGAATAACAGTGTAACTTCATAACTATAAGAAGAGCTTTCCTAAGAGAAATAAGACACACAAGAAACTCTCACAGACTGAAAACTGATCACTCTAATCCAGCTACCAAGAAGATGCTCAATGCATATAGTATAGTTAAAGTTACAACCCTCCAGTGTTCAAGTCATCCAAGATTAATTCCAAAGGCTATTGCATTCTTATTTGCCAAGAGCAAGGTGGGTATTTAATTCTGGGACAGTTTCTGGTGAATAAGGAATTAAGGCTGTTGTAAAAATAGTGCTGTTACACGAGAAGACTCTTTCATCTTCACAATTTTTCAGGTGAATTCATTTTGAGAACTGAGTCCTTATACTAAATGCCCTTATTCATCATAGAAGTTCTTCACCCCTTATCAGATGTCTCTTAAATTTTCTGTATTTAAAAGCATCACTCAGGCTTCAGTCATGTTAGCTTTCTCAGAATTTTAGATCATGCCAGAAATAGGATTACTGCCCTACCATGAGAGCAAACTGCCCTACCATGAGAGCAAACTAGTCTATATTCCAAAAAAAACCCTAGTTCCAAGAGCTAGGCTGAGACCCTCTGGCCCCCTCGGCCAGGAGAGGTGCCCATGTGAGGTGAGAGACTGTCGCTTCAAGACAGATGTGCAATTATAATAACACAGAGCAAATACAGGTAATTATGTGGAACCCCCCCTTATTTATCTCTTTCTCAGTGTTACGACAACACTTCCCAAAACTAAACAGGCTCGCTCAGAGAGAGACACACTTTCTCTGAGGCACAGCTGAAATATTCCAAAAATTGTGCATAAGAAGCAGAAGGAAGCATTCCTCCCTGAAATAAATCTCACTACGTGAAGTTTTTTGGAACCAGTACGGTCATATGTCTCATAGCGTGAAGAAAATGAACTGAGACAGCAGCCTGATGGCCAGATTCCCTTAAGATGATTTTTAGGACACAAGTGGGCTTGCTGCCTTGCTACTCCTGGAAGCATCTCTTTGGGAAAGACTGAATGTGGTGTAACGTAAAAGACTGCAATACTTCCTGGGTCAAAAATGCTTGGTTTTTTAATGACCTACTCTATTACCATCCGCGCAGATGGGTATTAGTATGCGCAGCTGGGAATCTGTTTTTATGTTTCTGCATGTGTATTGGGGCATGCTTCTGGGCTGGGACGTCAGGGAAGTAAATCAGAACTCTGGTTAAAGACTCGAACGGCCTCTCATGGAGCATTAAGTTGCCTTTATTACTGTAACGCTTTTTCATAGAACTTGAAATTCAGTATTTTTGAGGCTTTCCTAAGTGAGGGAGAGGATTATTACAATGAAAGCATAACATTCTTTATTACACCGTTTTCTGTGCCATCCAGCTAATTTAATTGCCCTGACTTTGTTGGTGATTATGATTTTCCTTCCTGAAATACTTCCAATAAGTAACAGTTTGTATCATCACATTCTCTTGCACACTGTTCTCTTTCTGCTGGGGCAGAAGATGCAAACGTAGTTCCTCCCTTTTTTCTTACCTTCCCAGAAACCCAGTGCTCTTTCTGTTTTGTCCCTTCTGCAACTTTCTTCATTCCTTTTTGTTGCTTGTTAACAAATTCTTTGTTACGCATTCTTTGTAACAAACTCAGGAGTACCTCAAGAGAAATGGGCCATGTTTTGGGTGAAAATGTAAGACAAAGACAGCTATATCAGGTCAGGCCAAGAGCTCATCTAGCCCAGTGTCCTTTGACAGCGTCTGTCCTCCTACCCTAGAATAATTATTGTTTTTCTGTAATACACAACAGTTCTAGACACAATTACAAACATGTTCTTTCCCCATCTCTTTCTTTGCCATTATTTAGCTTTTTGTCTTCATCCCCAGAGAGTCTGTGTGTCCTGTGTGGCAGTTTCCTCCGGGACTTGTATTAGGGAGATAACATAATTTGTTCTGGGATACCAATTGTACTAGAAGACGGTAAAGTTTTCATAAATTCAGGCAATTTCAGTAAGTTCAGCATCCAGGAAAAGTGTGCAGCTGTGCAGTTTGGGGGTTTTTTTTGCCTTCAGTCTTAATTAACAGCATCAATAACTTATGCAGCAAATTAAGTTTCTTTTCTCTAATTTAGGGGCCAAAATTCTCATCTGCACCTGAGTTATATCCCATATAGAAAGGTTAACTTTAGATTAATTTGACATCTCTCCCAGTTTTACAGTGCACTGCTTTACTTAACATCATACCTGGAGACACACAATTACTTATTAGAAGGTAATGGCATTTTTAATATATTTTTGGAGGGAAGTGTTTATAAAATTTTGCAGAGGGAGCAGGCTAATTTTTTCCTTATTGAAACACTTGCCATGTTTGTCTCTAATATTTTCTCTTTAGCTAGAAGAAACCAAGATCCAGTCTTTTCTCATTTATCCTCGCTGCGATGACAGCTCCAATGTTACTTTTAAAATGAAATACAAAGCGTGATTCTCCTTAGCTGACACGGGAGATCTGAGCAGCGCCAATTGTTTCCTGATGCTACCAGTTCGCTTCACGCACTTCATTTCTCACAGCAGCGCTCTGGAGGTAGGACGAGCGGCTGAGGACATCATGGGAGTGGAGGAAGCACAGGGCACAGAAGGGCAAGCAGCGAGGTGGAGCCAGGATCGCTGGTGAGAAACACTTTGGTGCAGGGTGCATAACAGAGGGTGGGGAGGAAGGAGGCGAGGACCGCAGAGGGCCAGCTTCTCCAACTCGTGACATTGGTGTACTCATGTGCTGCAGCTGTCCCTGTTCGAGGAAAGAAGTTAAAACCAGCCTGCACAGAGGTTTCATGCTCACGGTTTTGATGCCTTAGGTTTTGTGGGAGTTCAGAGGCTTAAATGAGAGCCTAGAGCTTAAAAAGAGGTGACCGTTTAAAAAGAGGTAAGAGCTTAAAGAGAAGTAAGATCTTAAAGAGAAGTAAGAGCTTAAAGAGAAGAGCTTGTAGATCTGTGTCTTTGTCACTCATGCTGGAAAAGCCTGCAAACTCCTGATGCCTGAACCGTGAGGCTTTGAACCCATCCGTAACTTTCTAGGTACTTCCTTTTCCCTCTTATGTTCTCCTCCTTTTCCTGCTTTTTCGGTCAGCATCACTGTCAATGATATCGTTGTTTCCTTCCTCCCAAATGCAACAAAGAGGTTGTGAGTAACCGAGACCTGAGGGTCAGTACGACAAGGACAGAGAACCTCTATCACAAAGCAGGGACAAGAAGGAATTTCCATGGCAATTTCCTAAATTGCTGTAGAGATTATGTTGCTATAATTTGCTGTTGATCAAATGTGACTCTGAATTTACAAAGAAGCATTTTGACTTGGGAAAATAAAAGCTCAAATGCTGAGCAGGTCTAGGTCAGGGCTGGGGGGGTGTTCCTAAATATGTACAAACACAGGCATTTGCTGCTTCCACAATATTTAGAAAATACATTTATTTTAAACCCTGATTTTATGTGTCCCTTAAAAGCCGAAAGTGCATCCTCTAACAGCCAGGCCTCAAGCTAGGCTCTCCTCACTTGCTTCAGACTTTGGTGACAGTAAAAATGAAGCTCTACAGCACGTAATATCTGAACAAAAGGAACAAAAGTGAGTGATCTAACTGGAAGTGGCATCTATATTCTCATTAGCTAGAATGCAGGGCATGTAGGTTTTGTCCTTCTAGAATATCTTTGTACTTCTCATCCCATTTGACTTGGTCCAAATTCATAGAGGACGGTGGTCGTGTAAGTTGCATGTTGATAACCTCTCTCACTCTTCCCTTCTCCGTTCTTAACAAACTGTACATTATGGTAAATTTCCCAACATTAACATTGTGTGGTGGTTTGCATCATGCTTATGTCACATCTGACTTGGACCCTTTAGAAATGGAAATGAGGGTTGTTTCAGGCAGCTGGTCTAAAAAGCATTCTGAGGTTTTCATTTCTTACCATCTTTTTTCATACATCAAATGCTTGTTTAGAGGCCAGTTATTCCTAATTTGTTTCATATTTGAAGACTATTTCTATATCCTTTGTAAGCATTTTACAACAGACCTCACTGGCTCATAATCACTAACAGATGACTGTAATATAATACAATGAATTTGGACAAACTTCCGTTTATTTTGTTTTGCAACTTTTCCAGTTCTGACTTCAGCATCTTGCTATAGTTAAAAACAAGCTCTGTTACTTGATTTTAAGTGAATTTTTTATTGCTCCCCCTCCCCTCCCCAAATTATGGCTTGATTTTTATTCTCAATAATTAATCACAAGAGCTTATTTTCTGTGTAATTAGTCTCCAAATTTTTTGCTGGATAAATCAAGCTTTGAATAGGTGATCTTCTAATGCATTGCTGGGCTTACTTTGCCTATGGTTAAGCACAGGCATAAAAATATGTATATTGGTTTCAGTGTGGCCCTGTTTTTTTTCAGGGAAATTTGGTTTTGAAGGTTTCTGACTATTTTTAAATCTTTCTGGTAATGGATAGGATTTTTTTAAAAAGACAAACGTGTGTTCAGCATCAGCAGTGACAGAGGCCCTTCTTGCACACCCAGGTAACAGACTTTTCCCAATGGATTTTGTACATGTGACTCAACACAGACTGTGTTTCCTGCAGGTGTTAGTGCTCAAAATGTATGAGATGTTGCATTTTTACAAAAGGGCAGGCTATGTTAAAACCAAAATGAAGTCTCTTATGTTTTGAGTGAGTGTACAATAGACAAGATTTCTAAAAACCTGTGTATCGTGCATGTTGATTGGCCTATGGGGAAATTTGCTGCGTAGATGTAATAGCTCCATAGGGAACTAACAGAAAAATAAACAAGGAGAGAGAAAGCAGTTGAAGCCAATAAATGCTCACTGTGACATGAATTACCTTCACAGTCTTTGACTTGGTCTCCTGTTAAACTTATGGGATTGTTTTTGACCAGAATTGTTAGAGCCAGGAAATGAAGAAAAGTGAAAGGACTTGAAAGCCATCACATAAATGCAAGTTATTTGCGTCAGTACAGGAATACCACTTGACATGTAAGGGACTGTGATATCCATGTCCGTCAAGAAGGTCGAGTAACCCCTTCTGGACAAAAACCTGCAGATTGATCAATGCCATCTGTTTCCATCATTTTGTATATTTTTATAATGCTTTTAAAATGCACGCCAACATCCTATAAAAGTGAAACAGTCACGAGTAAGCTTCGGAGCTCTCTTTCAGCCACTCCTGTGCTGTTGACAAACTTTTCTAGTGAACTATCCATCAGGACTTCTGATCTTGCTGCTTGGAGGCTCCTCCAGTTCAGAAGTGATGTTTGATGGTGTAAATAATCTTTAATCTCCCATTCTACTCTCTTTCCCTAAGGTGTTTGAAACCAAGTGCCTTTTTTTTCAATACCTACTCTAGCTTTAGTGTATCAAATCAATACCTTTTACAGTGTCACGCGTTTAAGTGCAGAAAAAACCTTTGTGAACCCAGGGAAACAGAGAAGCACAGTAATTCTCAAGCACATGAGCATTTATAGGATCCTCTTTTAGTGTACTTCCCCAAATATGAACAGTGGCTGCGGTATAAATGTGCTAGCATCAATTCTAGTAACAGAAAGCACGTGCAATTTGGATCCTCTCCCTTTCATGGTGGTATCATATGTACCTGGGGAATTCAGCATGAAACTCTGTGTCGCTGGGCTGCGTTTTCAGCTGTTTCAAGAGACTAATGCAATACACACCACTGATTCTTCGGGGTTTTCTTGATGGTGTATTTCATAATAGGACCACATTTAAAGTCATCTACCTTGGGGAATAGTCACAAAGCTAAGATTTACTGCATTTACCGCTATTTTTAGTTTCTTAACCTTTATCAAGTGTACAAGACCGATGCCACTCGTGTTGCGGTGCCGGCACCTCTGGAGTGAGTCTGGCAGAAAAGTGTTGGTATGAAAGGTTTGGAGGGTGTTTCTTGGGATGGACTTTGCTTGAGGCTTGCTGGGCTTGAGAAAGAGGCTTATAGCTGATGACTAAATTTAAGAAATAAATAACGGAATCAGAAGCTATATTTTGCTAGAAAATTGGAATATAGATGAAATGACCTAAACCCAAGGACAGTGAAAGGCCTTATATTATAGCCAGGGAGAGTAAATCATTGCAGATTATTATCACTGTTATTCTGACATTAAAAAGGAGACACGGAACATTTTGCTAACGTATTTGGATAATTTTCTTTTGATTATGGAACAGGTATGGAACAGAGAAATCTTATAGACTGGCCTCAGCAAACAAATCCCTTACATGCCCCGAGACATAGAATCACACAGAGCCAAGAATAAGCACAAGCAATAAATAATGCCTATTAGTGAACTGAAATCACAATTCTGCCTTGTAACTGTAACAAATGGATCTTGGATGCATGCTCAGGCCTGTTTAAAAATAAACAGAAATTAAAGCCATTTAAAGATGAAACTCTGATAGGAATATATACCTATTTGAGTATTTTGTACCACTGATGGCTGTCACAGAGGAAGTCAGCCATAAGGTTGGGCAGAGCCGTGACGTTTGGTTAGAGTCTTTCCTTCCTTTGTACAGCTCTTATGGCCTCTCAGGAGGTGTTTGGACAGTGCTCCAGATCTCCAAAAGATGGGGTCTAAAATGAAGCCTATAAAGCAGTTATTGTATGAAATTCCTCCAGGCAGGTCCAGATGGATGCTAAGTCATGACCCCTCGCCCCACACACAAACTATTTTAATTTGTTTGAGGCTAACATTTACTCATAGCTGATAGCAATAAAAAATCCCCTTGAAATACCCCCTTTTTTGACACTGATTTTATAAAGATACAATGTATGTGACTGTTAAATAACTATTGCAACAGAACAATAATTTTTGAAGTGTTCAGTTGCACAATGTTTAAACAAGGCATTAAATATTTGCACAATAAGGGAATGACGCCTCAGTTAATGTTTTAAATAAGGTGGGGACAAATGAGTGAGTTCAAACGCTAAATTCTACAACATTGTGTCACAAACTGTCTTTCCTGCAAGGTGACGTGTTTGACAGGATCCAGCACAAGTAACAATTGAGAGGAAACACATTTTCCATGTCTTGCTCCCTGTATCCTCCCATTTGTCCTCTCCTTTGTGACCACTGCTCTCTCCGTCCATGGCAGCAACTGATTCCAGGGGTCTGCTCTCCCCAGGAGCCGCGGATGCTGAGCTGTGAGGTCCCTGGCTCATATCATTGAAAGCCAAAGCACTGGTGGGAGCACAGGTGGGGACAATCCCACGCTGTCGCTCCTGAACAGATTGTTCTGGGCAAACAGACCTAAAAGGTGATCCTAGTTTATGTATTTATTAATAATTTCTGACATCTCTCAGACAAAAGATGAAATGCACACACACAAAATATGCCTCATTGAAAGGTTCCCTTGATTAGCTAAGGATGTTATTCAGGCTGGAAAATAGGTAGAATTTACTGTTAATTCTCTGGTAAGAAGAAGTTTTGTTGCAGGGAGACATTTCAGAGATTAATTAATTTATGTGTGGCATTTTGTCTTCACATACTGAATTTTGTGCTTGCTTTTTTTTTTAAGAGTAGCTCAACGTTAAATACTGTAATCTGTATTCATGTTAGCAGATATATTACCCAATTTTCACCTCACACCTATAAAATGGTGTGATGACAATTTGCAGGTCACTAATTTTACTCTTCTGCAGGGTTTCTTGTAACATCAGATGATGCAGTTCTGGAGCAGATTGACCACCCTGATAGCAATAAAGGCAGGTTACTCTTCAGGAGATTCTAAAACGATCTCACAGAACAAATCAAAATCCATACTGTGATTTTTTTTCATTGTGAGGTTCATATTTAGTTACTGCAGATACTACTTATGTGGCTTAAAAAATACACTGGAACTATATTGTTACACTAAGCATGAGGTGAATATGGAATGAAATCATTAGAGCAATTGTCTCCAGTTCTTCAAGTCATTCATAGATATATTATCTCCTTTACGTACTAATGAATGGTTTGTTTTCTCAGCACGTCTCTCGTTGGTCAATGACAGTTTTCTTATCACTGCTCCATCTCATGATAATCTCATTTTCTCAGTTCTGATTAGGAATAATTCCTTCTTTGTCCTTTTCTGCATCACCGTATGTTCCCAGAACTTCTGAGAAAATGATCTTTTTTTCTTGATTAGTCATACTGTTTTGACAAATACGTACTTGTTTCCTCACGTAAACGTGTAAGAACGATTGTGTTTATTTCTCCCCATTGCGTAGCTGGGGTTAGTCAGCAGGGTGATGGCAGAGTCAAAATGAAAATCTCTCTGTTAGGTTTAAGGATTAAAGAAAATAGGGAGAAAGAACATCGCTTACAAAGCGCAGAGTTCAGCGTGGCCAATGCGGTACTTTTCATGAGCATTATAGTCACCGAAACACTGTTTATACTGAAAAAAATCCAAGTGACAACCGAAAGCTATGATCTCAGCGGTGGCTTTGATCCCGCAGTAAGACCAACTAAAAGATTTTCAGCCATTTAAAGCTCAAGGAAAAAACAGTTTGTGAAGAACAGTGGAAGAGCACTAAACAGTAATTTTCAGCGACATTAACTCCAGTTGGAGAGACTACAAGGAGAAAGTTCTTCAACTTTCATTGCTGTTAAATTTAAAGTGAGTTTGTGTAATCTGGCAAACCTCCGCTGCCACGAGCTGAATGCTTCACAAGGGCATCACGCTACAGCAGGGAGTGAGCTGACCACTTGTGTGGTCACCTCTCACTACGTGCCATTGTAAAAATGGTTTTTACTGAATATGCTGAAATAGACGTTGATGTTTAGCATTTTTCCTTTATACTAAGAGCTTCTATGAGAAATAGAGCAAACGAAAATGGGTAATCTTTCATGTCATGCATAGTCTAAATGGTAGTTCTGGTCTGGGAAAATAAGCATTTGGTATATTCAAATGTTCGATATATTTTATCAGATTTTTTGGGAAATCTACACCCTGGTCTCTAATTTTACACATCAGCAGATTGGTAGGTCAAAACCTAAGATTTTTATGGATTTTTACTCATATTCTACTGATGGGGAATGTGATATTTAATCAGTTTCCCTGGAAATGATTGGCATATTGGTATAGATCAGGAGATGTTTATGCCCAGCTCCAGCATAAACCACAGACCTGTTTTTTGGTTGGGTTTTTTTTGCATATCTAGATCTAGACATAACAGCATTGAGCAGTCATTGTGTTTCTCCTCCAATTTGTAGAACACATTATTTTTCACCTGGTGACCAGCCTTTCTAGCACTGTGTTTGTTATCACCAGCAAAATGCACCTAACTCATTAGGTGCACCTAACTAACTCACCTAACTAAGCTTCTCCTGACAGAGAATACAGTGTGATCTGGGAAATTATTCTGCTGTTTCACTAAATCCAGGTGAAATGTCAGGGATTTGGGTTTGATACCCTCCCAAGTCTTTAAGAAAGTGCAATTTATGGCAAAAACCAGATTAATATTTTATATTTTACAGATGCAAATTTGACATTTTCTGTTGGAAGATCTCTGGTTCTCCTGCTGACACTAATACATTAGCAATGAAAACTTGGGATATGGCAAGTTCTGATCAGAAGTTATACGCGATGCATCAAACACAACTCCGCCATTTTCCTTTTATGGGGGAGCTGCTCTTTAATGTCAGACTGTCTGTACTGAATCAATGTTAGTGGGAGATGTGCGGTTTGGGTTACAATGTAAAACTATGTTGAGGATGGTTTTGCTAATTTTTTTAAAGAAAAAAAGCTATAATCTTCTATTAGGTAGGACTGGGCTTCAGATCTGTAATACGTTCACAAACTGAACATATTGCCACATGTATATGAAGAAAAAAAAAATATTTGACAGAGGCGTAACACATACCATTGAAGTACTGCTGTGAATATTGTGTTTAAGATTTCCTTCCTGAATCCCTGATTGCATCCACCCTTTCCTTTTGAGAGAATTTTTAATTGAGGGTAGTATTCCATTCTTGGTTTTGTCCAAACAAATCTGGAAGATCTAAGGGAAATTGTTGTGTAAAAGAAAAAGGGGGAGAACTTTTACTTTTTTCTGTGTAAGACATGACGATTGCAGTTTTCCACACAGATAGCTCAAACCCATATTGACATTTTGTTTTGCCTTTTTTTTAAACAGCCCTGACTGACCTTACTTCCGAAGGGGAATGTGAAAAACAATAGCAGGGGAGCGAATGCTGAGCGTATTTAAGGCACAATAATGGGAAATGCTGATGACCTCCCATTGCCACCGAGTCCTTTTCCTTCCCCTGGCAAAACCTATGGCTTGTCCCCACCACCGCGCTACTGGCCCCTGTGTCCATGAGCCTCTTCAACAAGGTAATTGTTATCAATATTAAAAACATATATATTCTAGTGGTAACATTTTAAGGGTACAATAAAATCTCATCACAAGACGAAGATAAACTTTAAAATGATGCATAATTTGCTGCTTATGCTAGAGACAGGCTAATTTTTAATAGCGGTTTTCTCTCAGTAGCATCTTCCAGTTTAATTTCTAATGAATGCTTGGTTAAGTACTATTAAGCGCTCACTTTGAATAAAAACACTGCTGATTGTAGACGTGGATTTTTCCTCTTGACATTTGTGAATCTGTGAAGCAGGAGATAAGGTTCAAGAAGTCTGCTATCCATTGGCTTCTGTACAATAATAGATCAATTTTAATTGTAATAACTGGACTTGTGTACTGACCTGAGTTAAAGTGGAAGTGTTTTCCAAAGTAACTTGATGTAGCACAGTCATGATTTAAATTGAGAAGTGGAATACAAGTTCCTTTGTCGGTGTGGTTTCTGTATATACAGAACTATGCCATAATCTGTATATTCTGCTACGCCATAGTCTAGAGGCTTTCTCCAGAAGGTTAAGCATGTATTTTTAACTGTTATAACTTTGTTATAATGCACAAGCTGCAGACAGAGATGGAGAAAAATAAAGTACTTCCATAGTAGCTGAGGATTTTCAGCAGTCAGTGCTTGGCTCCCCGTGGATTGCAATTGCAGGTGTGCCCAGAGAAAGCACAAGCGAGGCAGAAAGTGTTCATGGACAGAGAGGAGAAGGCAGGGGATTCTATAAAGCACCAGCGAGAGCACTGTTGTTTTGCCTAGTATCATCACCGCAGACAGCAAAAGCTGGGAAGACGCTACTCTGGACGCTACATTTCCTCATGGGCATAAATGCAATCCCCATTTTGCAGTCTGAACATTTGTCAGTACGGAAGCCTACAGATTTAACCTCGAATTACTCATGCAGAGATTTCATTCAGCCTTCTAGGTGGAGCCCAACGTAATTATGTGGTTTTGTAGTATTAAATCGGTGAAGTGTGACCTTGTTAAAAAAAAAGTCTCAGTTGTGCAAGTGCCCCATTGTGAACACCGGCACTGCTCGGGGTCTGGTTGTAGGAGCAGGGTGAATTCTCACATCTGCCCGTGTTTTGCCATAACTGAGGAATTAGGAATAAAAAGGCACAAAGAAATACGCTGCATACAAAGGTAGAAGGAAACTTCTCTAGCTGGTTTTCCCAAGTGATGTTACAAACCAGGCACCCTTACTAACTTCTGGGGTAGCCAAATAAAAATATTCTTTTGTATGCAACCTTGCAACTATGAAGAGAACCAAAATCTACTGGAGTAGATTAGGTTTTGCTGAGATTATACAGATGTTATGATTTAGGTATTTATTTTTAATGATTTATTTTTTCTAGCCGTCTGGATTCTAATAAGCAACTTTGCATATTTGTAGTGAATGCAGGATTTTAGAAGGAGCAGAGTAAATTTGACTTAGGCATAAAAACTTGTTTCTTAACAAGACACTTAGAATGGAGTGTTGACATTAATATTTCACTTATGAAGGCAGCCTATTGACTGAAAGAGGAAATGCCCGGCAATCCCAGTGAAAGAGTCACAAGCTACTTGCTCCTCAGTCAAACAGATATTTGGCAGGAACGGTCTAACTGCTCATGGTAAGTGTGGTAGAAAACGTTTTCTTATACCAATAATGAAGGTACCTGAAAATCGAAGTCCATATCATGACGTGACATGACTGAAATTAAAGGAAGTTTTAAATGAGCTGGAGAAAGTAACAGAAATCTGCTGTTATATTACGAATATATGAGATGGTGGAAGATCAACACCAAAAATCACAGACAGTGGGATGGGAATGGACCTGGGGAAGTCACGTAGCCCATCTCTCACTGACTGACTCTCCTGAGAATAAAGTTTGTTGTTTATCACAGGAAAAACCATGGGTTTGTCAGGGTAAAAGTTATAAAAACCTTAACTTACAATATTGTACCTGATCTTGGCCCACAGTTTGTGTGACTCTGGTGCAGGCTGCATACGTGTGTTTGTGCATGTTTGTAGACATACGTATATACCAGATACTACAGATATTGTAAAGTCTGTAGGTAGCTATATCTGTTTAAATTCTTTGTTAGACACTGTGCAATTATATCTGCCAATACAATTCCTCTGTGTTTTGTTCATGAAGTTTTGCTATGAGGATTTGGTGTGACAGTGTTTTTTTCTAAAAGCTCGCTTTCAATCACGGTGTCATGAGAGAGCTTGAGAAAGGAACGGAATTTTAGATAGGAAAGCAAAGGTACAATCTAACCTATTGAGATATTTGTAATCCATCCTGAACAGTAGTATATAATATTTTCCACTAGTTCTGTGAAGTGTTAGGCAAATGAATTTTTTTCTCTTCAGTTATTTTTACTGCGTTTCCATCTGCCAGCAAAGTAAAAAGGGAGCACGAGTTTCAGACAGTCTTGTTCAGGACAGTCTTGCTGACATTTTAAGCAATTCAGGTTTCCCTGATTGATCTGTCTAATTAAATAAAAACACAGAATTGAAAAAGATGTTGGATATTTTTACATTTTTCTGAAGTAGGCTATGGTAGACTTTTCGCAGACTAAAAAAAAGGCGACCTGTTTTTTAAGCCAGCATGTGTCCAGGCTCTGAAGCAGCTTTGCAGTTGTTGATCAGAAAAGGAATTGCAGACATTAACTCCTCGGTTTTACCCCTGTTTTTTCTTGCTTATTCCCTATCTGAGAGGTGATGAGAACAACCAGCAGCCCCTCAGGTGGGAGTGCAGGAGCATCTGACAAGCCCCGGGAGTGAGTTGCTGTTTGGGAGCTGGACTTTTGATGAACTGTTGTTGGGCTCTACAGTTTATCCAAAGACAACAGCATCAACAGTAAACTGTCACTTTGGGGCCAACATTTAGCGCTAACTCAGAGAAACTGCAGGATTGCCGTGGCAGATATTAATAGTAAGCATACAAAATAAATCTTGAAGGAGGAGCATAACTTAGTTTAACAATGCCTGGTTGCTAAATCTATTTGCCAAGTACCCGATGCACACAAAAATGGGAAAAGCATTGCAACAGCACAAAGATATTCTTACAGATTCAACACATCGTGCTGCGTCAGCAAGACCGTTTACCACCGGACGCGGTTTCTTTTCTTACAGACCCCCTCTGCCCAAACTGTGACGAAGCCAGGTGCTGCATACATCAAGATCGGGGTGGTACGGTTGTAGGCAGAAACATGGTAGTAGGTTTCAGCAAAGGGTCCCCCTCACCCCCCAGGGAGCCAATTATGACATTTGGAGCCCGTTTATTTTTCTGACTTCCTTGAAGACGTGTGTTGTGAGCAGTGATTCATCCACCAGTTCTTCCCAGTCCCATGGGACCTGTGAAAGGGTTGTTTAAAATCACTGTGTTTCTTTTCCATTTCCTGGAAGCACTCAGTGTTTGGGGCAGGTTGCTGGGCTACATGCCGCTGCTGGACACCTTCCACAGCCGTGCCGGGGCCAGGGCTGGCTATCGAAACCTTATCTCCTGGGCGTAACGTCCGTGACATTATCTCCCTGAAAATCTGAGCCCTTCAGTTTTGTAGGAAAATTACTTTTCCTATGGGGGACACAGAGTGTGAGGCTGTCTGTGGGAAATATTCCCAGGGGATAAAGGCTGGGAATGTGCTGAGAACAGCATTGCTCTTTCAGGTGTTGGTATAAGAAGCTTATAAAAAACCTTTGGTCTTGCTTGTTGAGCAGAAAGTGCAGTAAAATGGAAGCCAGGGCTAGGAAAAACTACACTAGAAGCTGAAATGATGTTGGGACAGATTGGGGTGGAGGCAGGGTCCTTTATGGAAGATCCCTATAAAGAGTCACGCTTGAGTGAAAGCTTTTATCGAGGTGTTTTGGTTTGCTGTTATTTACATTCACGAAAAAGCAAAGTCTGGAAAGCGTGGAAGCCTAAACCCGAGGGCTGCGTTTTCTGCTAAAGCCTCTTTTGCAGACTCCTTCTTGCGGGGTTATTGCGATGAGTGCAGGGCTCCTGGCTTTGCTTTCTTTTTCTGTGGAGCAAAGTAATTTTCAGCAGCAAATGAGTAATGCTGCCTTCACCTGTGTCCAGGCTGAACTCGAGTGCTGTGTGTCACACACGTCTTGTCTAAAGCTCTGCTGCTGCCCGGGGATCAGTACTCCATCCTACCGCTCACCACAGGGATTTTTGATGCTGCAGCTCTGCCTGGGCTGATGCACTTCTTAGTAATTACCTAATAACCAATCTGCTAGTGGTAATAACCACCAACGTCACTTTATTTTGGGCCAGTTCTTCACAAGGCTTACAGCAGATAGGGATCTTGGGATGCTGGAAATGTTTTTCACTTTGTCAGTCAAAATATTTTGGCATGTGTAATACTTTTAATAACCATGACGGATCTGTTCGAGCATACTAATATACTGAGAAGAATTTGCTCAATGCTCAGCAAGAAAAGCAGAGCTGAGCGTGATACCAGGCAGCCTTTAAAGGAAGAGAAAACTTGAAAATGTATATTCTAGGCAAAAATTCATACAAAGGTGAAGAATTATGATTAGTTTGCAGTGTGACTTTGGTACATGTGAACTGACTTTGGAAAATGAGAGTTTTGACTCCTAAGCAGTGCAGATTTTTAACACCTGACTATCAAAGCTATGTTTTTGCTCAGTGTGAATAGTTGTGACATTTGTTCACTAAATCATCTAAATTTAAACAGTAAAACATCTAAATCTTACTCAGACATACAGGTCTTGATCCTCAGTCGCACAGAGGTGCCTTTCAGGATCCAGGACTGATTTCTTGGAGAAAAATGTAATCTTTGGAAAAGCATATACACACTACTCTGGGCTGAGGAATGACCAAGGACAATGCCACTTTTTATGAAATTTAATGACATTAAAAATATCATTGTAAAATGTTCCTTTTTTAAAAAAAAAAAAACAACCATATGATCCTGGCTCCTTTGTGAGGTGAGCCCTGTGTCTGCAGCTTGGCTGCAAGAGGAGAAGGAAGCATGGATGCTCTGCGCTTGCTGGTGCCAG
Source organism: Anarhynchus alexandrinus (assembly GCA_008711295.1). Classification (NCBI taxonomy): domain Eukaryota; kingdom Metazoa; phylum Chordata; class Aves; order Charadriiformes; family Charadriidae; genus Anarhynchus; species Anarhynchus alexandrinus. Next base: position 687,832 of record VUYV01000339.1, read on the forward strand.
AGCAGGGTTTCGATGCGAGTGCCTTGGTCCACCCCTCTCACCTCCTACTCTACATCTACAGACTCTCTAATTCCCTGGAATAATCAGATTTTAAGAAATTATAAGAGCACTAATGGTTTGTTTCTTCTCTTTTTGTAGTGATGTAAACACTCCCACGCAGCACAGAAAGGCCATCCAAAATAACACGGTTGTTACCAGGGCTTGGAAAGACTCGGGGGGACGCATTCCCCAAAGAAATTAAGAGTCAGTTCTTGTTCACCAGGGAGTTCTATGTAAATTGGATAGCAGGGCATTTAATTGGAGATCTCGGAGCCTAAGTCTGCCCCAAAGCACTTATTGTTTAGAGTGTAACTATAAGCTGGACGAAGTGCGATTTTACACAGTTTGCCAAGGGAAGCAAACACTCCAGATCTTGTGCGAGGGCCAGGATGCGATGTTATTACTTGGCGTCATTCTCAAAAGCAGGGTTTTTATCTGTTCCCTTTCCTGAGTTCAGTTTTCTCTTTCCATTTCATGTTCCTTATAATTTTACAAAGCAGTATGCTTGGCACTTGTTGCTAGATGTTAGATAGTTGAAATAAAAGTGTCATAGCAGTTCACTGCCATGTTGTATTTTATTTGAATGCTTTGTGGTTGCAGATCTCATTGTTGGTATGTCCCATGAACGGACTGCTCAAGTTTCCAGAAAAAATTTTGCATTTGCTTTCCAGATGAGAAAAGAAGAAAATTTGTATTTTGTTTCTCTTCAATTTCTTCTAAACTAAGACTTCATCTAATGGTTACCATGCAGACCCTGGGCTAGATTTGTGTGAGGAAGGGATGTGCAAGGATCTCTGCAAGGAGATGTGCAAGGAGATGTGCAAGGATGTGTTGTTGGATGTGTTGTTGGATGTGCAGGGGAACTCTGAAGAGGGAGCTGGAGTTCACCCCAGCTCTGCGCAGGGTGCAGAGCCTGCGGGCAGGGCAGGAAAGGAAGCTGAAGCTGTTCCTCATGGCACATGTAGCCACTGACACACAGAGCACCTGAGACAGAGGGAATTCCAACAGCTCGGGATAGGTGAAGCCAGTGCAAGTCCTTTTCAAACCATCCCTCCTAGGCCACAGGGGAACACTGGGAATGTTCAAGGGATGAAGAGGAGTGCTCAGAAGTTTCCGGTACAGGCAACTGCATGGTGTGAGCTCTTTGCTGGAGGTCAGCTTTCTCTTCAGTCTTGGGCTCTGGTTGAAAACAGCAAACAACTTGTTATAGCTTGGAAGGGTATCTGCACATCTGAATGGTGTGGAATCAAAACAGAGTTCACAGGAGATGGCCAAAGCAGTTCAGCGTAGTGTGAGTTGCCTTACTCATCCACGTGAGATCCTGGTTTATATGTCCAGTTATGGTAATTTAAATATTAACGTTATTGGGAATTTCATTCCTGATGGAAGCAGGGAGAGGGAAGGTCACAGCCTTCCCATGTCACTGGGATCAGTTTCTTGCCGTGTTGCCCTACTGCTGGTGTTAAGAAATTGATGTAATTTAGGATTTGCCTAAACGGAAGAAGTTAGTATATAAATAAAACAAGTTGTAAGTGAAAGGTTATACAAGCATAGCATAATTTCTAATAAGAACCATCTTAGAACATTTGCTTACGCTCAAACAAGTTTACTTTCAAAGAAGTCTTTGTTCTTTTTCTACTTTCTGAAAGGAACCACCCAGAGCGCAGGAACAACTGTGCTTTGCTGCTCAGGTTGCAAACAGCTGACGCGCACAGCACGATTTTTCCTACCTGCACGAGTCAAGGAAGGACACCTCGCTTGGCAGTGGGGTCAGGAGCGTGTGCCCTCTCTGCTCAGCCCTGACCCCAGACGGAACCCGGGCAGTTCACCAGCTCTGAGTGCCAGACAGTTCCCTGGCTCTGGATGCTGGGCCATTCCCCAAATCTAGCCATGCAGGAGGGAGGGAGGGACCGCGTCTTTTGGCCAGCTGGTGTACAGGGCCCTTGGGACTATGGCGTTTGCTTCTCCAGGCACTCACAGATATGAACTCATGTTTCCAATGTAGAACAAGAGTATTTAAAAACTTCATACAGAAATATATGCAATATACACATTTTACGTACCATCTATGGACATACACATAACAATATATGCTATATATACAAAGCATGCAGTATATACAGTGAAAGGATGCGTGCATGCCACTATGTCATCCTCTCCGCCTGTCCTTACGTTGTAGAAAGTAGGTGAGTCCCGTTGAAGAAACAAAGTGTCTTAATGTAAGGTAGAATTTTCCAGGCTGACAAAGCTAGAATGACCCTTCACTGAAACTCTGGCCCGGGGATAATGTTAGCTTTAACGCGCATTTACTCAGTATTGATTACCTCCGTGTACAGCAATCGTGAGATGTCTATAGCGCCAGGAAACGTTAGTGTAATATTTCAGTTAGTCACCCATATAACCGGTATTTATTCACTTGTCATTTATGTAGAAGAACATGAACCTACTTGATTTTTTTTCTAATGCTATGAATAATATTTATGAAGTTGTTTGTACTTCAAAACCACAAGGTGGTGAACTCCGAGATATAAAAATGCAAAGACTTGTAATCTCTAAGGAATGAAAGTGTGAAATCAAGGGTTGAGCAAGATGCTTCTAAAGGAAACAATATATTTTCTGAATTATATTACAAGTGATTTTCTTGCTGTGCAGAATAATTTTTCATTCACTCTTTGAAGGAAAGTGAAAAAGAAAACAGTGCATTTCATCCCCCTCTCCAGCCCTTTGCTTCAACAAATGCTTAGGCAGAAGATCTTGTCCTCATTTTATTTTTGATTATCAGTTTGGGAAATTTTTTCCTCCCCTCTCCAGGTAGATAAACTGCTAGTTTCCAATTATTTGCCAATGAGGAAAGAATTACGTTTTTTTTTTTAATTTTTTTTCCCTCTTTTTTCTTCTAAATGAGAGTTTTTTATGATTTTTTCCCATGGTATCACTTTCTTGAGGTCATGAAACACAGCAAAGCCTCACACTCTGAGATAAAGCTGGATATGTGGAGAAGACTCAGAATTATTGGAATGATACTGATTTTGCATTTCTTGGCTTTATTTTGAAAGGTCTCAATCTGGGAAGAATATTTAACATACATATGTCAAATACGGGTATAGAATATTTCTTTTTTTAAAGAAACTAATAGGTGAAACCACATCAAGCTTGTCTTGATTCTTTGCTGCTCTTTGTGGACAATCATGCAGGATCGGTGAATTCTGAGAATTCCTGCAGTGGATGAAATATCTACTTATGCTGTGCCACCTGCCAAAAGCATTGCAGCTAGAATAAGAATTCATGTAAATGCTGGAGCAATGGAGCAAAGGGGAAATGACCATAAATCAGGAAGCTAAAAATGGATGGCAGGGTGTCTCCTGGAATAACAATTGCTGGATAAGAGTGCGTGTAAAGCGGGGCAATAGTTATCAGGGTGTTGTCAGAAAAGAGCTGGTGCTCCGCAGCAGGTTGTACCTAGATAAAGAGGACCTCAAGTAGAAGGTTGCCCAGTGGAAGAGATGTTTCAAAAAAATACACTTACAGGTCAAAAGTGGAAAGAAGTTCCTCAGATCTAGGGCTTAGGAGAGATGGTGAGAAGCGAATCGCACAAAGGTGAGAGGATTCAATTGCAAGGGAAGGAGCGATCAGGTGTATCAGCAATGCAATTAATCACAAAATTCAGGGAACAACAGTGCCACTGAATAAAGCTGTTTGCTTGGAAAGTTCTGCTCAACTCTGGGCTGCAGCCTAGAGAGAGGAGGAAAGAAAAAACAACCCACCTTACCCATGTCTTGGGCCCTCTCCAGAAAAGTTCGGTAACTTGAGGGCAGAGGAAATGCCTGATGAGGAACTGCTTGATGTGCATAAAATATTCAGCCTCGGGGGGAGAGAAAAGGGACTTTGACAGGAGATCTGCTTTTGGAATCCAAGTAACTGAGGGAGATGAACACAGAGCTAGGTGGGGACACCACAAGGCTTTATGCTGCAGTTAGAATGGAGAGGTTCTCGTTGGGTACTTAGAATGTATGACAGCCCGCTAGCCAAATTACTGGGTGGTAGTAATATACATCAATTTTAAGAACAGAATGATATCTGTGTGGTGAACTATGCACATTATATACTTACAGGGCTATTAAGGGCATACTGCAGGGCCTGCACTGGAGTCAGTGGGAAAGAGTTTCTTTCTCCCATCTGTTTCTGTGTTTCTATATCCTTTCATTTCAAAAGACTGAAAAGTCTCGCCCTGGTGACAAAGAGCGCCTCTGCACCGCTCTCACTTGGTCTTCGGCCAGAGGGAGGGAAACAAAGTCCTTGTCAAGGGTGTGAACTTCCTTCATTCCCAGGGCTGCTGGGCCAGCGAGCGGTGGCAGCGTGTCACACCAACCGTTGAGCATTTTATTCAAAATCAAAGCGTCCTTCCGAAATTGGTTATAAAATACTGCATGTCCATCCTGCTGAAAGAATCAGTAGACTTTTAAAAATGTTTAAATGTTATGAGAATGTGTATTTTCACTGACAGAGTATCCAGTAAATGCTTTGGTCATTTCGGACACTTTATTATTTGGCTCTAGACACATACGTGTATGCTAAGCAGCCTCTGATAAACTTTTTTTTCCTTATAAGGCTTGTTAGACATAATAGCTGTTTCCAAAGAGAAAAACACTTTGAACTTCTCCAGGTTACACTTAGGAAAGCAACACGATGAGAGAGCTGCATTAAGCTCTGGAGTATACACGCAGTGCCCTCCTGCAGGGTGCTTGAAATTCCCCAGCTCCGCTCACTCCATCCCAGCTCCGCCGGGATGCACAGAGAAAGCGGGAAGTGTTCTCTCAGAGCAATGCAATAAAGCTACCAGCCCCAGCAGCTGGGAAACGGGCTGGCTTCAAAATTACACCTGTGCAGACGAGCCCGTGAAAAACAGCAGAAAAAATATGCAGAAATCGTGATTTCTGAGGAAAGGTGATAGATCCAGAGGCCTTTTCTCAGGAGAAGTTATTACATACGTGTGCTGTGGCTGCCGCACGTAGAGTTACACCCCTCAGCAATGCTTGGGCCCGTGTCTGCACAGGAACCAGCATCTGCCTGTGTTTCTGCCTGCCCTGGGGCTCCATGCCCCTCGCTTTGGTCTGCGTTGGCACGTTAGCGCCCGCGGGAGCACAGGCACCAAGCACCCACCTCTTCATGAAGGGTCAGTGTTGGCAATACGAGCAAACACGTCTCCAGGCATCGAAAGTGGGCAGCTCGGGCAAAGCGGTCCAGAAAGGAAAGGGTTAGAGGTCTTCTGTGTCACGTTATTTCAAATGCTAGCCTGTTCACAGGAAGTTAAAAAATGTTAATTAGCAGGTGTTTTAGCAGTCTGCTCTGACTCTTTTTTTTACAGCCTGCTAGGTCAAAGTACTTGGGCAGTAATACTAAAAAAAGCCTCCTGGAAGTACTGGCTTGGTTGAGAAGCTACGCAACATTAATGATGCTCGCACACTCTCTGCAGGTATTTTTTTTATACATTACCTGAGCAGATTTGGCTATTAGAGATACAGCCTCGTACCCACTGGACTTAGGGAACAGCCAGGGGCTTTAAGTAATGTTGGGAAATACCCAAGAGCAATCTTTTTTGATGAGTATGCGTAGAAAAAGGAGCAATAAACCCGCAAGGCTCAGTGCTGTGGTCTGTTGTCTGACTCAGCTGAGAGGGGGGGAGGTGTTTGCTTTGGCAGAGTATCCTTTCGAATCTCAGGAGGTTCCTTAGGCCGAGATCTTTGGTCTCAGATAGATCTACGGTGCAAAAATGCTTCCTCAGCCTCTTTCCAGCTGTTTACAGAAATTAGACATGTCTTAAGGAGATTATGTACACAAGTCCAATAATATTTGAGTGAGACAGGAAGAGTACAGGACACGGAGAGCTTTGTAATAACACATTCCTTACCACATGAAGTGATTAAAAAAAAGTCTGTATGCCTATGTACGATAGATCTTTCATAACAGGTTGCTAATGCATGTTGGAGGCAAAGCACAAGATTTTTCTTTCAGAGAATGGATAATAGCCTAATGATGGTGAAGTAAATTTAATCACATTAAATGCAGTTCCTGCTTCTTTGCAATTTTGTCATATTTTGAAGCACCTTCACTGAAGACGGTAATAACTTAGAAGAACTAAACTCTGAAAGCTAATCGTTGTTTCACGTGAGTATTTACTATCCAGAGTTTTCAGTGGACTTGATTGATCTGGGCAATGCAAAAAGGTGAGGCCACAAGCACGAGAATTTTATAGCACCTATAAAGTACTGTATACAGTTTTTGCTCAATTTTATGCTGTTAAACTAAGCATTTGGTATCATATGGCACTTTAAGCACTTTGATTTATGTTAAGACAGGAATTGCATCTGTAATAAACATTCTAAAGTATGAGTTTAAGAGCAATCTACTGTATTTATTTGTGACATAAACACTCACCTGCAATGCATTTGAGAATCATCTTAGACTTAACTCACACTGCACATTACAGCCATTAAGCTTCAGGCACAGCAAGGTCATATCCAAGGTGAAGACGGAAGTGACTGGGAAGAAAGGGGTGGCATGGAAAATGTTTTGAGATAGCAAATGGAAAAATTTTTTTTTCTCCTGTTAAATATTCCAGATACATGAACGTAATTTCTTATTCTACGATGAAGGCTCCTATGTTATACCAAACAAGATGAAGTACAAATCCAGTCTTGTATAATATGAAATATTTAAGCACACAGCCAAGAAAATAACATGAAAAACCCACTGACATCTTTGAAAATGAATATAATAAAATTGCATGTGTTTCAGGTTTACAAAAACTCCCTCAAGGATGACTGAAAGCACGGAAACCCTTTGTTGTACCGGAACCTGCCACGGCTGTGCTCCATGTAAAGAACCCTCCCACCATTGCATTTAGTATTTTGGTATTGAATTAATTATGCTTAGTGGAACCTTCTTAAAAGTAACATTAAGTAATAATTTTCAAATTATTTAGATAGCTTTTAAAATAGCTTAAATAGCTGAACCTTTCCAATTTCACATATTTTTGTATGACAGCGATAGAGTGGGAGAGTGGCAATAACGTAATTGATATTATAAGGGATGAATGACAAGGCCTCATTGGCAAAGTGGGACATTAACACTACTGCATTTATTTCTTAGGAAATCATAGAATAAATTAATTGAGACAGATCTCTGGTCTCCCAAGAGCAGGCAGAGGAGAGGACAAGAAAAAGTAAGACATGTTTTTCAGCATAACACAGCTCATTTGGGTAATGACTTAAATAGAAAAGACAGATCCAGTACTCTTTAGTATAAATAATAAAATTAGAGAGAGATTATTCAACAGTATTCAACCTTTGAGGTGGTATGTGCTGAACTAGCCTTGTCTCACTGTTTTTAAGGAAAGGAGAGAGACGCTGTCTTTTTATGTTTGTTACATATCGATGCAATGGTGGCACACTGAATTTCTTACAGTAAGGAAGACGTGGACTGTAATGCTACAGAGACTGACATAAACTAAAATGGGACAAGAAGATGGGATAACAGTGCTTAAAATCCTACTCCTAAGTTTGGAGAGAGTCAAGATGATATTCTTTGCTGAGTAGTTATTTTTCCAGGAAACCTTTGTCATCGTACTTGGCAGAGACAACCTGCCACGGTTGTCAGAAGCTCTCAAAAAAACTTTTGCAGAGTGCATTTTTTTGGTCTTTAGTGTACAAAACTCTGCAACAAAAGTACCCAGGATGAAATCCTGATCCACGAGTTAGCTTGAAAGATTGCAGGATTTTTTGTGCCAGTTAATTGATTAATGAAGTCAACCAAACAAGAACTTTGGTGAGGATATCCCCAGAGCCTCTGACAGCTGTTCACTTCCATTCTGCCCATTGGCACACACAGCTAAATCTGGACACAATATTATCATCCTACATCACAAATTGCAGATTAATATGTTCACTTGCTATGTGGTTTTGCCTATTACTTTGATTACGGAGCTAGAAAGCCTTTTTAAGATCTTCTTTTAAATATCCTCACTGATAAAACCGATCAAAAGTTACATGAGAGTTTCTGTGGGATCCTTTTGTCAAAGTGCCAGCATCGTGTCACTGCCCAAATGAGTTACACATGAGATGGATTTGAAGTTGATATGACAGTATTATAGTTTAAAGAATAAAATCAAAGTATTAGTGCTTAAGACAATGATAAAGCATTAAAATGGCACTTCTGAGTGTGTGCTGGTTACCCCTCTTTCAGCTTTAACTACCACTTCTCTATATTTACTTGTGCCTTCTGAACCAATCTTTAAAAGTAGTTACAGGGAGATCTTTTTGATGATGATATTCTGGCACTCTACAGACTTGTTAAGTTGAACTCTGCTGGGTACAGCAGCCTGGAACTGGCACCTCTCGTTTTCTGGAGTAGGCTGCACAGCTGATTTCTTGTTGGTGAGGGTTATCTGCCTTGACCCACAACATAATGTCTCAGGAATTCCTGAGGATAAGATTATGCTTGAAAAGGAGCAGAGGGGTCTTGGGGAAGTAGCTGTGAGCCACGGAGACGTCAGTTCTGTTGGCCTGTATTTCTGATCAGAGTGAGCTGGGGCTCCCTTCGCCCTTACCAACGATGGATCCAGCTGTGTCCTGAGGTTTCTAGCATTGTCTTTCTGAGAATGGCGGTGGGAGGGTAGTCTGGGGACTCTGGCCTTCTGCAACAGCCATATTTGTGTCCTGGAGGGAAACTAGCGTATGCGCATGAACAAAACACATTTTCTGCGCATCAGAGAGACCTAGAACTGGGTGGTATGACAATGACCTGGAATAATCGGGCTATTTAGCTAAGAAAAAGACTACATTTATCTTTTGTACACAAGCTTTTGCTAGATATAACTTTACTTTCCAAAGCTATCCCTTTATCTGTGTATATAAACTATCTCCCTTTAATTACGCCCCCTATGAAACTCGAGGTGATCTGCATGGCCACGCATTACCTTTGAGCTCCCTCAAGCGGCGATGAAACCCTCACGGTTTCACAGGTGCTTTTGCGACGAAGCCTTGCAGTTTAAGACCATGTTTTTAAGAGCAACTATAGTAAAGTGAAAAAGCTGCTCCAATTTCAAGGAATCTAGACTAGTTTGGGGCAGTTGAAAATGTGACCCCATAATTTCATAACATAGTTCTCTTTTGACAGATCTGTTGAAAGACACATATCGAGTGAAAAGTAAGCATTTTATGCCCAATAGTAGTTCACAGGAGATGCACTACAAGCATGTTTTGAAAACTTATTTTTATTTTCTTGAATGGTTATCGACCAAATTACCGACAGAGTAGCTGGAAAGGTCTCTTGGTTCACAGCATGCCAGGTAAAACACAACGCTTTTCTTTCTATCATCCAGAAAAGGTAAATAAATCCTTTGGCTTAAATAACAAGTATTTCTGCCCTTGTAAAGAGCATATTTTAATCAAAAAGCACCATCTGCCATTTGACAACACGCACAAAAGATTCAGGTCATCTTCGGTGTAAGAGGATGAAATTTGACAGAAGGCTGGACCTTTTAGCAGTAAATAAGTAGCATTTTCAAGGGCTTGTCTAATATGGGAAGACCTTTTTGGACCAAACAGCTCAAGTAAAATGACTTTAATAGCTGAAAGGAGCATAATGGAGCAATTTTACAAGCTTTTGCATTTCCCTGGATGGTTATTGTAGGGCTTATTGCCATCTACACATTTAATTTTCTTTCTTTTTTAGTTTGCTGTTGCTGACAAGAGGTTTATTCCTCTTGAATATCTCAGGTAAATACTAATATAAAGCAACAAAGCCTAGCCACGTGAGGAGTAAGGCTAGCGTGGGATATGCAGGGGCCCATCGGGGCGGCTGCACCGGCCGAGGTGGCTCCTTGGCACCTCCAGCACCAGGCAGGGAGCACGCGGAGGGGGCAAACCTGCCTGCAGGAGAAACAAAAGCATTTTAAGTTTTAAATCAACCAGAGGCAAGAGAGGCACCCTTCCCCCATGGAGCTCACTTGCTGTTGCACAAGAAGCCCGCCTTTATGTTCCCTTTAAATAGAAGAGTTTAAATAGAAGAAGTTTTTCCCTTTGAGGGTGGTGAGGCACTGTCCCAGGTTGCCCAGAGAGGTTGTTGAGGCCCCATCCCTGGAGGTGTTCAAGGCCAGGCTGGACGTGGCCTTGGGCAACCTGGGCTGGTGGGAGGTGTCCCTGCCTATGGCAGGGGGGTTGGAACTCGATGATCTTCAAGGTCCTTTCCAACCTAAACCATTCTATGATTCTATGAAGAGGTGGCTATAGGTGCTAACACCTGAAATAAGGCCCTGCCAGCTGTGTGCCCACCACACCGTTTTGTCACTGCCGCCATGCTTTATACCGCCAATGCCCTCAGGCGACGAGGAGGGCTGTGTAAGTGTACCCCTCCGGGGGACTTTAAGGCGTTTAGTGCCACCGTTACGTTCCTGTTTTAACTCAGAAGCCTCATTAGTTGTAATATCCGACGCTGAGGCTTTAACGCTTCCTACTTGAGCGAACTCCTCCCGCCTCACGGTGGCGGCGGCCCTGAGGGGGCCGAGGCCCGCCGCCACGGCAGGCCGCGCGCCCCGCTGCCATGGCAACCCGCCGCGGCGCATTGTGGGCCAGGCCCGCCGCCGCCCACCTGACGCGCCGGGCGCTCACGTGACGGCCGCTCACGTGACGGCGGCAGCGATGGCGGCGGAGGAGGAGCGGGCGCTGCTGGGTCCCGCCGGCGGCGACGACGATGGTGGCGGCGGTGGTTCTCCGGGCTCCCCCCGTACCCTGCCCGCCGTCTGCGACCCGCGGCGCCTGCCGCACCGCCTCCTCGTCCTGGCGCTCATGTGCTTCCTGGGGTTCGGTGGGNACTTCTGCTACGACAACCCGGCGGCCCTCCAAACCCAGGTTCAACGGGTGAGTAGCTGTCAGGGGCGGGAAAGGGGGGTCATGGAGACCGGGGGGGTATGGTCCAGGTCAGAAAGTGTACTTGTTTCTATTTGGATACTTGTTCTGGGTCTCTGTAATTACTTTTTTAAATCTTTCCTTCTTTATGTAGGATATGAAGGTGAACACGGCTCAGTTCATGGCGCTCTATGCCTGGTATTCCTGGCCCAATGTGGTTCTTTGCTTCTTTGGAGGTTTTCTGATAGACAGAGTATTTGGAATACGGTAAGTGTGATGTCGGTGTCACTCACGTTCAGCAGATGGTAGGCTTAAAGTGCAGGTGAAGTGTAGCCTTTATAATACAGTTTTTTTTTCAAATTGTAATAAGCTTTTTTCACATATTTTTTCACACGATCTAGGAATTTCCTCTGGTATAAATGAGCTTCCTTCCCTTCATGGCTTAAATAAAGTGGCATTCAAAAATGCCAGCCTGTGCTACCTTCTTTTAAGGAAGCTGTCCAGCTGTAGCATTTATTACGGAGACCTTTTATCAGTCTCCCCTTGTTTTCTTACTGTAGGTCTAGTATAGTGTTTTGTTGGAAAAAAAGAGCCTAACCGTGCATTAAGTGATTTTATTTTCCTTGCAGGTTGGGCACTATAATATTTAGTGTCTTTGTTTGCGTTGGGCAGGTAAGTGCAAAGGAGAGGGTGAAGGATATGTGTCTGAAGCTTCTCTACTAGGGGTGGGGAAAAAGCCCGGATGGCTTTGTGCGTAGTAGTGTGTGTTACAGTGGGGGATCGGCAGGTGGAGAGAACTGAAATGGGAGAAGCCTGAATTTTATTGCTGTAGTTGGGAACAGATGGGGTAACTGGGAACCGAGGACCTTGAGAGATGAGTGAAATAAGAATGTGAAGGAACCAAATGGTTTATCCGTTTGATGTGAAGCTACGATGTAGGTGTATTTGGGTAGAGTATGATGACAAAGGTGAAGCACGACTTGAGCCTCTAGAGGTGTTTTCTGAGTGCAATTTCAGGGTGGGCCAGGCTGGATATTGTGTAGCCAGCAGGATGATGAATAAGGCAGAGGGAGTAAAGGCAAAAAGCTGTGAGCAGGAAGCGGGTGTGAAGTATTTCTGTAGGTCTGAGAAGGGAAAAGCATTTTTTGTTTCTCTTTTGAGGGGGTTCTAGTTTGTTCCATACTTCAAATATAAAATTATAACATTTTCCTTAAACGTTTGTGGCAGGTAATTTTTGCTTTGGGAGCACTACTTAATACTTTCTGGCTGATGGACATGGGCAGGTTCATATTTGGGTAAGTCTAGAAGAGTAGAGTGTGTGCTTTCTGAGGTAAGGACTGTCTTTCTGTGTCCTAGAAAACTGCCTAAACCACAACACATGTTTACACTCAGAGACAAAAATTGTTGGATGTTGAGGCATCTATAAAGTTGAGGCATGCAAGATCTTCAGTTGTATTCCCAGTCTAACTTAAAGTTAGAAAAAAAATAGGACTTTGCAGGTTATTGAATTCAGAAATTAAGAAACTGGCCAAATAAAGACATGCAGTAAGCTGATAAAACTGTGTTAGTCCTCCTTTTCCTCTTAGTTCTTACTTTCCTGAGTAAAAAGAATTCTTAGCAACAATAAATGCTACAGGGCTCCTATGGTGGCAAAAAATTAGAGTAAATGTCAGAAGAAATACCTCCAAGTTGTGAAAGTGCCACAGCATAAAAATGTTAGAAAATCTGACTGACTGTATTGGGGTGTGGGCAGATGACTCTGTTAAATTCACATTCCAGGGAAGATGCCTGGTTTTGGTTTCATTTGGGTCAGGATCTGTACCACCTGGTTCTTTAATGAAGAAGAGAAATGAGAAGCTGCTGCCCATTGATTTAACTTCTGTAAATGACCAAAGGCAATTATAATCGTTCCTAGACTATTTAGTATACCTTGAACTTTTAATTATTCTTAAGACACTTCAGCTCTCTTTTGACTTGTCTTTAAGAATTTTGATTACTTGCATATATGCATTAGATCTACCTGTATATAGATAAATTTCTCTGAAATACTGTCATCTTGGTATTGGCAGCAACTGTCTCTTCTTTATTGCTTTGCATGTTGCAAGTAATGTGTTTTCTTTTGTGCCTGCCTTCTTTTTTAGGATAGGCGGAGAGTCCTTAGCGGTGGCACAAAACACGTATGCAGTCAGTTGGTTTAAAGGCAAGGAGTTAAACCTTGTGTTTGGACTACAACTAAGCATGGCAAGAATTGTAAGTGTAAAACTGTGTAGCTTTAATTCATAGACTTTAAGGTGTGTGGCTTGTCCTGGCAGTGAGACAGGTGGAAAATAGCATTTCTAATGCTCCCTAGGGAGTTTTAGTTAAAAATCGATATGAAATTTAAATTTAAAACATTAAAAATTTGTGGTAGATAGACAAAGGATACACAAGGAAATGGGTTAATAAGGTTCCTTAGAACCTGTCAGACTAGAAGACGCCTGGTGGTGTTACTAGTGTAGATTACTGGGTGGGACAGACGCAGTGCTGCATTTCATCAGACTTACTGATTCTGGGCATCTCATAAAATGTTGGCTTAACTGAGTGTAGCTTGTGGCTCAGGGGCTAATGCAGGCTCTGGTAAATGAGCTGGGATTCTGCTTGAAGAACTCCCGTCCGTATCTGCTGTTGTAAGATGGCTTTGTCCCTGTTGCTAGTTCTGATGGGAACGGTGTGACTGCATCTCAGCTGTGCTGTTTTGGTTTGATATAATCACTTAAACTGCTGCTAGAGGTGGGTTTACACCAGGCTGTGGATGAAAAGAGTGGGGACATGTCTCTCCTGTTGGGGGTCCTCTGCAGCAGCCTGTGATATCTTAAACCACTGCAGGTATTTACCTCGGTAACAGAGTTAGCTTGTCACAGCTGGGTCTGGGTTGATGTTCAGGCTGTTGCTAATTAGCAGTTGCCTCATCTCAGCTGAACTGTAGTTAACTGTCTGTTGTTAGCCTGGGGATTGCAGCCATGGATCCCTTCTCTAGGGGGAGAAGGAGTGGGGCGGGGGGGAAGGTGCTTCTTCCTGGTGCCTATCAGGTGGGAATCCTGTTTGAATCCTGTTTGCTTTAACATGTGGTATTAAATTCCGCTTGGTTTATGAGCCAATGCAGTGTGTGATGTAGATTTTTACGGTGCTTCTAGTGTCTCCATCGAAACACTGTTAAAGTTGTACAAAATTTCAGTTTGTACAGGTCAGTACAAACACTGACCAAACCAGCAGGGAATAATTTTGTCATTGTTGCTGGTGGTTTGTTCCCTGTGTAGCATTTTACCTGTTTATTTTAAACGCTGTGCAATAAGCACTCTGCCTAATGTTCCTTTTGAATCCATGTAATTGTGAAATATATTCTTCACCCGAGTCTGTTCTGCCTAGGGGAGCACAGTGAACATGAATATCATGGGATGGATATACTCTAGAGTTCGAGATCTCCTGGGCTATACTGGTCCCAGTACTCTTGGGTTAACGCTCATGATAGGTCAGTAATACTTTGAATTGATGTCACCTGCTGTTTTAGGCTTCTGAATTTGAACAATATGTGTTAATGATTTCTTACTAACTTGAAAGTAGGGCAAATATATTTGAGATTAGGAAGAGCAATTCAGATACTGTTTGTATCAATGGCTGATATTCTCATGTAGAATGTGTGATTACTGCATCTGGTGAAATGCTGTGTGATTTCTGTGGTTGCCAAATTCAAGTTTGTATTTTATGGAGATGAAACATTTCGCATGCTTTGAGTAAAAGACAGGATTGAAAAAAAAATATTTCTGAAAGGTATCATGTCAAAGCTTGCTCGGAATTGTTAGATGTGTAAAAGTGAAATTTCAGCTACTTCAGGATCTGTGTTCCTTTCCTTCAGAGCCATGGGTATTAAGGCCCAGGCTTTGTTTCTGTCATTACAAGGTACAGATAAGGAGCTTGGCCGTGCTGAGCGGGGGTGGTGGTAGTGTTTTAAATAAAATAAATGTACTACATGTTTGTACTCTAGTTCAAGGCAGGTGTCTCATGTGGCAGGTTTCAGTATTTATTCTTTGAATTGGACAGCTATTAAGTCTTATGTATAAGACAAGCTGGTGTTAAACGTAGATCATATTAGATATGTAAAGGTACGCTACGCTAATTGTGCTTAAAAGCCTTGAGTCAACAGCTAAATGTGTCACATTGCCTTCTTGCAGGTGGTGTAACGTGTCTCTTCTCACTGACCTGTGCGTTAATCCTTGCTTATCTGGACAAGAGGGCGCAGAAGCTGCTTTGTAAAGAGCAAGGGAAAACGGGTGAGTGGTGTGGCTGAACCTGCCTTGGGCTTCATTCTTGCATTCCAGAGCAGACCCTTCCGGTTACTCTGTGCGCTGTGCAGGTTTGCATTTTATGTAATTCAGTGGCTGCTCCTTAACATCTTTTTCACAGTTATAGCTTTAACTTTTAGTTCATTTTTATCTCAGTAGGAAGCTTTACAGCTTTAAACACTAGTTTACAGGCAGATGCAGTATCATCTGCTTTCTTTATAAAGCATGTGGAGAGCCTCCCAGTTCACACCAATTTGATCTGTGCCATTGCCACTGGTACTTCTTTTTGTTGGAATTGGTCTTATTTCCTTTAATAGGTGTGCAAAAACATGCAGCTCTTCTCCAACAATGTGTGATGTCTTGAGGTTTTTTTTTGGGGGGGGGGGAATTTAGACCAATTAAAAAGAAACTAAATTTGAGATCTGAGTAAGAGCATATAATATGAGGCTTCAGAGGTGAATTTTGCTAGCTGATTAAACAGTTCCTTGAAAAAGTGGTTTGTATTTAAGGCAGGAGGACTTTTGGAGGCTTTAGAGAACTTGTACATCCAGCTTAATGTGGGAGAGACAATTTGTTCTTGACTCTGGCACTGTTGATTTAGGACTTGTATATTCTTAACCGACCCTCACTCTGTAAACTTTAAACAAGAGAGTAGATAGTGGCAGGAATATGTGCTTTAGACTTGAGATCACCTTAATGTTTATTCAGTGTGGGTGGGTTTCAGGTATGCTTATGCTGACTGGAACAATGTTGTCTCTTTCTCCACTCCAGGTGAAGTGATTAAGCTAACGGATGTGAAGGACTTCTCTTTGTCCTTGTGGCTTATATTTGTAATCTGTGTCTGTTACTATGCAGCGGTTTTTCCTTTCATTGGACTTGGAAAGTAAGTCTCTCACTTGTGGAGCTATTCCCCTTGAATTTGGCCAGGGTTTTAACTAGCTGCTTATAAAGGGAGAGGTGTGGGCTAATATTTAAGAATCCCAGATGGCTACAGGGCCACTGGTCTCCCAGCAAAGCTGTGCTGTGGTTTGTCATTTCTTCTGTGGTGTTGTTTGCTATACTTGTGGTACAAATTAAAACAACTCTAACAGTTTCCGTATCTGCTGAGCTTTGTGGAAAGTACCGTTGCTTGGCATAGGCTGAGTTGTCAGAACTCAAAAGCATAATGCATGCTCCGTTTCCTGATTAAAACTTGATACAGGTTTAAAGCGTGGCACGAGTTTTGGTGTGGAAAGCTGTGGATAGCTGTCATGTAGAATTCCTTCCATGCTCATAAGCTATGGACTGAGTGCGAGGTGGGGGCTTAAATGTAGTTGCAATTTCGGACTGGAATTCTCTTACTGTGCTGACTCTGGTGTATATGAAGCTGAAACTTGAAGCATTTTGAACCACGACTTGTTCTAATAGCTCAGTCAGATGGGTTTTGAATATATTTGGAATTAGAAACGGATCTCTTGAGCTTAATGCATGTTTTATGGGAGATGGAAAAGTCTGAGATGACTTGGAGAGACCTTCCAGTCAGTGATGTAGATGCCTATTTTTTGCTTGTGCAGGTATTCTACACACTCTCACTTTGGTCTCTTACAGTATGCGCACAGCTGATGTCTCATTGTTGGGTTACACGTTGGTTATGTACTTCAGATGTTTTCCCCAAAGTGTCATTTGAATAGTCCTTAGGCAAAAATTTGTAGAGTCTGATAATCTCCTAAATGCATAATGAATGAGGATCTGTGATGGGATGTTTACGTCAAAGCAATATGGGTATATTTAAGTGCTTCCTGTAAACTAGGTTGCTGTGTCTTTACTTTGTCTAGCTTAATTTTTCTTTCATGTCATACAAGTATGCATTTTCCTAAATCTGGGGTTTTTTTGGGTTTTTTTTTTCTTCTTTAGGGTTTTCTTTATTGAGAAATTCAGATTCTCATCTCAAGAAGCAAGCGCAATTAACAGGTACATTGTGGTTGATTTAACAAGTAACTGTGCTATTGCTGTGTTCTAGGGGGTGTTTGTATCTCTGGGCTCTGACCATGTGGGAGGAGATTTGGGATCTACTGTTGCAGGTGGTGACTTGCATTTAGGTGAACAGATTTCCCATGGCCTGAGGAATAACAGGGAGGTGTGGGGATTTGTTTAAATAGAAATGTCCTAGATGTTCCCATCGAGGAATCAGAAAGAAAAGGCTCTGTCTGAAGGGTATTAGTTTGGTATTTGGTGATTCCATTCTGAGTGATAGAAACAGTTTGAGAGCAGCACTAAACGAACTAAACTTTCCTAGTTTGAAGATGAATTTGTGATGGAGCAAAAAACCAAACAAATAAAAAGCACCACCACCAAAACACTTGCTGGTGTATGATTCCAAGAGCTCTGGGTATGTCACTGTTTCCTTGGATGTTGAATGTTTTCATGTCCTCAGACCTTTTGGGAATT
The DNA here is from genome assembly GCA_008711295.1 of Anarhynchus alexandrinus. NCBI lineage: Eukaryota > Metazoa > Chordata > Aves > Charadriiformes > Charadriidae > Anarhynchus > Anarhynchus alexandrinus. The sequence continues at coordinate 705,521 of VUYV01000339.1, forward strand.
TTGAGTTCTGGAGTCTGTTGTTTAGGGTTTGGTTGTTCTTTCTTGGTGTGGTGTTTCTTATGGCCTCACAGGTAAGAAGGGAATATGGTGTTTTATCTGGAGACCCTTGTATTGTGTAACACCTACGGCTGTCCGTGGCTAGATAGTGTTCAGTTCTCTTGTTTTTATTCTCTTGTAGTATTGTGTATATCATATCGGCACCCATGTCCCCAGTCTTTGGATTCCTGGTGGATAAACTTGGAAAGAATATCATCTGGGTTTTATGTGCTGTAGTAACTACACTTGCTTCTCACATTATGTTGGCTTTTACCTTCTGGAACCCCTGGATAGCGATGGTAACTAATTCTCTGAGACTTACAGCTGAATATGATAAAATAAGAAATGGGGTTGATGCTGAATTATTTGGCATAAGTTGCCACTGTCTTCTGACTGTTTAGGTAGTCCTCAAAGCCTATTTTGATGTCGCTGACTTTAAGAAGGATATACTATGTGAAACAGTTTAAAACTAAAGATGGTGAAAAAGCAAAGAATGCGTAATACAGGCAAAAGCATAATACAGGCAAAATTACTATGAGCTATGTGTGGCCTAAAGATAACAGTTTGGGTTTTGGTGTTTTGTGGAGGGAGGCAGTAGTTATGTACGGGTGTTTTGAAGTGGAAAAGACTGTCTGCTGCAGTCTGCAGCAGTAATTCCGTAGTTGTTTAGTGCAAAAGGGCATTCAGCTGCTTAGGAAGGATGGGGTTAGACCGGAGGGCTGTGAGGAGCGGCAATTCCTTGTCCCTTCAGAGATGGTCTTGATTCATCCCAGTATCTGTGGTTCGGTGGTGCTCTGTTGCAGAGGTCTGCTCTCACGCTTCGTGGACACTCCTTACTTTAGCTATTGCTAGTCTGCTCTGCTGGGTGCCCCCTTTTCTCCTAAAACTTGTTCTTTTGGTGTAGTTCTGAAGCTTATTACTATTAAACTGTCTCTAATGTGCTGTATTGGGTAGCGGTAAACGTCAATAAAAATCTTTGTTATTACCTTCCCCTTCCTGGAGCAGATTCCCTGAGAAACTGTTTTTGAACTAAGGTTTCCAGGCTTAAATACGGGGCTCACCAGTGTATCAGGGTTTGAAAACAGGATCCTTGTTTTTCAGGTATCTTTCTAGTGAGTTGCAGCATTGCTCTCTCCATCTGGGTATTCAAGTCTTACTGCTGATTAGACAGGGTTTAGTTTGTGGGTTGCTCCTGGAAAAAAGTTCTGTCTCCTAAATAAATATGCACATTTAGAACGGTACTGCAAAAAATGTTACTTTGGCTCTTTTTTTTTCTTCCCTTCTGGGAGAAGGGGAAAATCAATGTTCATTTATTAGAACTTTACAGCAAAAATGCATCTTGTCTAACACCTCTTTGCTTGTTTGTATTTCACCAGTGTTTGCTGGGAGTGGCCTACTCGTTGCTCGCCTGTGCCCTGTGGCCCATGGTGGCCTTTGTTGTTCCAGAACACCAGCTGGGAACTGCTTATGGCTTGTAAGTACTTAAATCTGTCTGTCTGTGCTGCTCGACAGCGAACGTGTCCTGATCCCATTGAACCACTGACTATCGGGCAGTTCTAACACGTTAATGGTTACTAATTCCTCCAAGTTCAGTCCAGCGGGAAGTCTTGCGTCGTTTCGGGGTGCGGTAGAGCACGGGGCTGTGGTGGCTACATAGAGACTTCCGCAGACATGTGGAGTCATGACTCTGTCATATTCATAACAAATGGGGAGAAGTTAGAAGTAGAAGAAGTAGAAGTTAGAAGTAGAGAAAAGAAGATTGAGGGGGGATCTTATTAACGCTTATAAATCCTTAAAGGGAGGGTGCCAGGGGGATGGGAGCAGTCTTTTTTCAGTGGGGCCCATTGATAGGACGAGGGGTAATGGGCACAAGCTTGAACATAGGAAGTTCCATCTTAACATGAGGAGGAACTTCTTTACCTTGAGGGTAGTGGAGCACTGGCACAGGCTGCCCAGAGAGGTTGTGGAGTCTCCCACTCCGGAGACATTCCAAACCCGCCTGGACGCTGTCCTGTGCAACCTGTTGTAGGTGACCCTGCTCTGGCGGGGGGGTTGGACTAGATGATCTCCAGAGGTCCCTTCCAACCCTGACCATTCTGTGATTCTGTGATTCTGTGATTCTGTGATTCTGTGATTCTGTGATTCTGTGATTCTGTGATTCTGTGATTCTGTGATTCTGTGATTCTGTGATTCTGTGATTCTGTGATTCTGTGATTCTGTGATTCTGTGATTCTGTGATTCTGTGATTCTGTGATTCTAATTTCATTGTTTGTTCAGTGCCTCTAGTGATTTCTTTCTTTAAAGATAAGTTTTGGTAATCCTTTGTTTGTGTGTCAGCATGCAGTCTATCCAGAATCTCGGTCTGGCAATTATCGCGATAGCAGCTGGGATGATTCTGGACACAAGAGGATACTTGTTTCTTGAAGTCTTCTTCAGCGCTTGTGTTTGCTGTAAGTACTAAAAACTTTGAAAATGGATTCTGTACATTCAGGGAGCTTTATTAAGCTTTTTTTTCTTCGTATTTCTTGTAAAACAGTAACAACTCATTTCTTACAGTTAGAGGTTTCAACTGGGGCAACACTGAAAGTAACTCAAACCTAGTGAAGTGTTTTGTGGTTTTCTTGAAGCGATTTAGTGTAAGTAGTTTCAGTGTTTCAAAAAAAAAAGAAGAGTGAGTAAAAGTGTAGATGAGTGATAAACATAGCCTTTAGGAGTATGAGGGCTGTTATTAATATAACTAAAATAGCCTTTTCTGAGTTACCGTGATACTTATGAGCATAGTGGAATTTTCAAAAGCAGTTATGAGATGCTGCGGGCAAAAATCTCCCCTCAATTACAATTATCATGAATAATCTTAGTTGTTGTTTGGTTGTATGTTAAGCTATTCTTCTATTATTGTTGTAATTTATTGTCAGCTAAAACTGTTCTCTGTTTGTTTTAGTGTCACTGATAGCTGTGGTCATGCTGTATTTTGTGAATCACCTCACAGGTAAGTGTTTTCAGCTTCTATAGATACTTGGTTTTATCACAATTCTTGACGTTATCGAGCTGAACTGTTTACAGGTGCTGTTGTACGGTCCTGTGTCAGGTGCTGTAGCTCATGCTTTGGTACCAGGAGCATCTCTTGATGAGGCCTGTCCTTGTAGCGTCACCTTCATAGGTGCTGCAGTGTGTAATTCCCTGAACCTTGCTGTGATGTTCAATCTCACCAGCAGGGCAGTGTTTCCTGTCCCTTCAGCTGACATGAACAAACGTGTGGCATATTCTGCAGCTTTGTCTAAACTGCGTATCAAACTTGACTGTATATGAATCTGCAAATATAAAATCTTAATTCTGTAAACTTTCCTTCAAATAGCAGTGTTCTTTCACAGCTGTTTTTATGAAGCGGTGACTGCTGAAAGGTCTGGAAGGGATATTTGTTGCTTTCAAAGTTGCTTCCACTTTCTTTAGTTCTGTGGGGTGTTATGGTGAGTTGTAAAGAAACTTCGCTGCTACTGAACAGAAAACTGCATCAGGCTTGAGAGCTTAGTGTGGGTCCTGATTTTGCTTGCTCGGTTGATGATGAACATGTTGCTCTTCCTCTTTACCTGGTTTTTGCTTTTGTAAAATGACTCCACTGATTTCTTTTGTCAAGTGCTCTGAGAACCTCTGTAATGAGGTATGATATCAAAGATCTATTACAAAAAGACCAATGTTAAAAGTTTCAAAGTGCACGTTACTTCTGTTGCAGGTGGTGATCTCAACTGGTCTGCGAAGAAAAGAGAAAAACTACAAAAAGTAGCTGCAACTGAGTAAGTATAAAGAACAGTGTCCTTATGAAATGTTTAACCTGAAGTAATTAAGTGGATTACTGTCTGAAGTCAGTCTCTTTTGTAGGTCTGCCATTTGTATTGAATGTTGTTTTCTTTCTTACCAGTTAGTAGAATTTCATATTCCTGCCTCCTGTGAATGAATAATTAGAGGAAGTGGCAGGTAACCAGGTGTCCTTTCCTGGCACTCTTCCCTGCTATTTTTCTTTATTTCAGTGGCCTTCCAACTGGGTGGAACTGAAGTGTGTTTAAAAAATGTTATAGTGCTTATTTAAAAATGTGCTTCATTTATATGGTGCGTCCCTGACCCGGTCAGCAGCAAACATTACCTGCGTTTAATGTCAGGTAATGCATGGACCCATTTTTTTTAAGTGCCATTAAAAGCTAAATTTCTCTTTGGTAGAAACTACACTCCAGTTACCTCCCCTTCTGTTTCAGTTTGCTCCTCTTGCATCTTATTTAGGAGTCTTAATTCGACTTGTCTCTGGGCTTGAGTCTAAATTGCAGTGCTAATGTGAAACTCCGTTTGTGGTCAGATCTGTGTCGTAAATGTTATTGATTAGAGTGAAAAGTTTCCATTTTTAGAAAGCAAATGGGACAGGGGTATTTCCATACAGAGGAATCTGCTTCCTTTAAAAGGAAATGGAGCGCTTGAGGCAGACTTCGGGCAGAAATTGTCGAGAAAATTTTGACAGTTCATCCAGTTAAGCAAACTTCATTCTCTGGGAGACTTGTATGTGCTGCTTTCCTCTCTACGGAAAATGAGGACAGTGACACTCTTCAGAATAATAACTTAAAAAATGCCCTTCCTTGGTCTTGACAAAACATTGGTGACAAGTTAAGTGTCCACTGCTGTGCGTAGCCCTAACAGCTGGAGTCGGGTACTCTTGCTTTTTAAGAGTGGTGTTTGAGCAAACATGAAGGTGTCGGTCACCGGCTGTTGGGATATCCCCCGAGTTCTTGGGCAGTTCTTGGGAAGTTCTAGTCTTCGAACTTCCAAAATAATTGCCTTGTATTCAGGGAAGAGGGAAGAAAAAGCATTGTATGGCGAAGTCCATTAAGAGATGTCACCTTAAAGGCAAAACAAGAGACCCTTCTGTGTCAGCTTCTCCTTTATCTACTTCGCTGTGTAGGAAAACTGGGGTTTTTTAAGTAGACATAATGTAAAGTCTCTCCATCAGACTGCGTTGGGGCAGCTTAGTTTGTCCTGATGATCATGTTGAACAGGCTGCTTCTAGTAGTGTCTCAGCATCCTAAAATTATGTTACCTTTTCCTAATTCTAATAAGTGCTGTGAGGATTACAAATATGTGCCTTGGAGAATGTATGTCAGTGGGGATGAAGTCTTGGTTAATTCATGGATTTTTTTTTTTTAAATATATTTAAAGCAAATGTTTAATTTGCTTAAGGATAGAACAAGTCTAAGAAATCTGAGGTTCTCCTCTGATCTAAACTTGTTTTGGTGATATTGTGATTGAGAGCTGTTGGAGAGGGCACAGAATGTGTGTTCCATGGCTATAGTCATAGTTTAAGATTTGTCACGTGAAAGAGTAAGTGGGTATGCAGCAGGTCACAGCGTTCAAGATAACATCTGTAGGGTTCAAGCTGCTTGTATGTGAACAACACGGACTTTTTTTCTTTTGAAACGCTTTCTGTTCTGACCAAATTCAGCTCAGCGAGGCTCTTCAGGTCTTGAAGTTCGTTTGCCTGTAATGTTGTTGGAATTCTTTACTTTTTAACTAGCTTTCACCTGCAGATATTATACATCTCACAGCTTATGTATAAGTTTGTTCCAAATAAATACTTTGATAACAAGACATCTCTTATAAATGGACTTCATGGGCTTCTCTAAAACTGGACTCTGTAACTGTCCATATGAGGATAATTAAGTTAGTATCAAATAAAGGAGGTCAGCGAGGTCTAGCTGGGTGACTTGTGGGGTTTAACGTAGTTTGGTTTCTTGTCCTAATTTGTGGGATTTTTATGCATCAGTGCTGAGGAAAGCTCAAGGAAACACAAACCTCACTGGACCTGGTGAGTGTGCTACCTTAGTTGTGATCCTCCAGCCAAAAGGTCACAGCCAGATTTTAATACAAATGCAACAAAAAAAAAAAACCCAACACCTTGTACCCAGGAGTAAAGGAATTCTGTGTCCAAATCAAGCTGCTTTTCAGTCTGCCCCCCGTGTGGGATGCGCATGACACTTCCAGTATTTACTGTGAAAGATGGCTTTGTATTAGCGTTTGCTGTGGGATATAGTGTCTTAGAACAATATTTTCAGTAATTTGTGTTACGATGTTTTTTGCAGAAAAGAAATTTGAATAGCAAATATCATCCAGGAGTGGGGAGCATTTGATCAGCATCATGGCAACTCGAAGAATGATAGTGTTGTTTAGTTTGGTGGTCAGCACTGGACAGTAGTTCTTTGGAAAAGAAACTAACATGCTGGGGTTTTTACCGTAAATGGCTAAATTTTATGCTTTGTAACCAGTTTTAACTAACGCCAAATCATCTCTTAATTTGAGCAGAATGGGTTTACAGCGTTTTACGCTGTGTTTAAGCTCTGCTGTTGGAGAGGGTACGCTGCAACCCAAGACAAACGTGTTCATCTTGAGATAAAGACTCGTATAAAGTGTCTTCTACGTGCAGCACTACCGTTTTGGTGGCGGTGGCGATTTCTTAACGTAACGGCATTTTACCTTCTGTAATAAGGCTCGTTGCTTTACAGAGCTTAGACACGGGTCACAGTTACTACTTTTGTCACTGTCTTAATGCAAAGCACTGTCTTAAGCGAAGTGTATTGAGAGCTCTGTTGGGTCCTGTTTAAGACTTACGTGGAAAACGAGCGACAACGCTCTGGTCAAATAGTGACTCTTGTAGGAGACTGCTATTAATTCTGAAGACTGCTGAGCAGTCTTTTGTTTGCATTTTTGACAATTGATTCTTTTTGTATTGTAATCTTTATTTTAAGGAGTGAAAGATTGTTTAATAAAGAGATAGTAAAAACTGTTACAGAAGCTCACTGAGCGTGTTGTAATCTGTGAAAACCAAAAGGTTTATCTTTCTACCGAAGTCTTGCGATCTAAATAAAAGGAAACTGTGGAAAACAGCCTCTCTCTTTCTTTACGCTGAATTAGAGTAATCCATACGCATCTCTTAGTCTCTTTTAATCTGGTATCCAGTATTCATCTGTAAATGTTACAAGCTTCTTCTAGTTATTAAAAGTAGAACTTATAAAGTTGCTTGGGTTTGCACTCCTCAGTGCAAATATCTTAAACCAGTTTTCTTTTCCAGAGCGGAAGAACAAGAGAGACTCAGACGTCAAAATGAAGATGACTTGGCTAAATTACAGCCAAAAGCTGATGACTTTAGTTTAAGGAATAAATACCTCTCCAAACTAGGCGCTCAGGTATTAGTAACGAAGTAGGGGTATTAATAACGAAGAGCAGAACAATGAGATGTTTATTTTAAGAGCTTGGCTTATTGTTTGAAATAGCCAACAAATCAACCTCTGATTAGAATGCAAAATGTATGCTTGTGCTCAGAAATGAAGTTTCACCAATGGGAATTAAAAATCTAATGAAGAGAATGAAGCAATGGCTGGCGGATCCAATAAGTTGAGGAGCAGGCTTCGTACGATGTGTGATTTTTTTTTTAATTTTATTTTTTTTGCAGCTACCAGATAATTACTCTTCCTATTTATCGACAATGGTACACAGAAGCGTGTTGAAATAGCATCTTGCCCCACTTGCAAAAGCAGAAATACAGTGAAGTTCTTACTACACAAAACTGTTTCCAGTACTGACAACTGCCACAGCAAAAGCAGAATGGTGCAGCGTGCTTTTCTGCAAGCATAGATCCTATTTTTAAAATACTCGGCTTAAGCTCTCCCTCCGCACCGCGGGTGAATAACGCAGGTACCAATGAAGGACCATCTGGCTGTTTATTTGAACCCATGAGCTCTGTACTACACCCTCCTGTCTCAAACACTCGGCGCGTAGCTCGAGTCGATAGCTAAGGCTTGAGCTCTTCGACGACGTCTGAAATGTGAAAACCTTGTTTTGGTAATCCAATTGCTGTGAAAATGAGCCTCGATGTAGGTATGGGTTATTCATCCCCTCAGGTTGGACAACTTGGTTACCGCGTTGGAAACGGTCTGTTTCATTTTTCTTATAGAAAAAAAAAAGTAAGGAAGGTCTACCTTTTTATTTTGGTCCTAGCAAATATTTTGGAGGAAACCAAATGATATAATTTCATTGTCGCCGTTCAAAAAGCGCTAGCCCTGGAGTTTAAAACCAGGTCATGGGCTCAGCAATAAACCTCATGCAAGTCCTGATTAATGTGAAAACTGGTGTATTTTTAAGGGGTGGTGACTAAAAATGATGAGAAGGTTTAAATGCGAGAACTGAAGTTTGGCATTCAGTGGAAAAATGTTCAATTTCATAATGAAACGTAACGCGTTCCCGGCATTTCAGCGGAAGGCGTGTTGCTGAATGGCTAGTTACTGGCAACTCCTGCAGATCGCCTTTTTAATTGTCTTTATTAATGGTAAAGGCTCAGTTATGTAATTGTACAAACTATTCCTCAGCTAAGCTGATCTTACTTTAAAAGGGAAGAGCCTCTGGCTTTGCGGGGCAGCAGCTGCGCGGAACGCAGAGCTGCCGTACAGGCAGAGGATCGGGAACAAGGGGGTGACTTTGCCTGACTTCAGGGAGTCCTCATGTGCTGCGAAATGCTTAACAGCCTCTGATTAATCGTTTGACTGCAGAGAAAGTAATTTGTTATAATAAAAATATTACATTATACCTGTAATATATCTTTTTTTTTGCCTACGGTAATTTAAGGAGACCGTCTGGAACTCATGGTCTTAAGGTTATTTTTTTAAAGATACTTTTCAGTGGCGATTTCTTTCACGTTGCTGAAAGATGAAGATCGTCTTCCTGCGAGACTAAGCCAGGACTGTTTTGGTTCGTCGTTCTGTGTTCTGAAGAACGATCTGGGAACATCAGGTAGCCGGTTGTGAACTGTGCCGAGCTTACTGCCAAAGGGGAGCGGTACCCTGACCCGTCATAATTTATATTGGTGCTCTCTGGGCTCCCTTGGAGAACCAAACACCGTCGGCTCTGAGACTGGTTGATGCAAGATGGTTTATTTCTCCTTGTAGACTTGTGAATTCTGGGTCTTTTTTTAATAAAAGCTTTAAATGGATACCGGCACCTATATTTTTCTTACCTGACTGTTTAGTGATGCGTTGTTGCCCTTGGTGGTTGTTGGGACTTATACATGCATATGTTTTTTGTTTTTTCATAAACAAGCACGACTTCTGCTTTCCCCTGAGAAATACGTAGAGTTTCTGGGGAAGTGCATCTTTGAGGATCCAAAGGCGAAGTTTCTCCCAGTTCCCCTCGCTGATGGGTCGATGTATTTTTCTCTCTTGGGGAGGGAGGGAATTAGATTCTTGTGCTTCTGTTGCTCTTCATCTCCTTCAGCTGCCTGCTTCTCCTCTCGTTCTGATGTGCGGTGGTTGTAGGTAACTTCCGCTGTTACCTGTGGGTCGGCATTTCGCGGGTGACGTGACAGACAGTAACTGTGAACTTAATGTCTCGCTGAAAGTTTATTTTCAGTTCCTAAATTCTCTGTACCCGTGAGCATCTTGCTGAAGTACTGTGGCGGACTTCTGTAAATGATATAACTTCCCACGTCAGCTCCACTCCAGACGCCCTGGCCTTTCCTCTCTGAGGGATTTCAGCCCGTTGGTTTCCTTTACCTTTTTTATTTGTGGATGTGGAGCGTAGGAGCCATCTGGCTTTTGTACCCTTATCCCCCAATAATTTTCTGGTAGGACAGAGCCTTCCTCTTGCTGTTGCCAACCACACACTTCCAGCCCTGCCTTCAAAATCTCGCTGTTGTGTTTGCACTTCAGACTTTTCAATGCATACTTCATAGGTTGATCTTCAAGAGGAAAATGTTTGGGTTTTTTTTAATTCTGAAATGTGTTTTCTTTTTGATAGTGTAAATCTGGTTGTGATCGTTGGAGGGGGGATATGGACGGCAACGAGTGGGCTGCTTGCCTTGGCTGGGGGGGTACTGCCCGAGCACGGGCTGCTGGAGTGCGATTCGGCAGCGTTTGTGCGAGTCCTGTTTGCAATGAATTTGGAATGGCTCGAGCTGCAAGCTGCTTATCTCTATAAGATAGGAGAGGCTGAAAGAGTTGGGGCTGTTCAGCCTGGAGGAGAGAAGGCTCCAGGGAGATCTTATTGTGGCCTTCCAGTCCCTAAAGGGCCTACGGGAGAGCTGGGGAAGGACTTTTTACTGGGGCATGGAGTGATAGAACGAGGGGGAATCAAGGCTTTTTGAGGCTTCAAACTGGAAGAGGGCAGGTTTAGATTGAACATTAGGAAGAAGTTTTTCACTTTGAGGGTGGTGAGGCACTGGCACAGGTTGCCCAGAGAGGTTGTTGAGGCCCCATCCCTGGAGGTGTTCAAGGCCAGGCTGGACGTGGCCTTGGGCAACCTGGTCTGGTGGGAGGTGTCCCTGCCTATGGCAGGGGGGTTGGAACTCAATGATCTTCAAGGTCCTTTCCAACCTAAACCATTCTATGATTCTATGATTGTGTATCTTACCACTGTAGGTGCTCTCTTGTTACTTCTCCTGTTGTGCGGATGGGGGAGCAAAGAGGCAAAGCGGAGCTGTTCAGATGAGCTGCAGCTCTGCGGAACGTGAAAATCTCTATTCCTCATGTGTTCACACTGTGTTTGGTTGGATGGGGCAGATGTGCGCTGGCGTGAACGGGAAGCCAGAAGGCCCTAGACATAAGCACGCACAGTGTGCTCTTTCATGCAGACTTCTTCAAAAGGAAATGTTTGAAGCATAGGAATAATCTGTAAATATTTAAACTTCCTGTGCATGTGAATCATGCAGTATCTCTTTCAAACATTCCGTAATGGAGTAGCTGCCCAAGTGACCCTGCGGTGCTCCACATCTCGTGGTGTTCTCCATGTATGGACGCAAACATTTTTGCCTGTTTGAGATTTTTTTTTCGTAAATACTGGTCACTAAGAAGAGCGTTTGTGCCATAGAGGTAGTACTTATGAACAAGCTTTTTGTCCTCCAGGAAGTTTTATAACAGCAACAGCAGCGAACTCTTCTTCATCCCGAACATCCAAGCACCCCCTCTTTGATTTGGTCCCCGAGTGAACCAGCAGTGGTGGGTTTGTCCATCATCTCCAGTGAGGGACTGTGCCGAAACCAGCTTGCGTGCGCCCTGCGAAACAGCTGTGAGGAGCGGTGGATTCCCCTTGTTTCCAACCTCTGCTGCATTTCAATCAACAGATTGGAAATCCAAGCTGCTCTGTCTCATCGCCAAGCCAAGAAAGAAGCAGCGGTGGCCTTGGCTGACTGGGTGGCTTCCTCTGGATTCCCTGGTTGGGTTTGCCCCTGCTGCTGTGGTGGTTGCACCAACCAGGGTTGTCGTAACCCTCCTCAGGTGGGGAGAAAGCAAATGCGCTTCTGCCCAGAGTGCCGATAGAGGGGAGCTGGAAGGGCTGAAGTAAAGGGTTTGGATTTTGTTTTATTTAAATAAGGAGAAAATGTTTGTAAACTACGTCAGAGTAGTTCTGTCTGTTTAGTCTGGGCTCTGGCTCGTGTCAGCATGTGTAAAATTGGATAGCTGAAGCAGTTACCGTGTCCTGGCCATCTGCTCTGCCCTTCTGAGCGAAGCTGCCACTGCTGTTGCAGAGATGACTTGAAAAACATTTTCTTTTTTTTTTATTTTTTTTGCCAAGTTCCTTCAAGTTGAGTATTATGAAGAGATTATGAACAAACAGGACCCAGTTTCTTGGCTTTTCCTAAGCTTGCTTTCTGCTACCGTGTCTCTGCTGCTTCCCAGGCGTATACCGTGACTGCTTTTCTGCTTTTTTTTTTTTTAATTTTTTTGATTCTGATGCTTGTGTGGATGTGGGCAGTCAGTGTCCCAGCTAGAGCATTTGTTGTCAGTCTCTAACACAATTCCTCTTACTCTTGTAGTGTTTTCTAGGTCTTGTATGGCTGTCAGCTCCTCTCTGCCTGGTCATCGTCCTTACGGCAAAACCCCTCCAGCCCACCCTAGGTAGTGATGTAAATAACTTATATCTTAAAATCAGTCACTCTACTGCATGGCTTTTGAATTATTCTACCAATTTCTTCGTAATCTGCTTTATGTAACTTGAGCAGCAAACTTTCACTCAGGTGCCTCTTAGTATTTTGATCCTTTGGAAAAGTGTTTTGTGTGATAAGGTTGCGATGTTCGTGGTATTATCGGGGTGTGAGCTCCCAGGGTTGCTGGGGGATGCTCACCCTCCGAAGGGAGGGGAGATGCGTCTGGACTGGTGGATGAAATCAGGAGGGAAGAGGTGAGAATTGTAGTTTATCCCATCAAATGCTCCTGTTTTCTGGGTTATCTGTCACTAGAGGTCAGTACCGCAACATTACGATACAAGAAATGTGTTCTGTAATGGGACAAAAAGTCTGATTTCAAGGCTGCAACTGCTGTCGTTCACTTCTGTCACTTATTTACATGACTTTTTACTCGGGCACGTAGCGATAGAACGAGGGGGAATGGCTTCAAACTGGAAGAGGGCAGGTTTAGATTGAACATTAGGAAGAAGTTTTTCACTGTGAGGGTGGTGAGGCACTGTCCCAGGTTGCCCAGAGAGGTTGTTGAGGCCCCATCCCTGGAGGTGTTCAAGGCCAGGCTGGAGGTGGCCTTGGGCAGCCTGGTCTGGTGGGAGGTGTCCCTGCCTATGGCAGGGGGGTTGGAACTCGATGATCTTCAAGGTCCCTTCCAACCTAAACCATTCTATGATTCTGTGACTTTGGAGGTTAGTTGCCAAAGGCAAATATTAATGCCAACAGTCCTCAGCAGGAAGAGGTGGCCTTTATTTCTTCCCACGCAAACGGTTGAGGTTGGAAGGGACCTCAGGGGATCACCTAGTCCTGCTCGAGCAGTCATAAATGTGTATGTCTGATTTGCTGAAACACTGGCCCATTTGTGTCCCCTGCCAGATGCCTGAGGCTGCCCTGGTTTGCTGCTCAGACTCTGCTGCAGTTGCCTTTGCTACAGTTTTTAGAAAAAGCGCCTGTCCCCCACAGCTTTATCGGATAATCTGGTTGAGATGCTGATTAACTCTGGCCCAGCCCAGGGCAGAACTAACCAAAGCTGCTGCCATCCCACCTAATACAAATCATAGAATGGTTCNCCTCATCTAAATTTCCCCTTTTTGAGTTCAAAACCGTTCCCCCTTGTCCCGTGGCTCCTCTCCCTGATGAAGAGTCCCTCCCCAGCTCTCCTGGAGCCCCTTTAGGCACTGAAAGGGGCTCTAAGGTCTCCTCGGAGCCTTCTCTTCTCCAGGCTGACCCCCCCCAACTCTCCCAGCCTGTCCTCCCAGCAGAGGGGCTCCAGCCCTCGCAGCATCTCCAGGGCCTCCTCTGGCCCCGCTCCAACAGCTCCGTGTCCTTCTGCTGTGGGGACCCCCCGAGCTGGAGGCAGCACTGCAGGGGGGTCTCCCCAGAGCAGAGCAGAGCGCAGCAGAGGGGCACAATCCCCCCCTCGCCCTGCTGGCCACGCTGCTGGGGATGCAGCCCGGGATGCCGGGGGCTCTCTGTGCTGCCAGCGCACATTGCCGCTCTGTGGTGAGCTTCTCACTCACCAACACCCCCAAGTCCTTCTCCTCAGGGCTGCTCTCCAGCCATTCTCCACCCAGCCTGGAGTTGTGCTTGGGATTGCCCTGACCCACGTGCAGGACCCTGCACTTGGCCTTGTTGAACTTTGAGGTTCACACACGCCCACCTTTCCAGCCTGTTCAGGTCCGTGTGGATGACACCCCTTCCCTCCAGTGTGTTGACCGCGCCACACAGCTTGGTGTCGTCAGCAAATTTGCTGAGGTTGCACTCAGTCCTGCTGTCCATGTTGCTGACAAGGATGTTAAACAGCATGAATGCAGTAAACCAAACCAGAGCTGTCGACTGGCAGCATTGGCATCCTCAGCAAAAAGCCTTTTGACCCCAATCAGATATGTTTTGTGGAGCCTGAAGTTGCATAAAATGATGTAGGTTTAAATTCTAGCTGGAGCGATCCCTGCTGTCATCCATTATATATATGAAGCAAAGTTATTTGCAACAACTCTCTCCCCAAAAAATCCAACCCTCTCGATTGGATGGAAAAGGAAGGAGTGGTCAAAAAAGTTCTCAAGTTTTGCAGTCTAAGACCTAAATCATGTCCTCCATAGAGAAGTGTCATGTGTGCTCAGTGGTTTCTTGTATGGCTGGGTTCAGGTACAGGTAACGCTGCTGATCCCTTTCCTGATTAGGGGTTGGTGTTCCCATCATGAAGCTCTCTTGTCTTCTGTAATTTCGCTTCTATCAAGAGCTCATTCTGTTGATATGGTCTTGGTGGGATGCAGCAGGAGTGTGAATTTTCTGCTGCGTGGAGTCTCGGTCTAACCAGGTAGTTATGAGCCCCAAACCCCTCCGTTCTCTTAAACTGAATTTGTTTTCCAAGCTGGATAAATTCTTGGTCTTCTCCATTTCCTTGGGAGTTATTTGGTCCATGTCTGTTAGGCTGCCGGCCTGGGAATAGTTCATGTTGGAGATCGGTGCGTTATTCAGCGTGTTACTGAGCAGTTTTGGGGTGCAGCTTTGTCTGATCCCGCTGGAAAGGTGCCCCTGGAGAGGTTTCAGCTGAGTCCTGTAACTGGAGCTGACCTTTGGAGAATGCCTACGCATCCTTCCGAGGATGTCTGTGGAATTAGGGCTGAAATCTCTTTGTTCTGCAAGCAAAAGGTGGGGCCTTCCAGCAAACAGAAGGAAGGAAATAGTTCCTGTTCTGTTTCCTCTGAACAAGCAAATTTTACTATTTCTGGTATTTTTATAGAGCGTCTGCGGATCTGCAAACATCAGGCCGTTCCTCAAATTATTAAAATCTATGTTACTATAGTATCTTAATTAATTGACTTCTTTACGTGTTTACAAAGCTCTGTCTGTAGATATAAAGCAGCTGTTAATGTCAGTAATTCAGAAATAGTGGAGTTGGCATCCTGCATTTCTCCTGTCAGCTGAAATGATGATTGAACATAACTGGCCACTTCAAATTAAGGTAAGTGAGGTAACTGCCTTATAGCAGCTGGGGTGAAATGGCTCACTTACGGCCGTTGCAAATGGATGGAAAAATCTCAGATGTCACTTAAATACTTGTGGGAAATTGGTTAAGCTACTTAATACTAAAGACTTAAAGACTTCTTTTAATTGTACTTTTTTCACGAGCCAGTGAATGTCTTACAGGTGATCGCCACATTTTTATTTATTTAGATTATTAGATTATTATTTAGAGACTTTTTACTAAGGCCTGTAGCGACAGGACAGGGGGCAACTGCTTTAAACTTTAAAAGGGTAAATGTAGATTGGACATAAGGAAGAAAATTTTTTACGAGGGTGGTGAGACACTGGAACAGGTTTCTCAGAGAAGCTGTGGCTGCCCCATCCCTGGAGGTGTTCAAGGCCAGGTTGGATGAGGCTTGGAGCAACCTGGGCTGGTGGGAGGTGTCCCTGCCCAGGGCAGTGGGGTTGGACTAGATAATCTTTGAAGGTCCCTTCCAACCCAAACCAGTCTGCGATTCTGCAATTCTTTTGTATTTTTAGATATATATATTTGGGGGGTTATTTTATAAAATAGCACTGGGAACAAATCAGCTTAGATCTGTTGGTCAAGGTGAGGTCTGTTGAGGAGTTATCTCTTAAAACACTTTCGGAGCGTTCCCCGTTGGCCTCTTCCAGGCTGGATGGTTTCACATGGCTGTTGGGCCATCTCTTCCTCTCAGTATTTCTGAGTAAATCAAACCTGCTAACCTGAGTTTAAAAACCATCTTGTTTGGCTTTGCCGTTGTTTTAACGTGAGCTGGTTGACTCGGGGTGACCCTCGTTTACTGTCCTGCATTTCAGACCTACCTTGAATGTGAGGTTACGAGTAAAACCTCACTTGTGACGCTTAGGCTATCAGATACTATATTGCTTATAAAAAGAGCTCCCAAAAGCAGATTTTTCCAGTCTTTGTATATAAAATTCACTTAAAAGAGTTTTTAGTGAGACTAGAGGTGATATCCCAGTGTATGAAATCTGTCAGAGATGATTGATACACATAGGAGAAGCTGAGTGAAAATTGAAGGAAAGATATGGCGTTGCCAGGCTTCATTTAAATACAAGAGCTATGCATTTAGATTGATTTATTTTTATGCCAATAGGTCCTGACATAAATATAGTGATATATAATGTATTGACTATAATGTCAACATTATTTTAAAGCTGACTCGAGGAAAAATATCTCATTGTTAGTGCTGAAATATAATGCTTTGTTCTGCTGAAGGGGAAAGCCTATGATCAAATGCCCTCTTTCTTAAGACCCTTTGTAATGGCTCTTAAAATGAGTGAGTAACAGCAGAGGTGACCTGTCTCGGGGCACTCTGTGTCCTCAAATTGTTTTGGGACTTTGAGGGCAATAGCAGACTATGAATAGGAGAAGCACATCCCGTAGCTGTGCCCAGTCCCACGGCTCATGCCTTTGCCCTCTGTTTTTGAAGTATCCTAAACGTGCATCCACAGTACGCAGCAGGTTGGCTGTTATAGAATGGTTAGAGTTGGAAAGGACCTTGAAGATCATATAGTTCCAACCCCCCTGCCCTGGGCAGGGACACCTCCCACCAGACCAGGTTGCTCATGTTATGTTGACCGTTGGTTTTTAATGCTAATTGCGGTTTTATGCCACGCAATATGCACGTTGCACGATGTCAAACTGCTGGGTTACAAGCGTGTTGGCAATGTGCTATTGCCCTCAGCCCATGCAAAGATGTCAAATTGACGTTATTTGAATTTTGCTTTGAGGTCTTTAATTTTTTTGACTTGTTTTGGAGCTAACCTTGCTAGAGGTGGAGGAACTACTGGGTGTTTTGGGGTGAAAGGATAGCTGTTCATTGAATGAACAGTCTGATAAAAAGGGGATTCACCCTTTTTCTTTACTGCTTCTGCTCTTTGCCTCCCATTCTGAACTTTCCAGGCCAAATCTCTGGATATTGAGGCAACGTGACCTTCAGGACCAGGTTAATTGGTGTTGGCTGTAGCCATTGGAAGCCAGTGGAAACCGCAGGCTCGCGGTGTGTCTGCCTTTCTCAGGCCTGTTGGTCCCCAGCAGGAATCTTCCATCCCACTTCTGACTTAGATCCACTTCTTCCAAATCCTTCTGCAACCAATATAAAGCAAACAAACAAAAAAAAACAAGCAAAAAAGCCCCAAAACACTAAAGCTTGAAAAGTTTCTTTTTCATTAAAAGCACTTAGGAGCGTTCAGTTGACTGATGCCTTCGCATGCGTTGAGTGTAGGTACGAGAGGCTCATGGTGTGGTCCTGCTGTAGCCCGTGGACTATAATGGCAGAGAGAGATTGAGTTAGCTGGAGGCTTTTCTTCTATTGAGTATATTTTTTCTCAGCTTGCATTTAGACTGCTTAAATTATGGAAAACTCTATCAGTTTAGCTTAAGTCTACCTTTGCAAGTTTGACAAGCTTTCATCCCTTTTTACCCTTAGCATCTTTCTACTAACTTATTCTGAGGGTGTATAACGTGTCAAAGTAGTGGTGGCTCATTGCTCAGTGTTGCAGCAAAGAGGCAAAGCACTGTCTGCAGTTTTGCTTGGAACCTGCTGTTGGTGTGCCACTTTGGTAAAGCCCCTTAGATGGGTAATGTTGAGTTTCTTGACTTAGGTGGCCTCCAGGTACGGATGTGCTGAGCACCCACAGCTCCAGCAGTGGCCGGTAAAAGCTCCACCTGGTTATCACCTCTGCAAATCACTGCTGGGTAACTTCATCCCAGCACCCACAGCTCATGTCTACGTTGGTTTGAGGTTGCCTTCATCCCACTGGAAGGGAAGGGCGGTGAGGAGCAGGGCTCAGCAGAGGACTCATGGCTTCCCGGATGCGTAGGAAGCCCTTGCAGCGGGGCCGGGGCGCTGCCAGCTGCCCGGGAGAGTGGGGATGCTCCGGAGCGATGCTTCCACCTGGGGCTGCTTCTGCCTTAACCACTGGATTATACATTAATAATTCCATACATGCATCACAGCATATGACCGTAACGGCATTATGGTCACTTCTATAATGCTATACCTATACATTTTGGTACATCGGCAAATGTCACATTTCTATTCACGTACGAATTGTTTTCAAAGTGTCAAACGGAGAGTGCTATACATAGATGTAAGGTTTTTCCCTTTACGTGAAACTATTTTTTCTTCCTTTCTCATTTTCATCCAGCTTTTTTTTTTTTTACTTTCGCTTTGTACGGGCTGCTGATATAAAGGGTTTATTCATGAGGTTAACCTAATTACTGTCGTCAGAAACAAAGCCTGTTTCTACAGTGAATATCCTTTTGATATCCATCATCTGAATATTGCCTAATAAAGTTAGCAAATGGCCTCCAAATGAACCAAAATGATTCAGTATCTCATCTAGCAAAGAACGTATTATGGTTTTACCGATACTGACAGAAATGTTTAAAATTCTCAATGCATTGCTTTGCTGGTGAATTAATATGCATTTTTTTTTTTCTGTCTTGAGATGAAAAACACCGTCTGGATTTAATGCAACACTTGCAAAATTGCTGATGTGAGTCTCTGTTAAAGCTATTTTATATACACACTGGAGAGTTTACTGGAGACAAGTGGAAAGTTCACTTTGAGTAGCTCCAATACTTGTAATCAGTAACTAAAATGTATTCATGGAGTTGCAAGACCAAAAGACATGAATTTAAGTGCCTTCCTGTATTTTTCTTGCATGGAACAAAGGCGATACATTTTTCATGTAAGCAAAGCTCCTTGGAGTTGAGTGTGCTCAGGGGAGGTAATTAAAGAAGATCAATAGATACCGATTGATTGAGTTTTGACCTGAGCATACGCTCTCTGTCTGCGTATCGTGATGGCCAAGCCTCAGACTGGGAAGCTGGTGGCTGCGTCCCCGGGCTGGCTGAGCTGCTGCTAGAGTCATCTCGTAAGACTCTTGGGTGGACACGGGGAATAGTTTGCATTTATTCAAATTTCTTTGGCTTTCCTGGGAGTGTTGGTTTAAAAACCTGACATAAAAGCCCGTTTCGGTCCTTCCTAGTACTTGTCTCAAGACAAATACTCCTTGCTCTTCCCCTTAATTTCTCTTTTCTTTCTGGGGAGAAACAGAAGTGGTAAGTGAAGACAAAAATGACCTTTTTTTTTTTTTTTTGGTAAAGATCATCATTCTATTAAGTGAATTCTTGGATAACAACATTTAGATTTAGCTTGCCTTCTCTGAAGCAGAAGCCCAGCTAACCCCGTTAAAGAGAGTGTAACCAGCAGATTTCGGTGTTCTCGCTGCTGCCTACCTGCTTGATTCTTGCAGCTATTCATTGAGAGGACTGAGGCGGACCTTAATCTTCTGTTTCTCCTTGGTCTGGAACTTTTATAAATAATTTAACTTAATTATCATATATCTGTATTGGAAAATATTAGTTTACAGAAGGACATTTCAGAAAGCACACTGACGAACTGCCGTGTTCCACCGAGTGCAAAAATCCGGCATTAAGCGATGATGATGTTCGACGCGTCCAAAGGAAAAATCATTATTTCAGTTACTTCTTAAATAGCTCTCCGGTTCGGAAAGAGTATTTGAGTTAATGGTAGTTTGGCATCATTATGTATTAATGGGCTCCATCTGATTTATTTTTTCTGGCAGTTATCCGCTTGCACGATGTATCACGCCTGCCCGTTCCATTTCCCCTGCTATTGAGTGGTAGGCGGTGGATTAGTACCTCGAGCCAACGAGAGAGGCTGCATGGGGACATAATGGGATCTCGCATCATTTTTAATGGTGAGTTATGGACTGTCACGCAGAATATCTGGACACACTTAATAACTTACTGATGACAACTGCAACAGAGGTAGAGGCACGTGTTGTCACTGAGCCGCTGGAGAGGCGGGCTCCCGCTCGCCAGATGCCGTTACGCCGCACCGGGTTGCCTTCGTAGATATTTTTGTAATTACAAACTTTTTCCAAGCTCCAGTAGTGCTTAAATAAAAAATTGATCCCATGGAATTATATCGCTGAATATTAAAGTCGGTATTTATTTGCAAGAGTCACTTTGGGGTGCCTAATTTGTCCGCCAGAGCAAGGTTTTCTGCTCAGGCTGCAAAATGGTGCAATAAAAATCAGTGATTGATGCTTATTATCAGATTAAATGGTTTAGCTGTGGGGATCAAAGTTATAAATTACAGCCCTCCCCAAGCTGTGATTGGCCACCGGAGATCTTTCGAAGTGCCAGCGTTTTTTAATGAGATCGTATATTTTCAAGCCTCTAACGGTATCAACTTTTGTAGTTTATTGAAACTGTGTTTAAAATAACAGCTTACCGGGTGTCAAAAATATCGGATATGTTTTGTATTTGCTTGGTCAAACATCCCAGAGGGAAAAAAAAACCCAACCCACATGAGTTAAAAGCTGGGATTTTGATTCCCAAGCAAAGGGTGAGGACTTAAGGAGCGTGAGGGATGACATCCTCTGGCTCTCCGCCGGTGGAATTTTTGCTGCTTCTGTTTTTTGGCTGTTTCGCTATAAACATGAGGGCTCAACGTGTAGCAAACGCAGATGCTCTCCCTTGGGCTGCCGCCCTGGCGCGCTGCAAAGGGGAACCATAAACTGGTTATTCACAGAAATTAAATGTTTCTATTCCTGAGTCTTATGGAGAGACTACAGCGTTAGTGTGGTATCGGTTGGATCAAGGTTTAATGGTCAGCTCTTTCCCTGTTGGGAGACCGGCCATGGTGGCACCAACATTTTCCCCTACTGTTTGTCAAAGTAGAGGAAACTGGAGATTGCTCTAAATGGCAGAAGAACGTAAATACCCTGATATTATTTGGTTATAGCTGGTAGGGCATGCCCTAAATATCAAAAGCATAATATTCAAATAATAGACATTTGATGAAAGGAATACCGAAATAACCTTGTTAGATTGCTCTTAAACTCTCTACCTGAAAACTAGCAGTCAAAGAATAGCTAAAATTTCGTCTGCCGTTAGAGAAGACTAAATTATATTTTGTTACTTGCTATGGGAGATTTATAATTGGGGTAAAATCTTAGCTGTGAAAGCATTAATCTCAAGTACACTGTTGTAGCATCAAAAGCACGACATTGTCCTCCTGTCCCTAGGACATTCTTTGTTAGAAAATCATTTGTTTTACTCACAGAAGGTCTTTTCTCTTTTTATATTAAAAAGTTGGGCCTTTTTTTCCTCGTGGCTGCATTTACTCTCAGGAGATTCTGATTAAGCAGCTCAGTTCAAAAGAGTTTTCACTGTTACAGTCGTTTTGGAGGGGAGGGGGGAAATCATTAGGTGTGCTGTGGGTATTGGAGCCGCTCAGCTGGGGGGGAGTTTCAAAGCGGGCTCTCGTCTTCCATTCCTCCTGCGTCAGCACATCGGAAACTCTTCCCTGGGCACAAGGATAAACGAGGGGCTTTTTCAAAGGCGAGAAAATATTATTTAAAGTGATGTGCAAGTTTCATAGAATGGTTTGGGTTGGAAGGGACCTTAAAGCCCCTCCAGTGCCACCCCCTGCCCTGGGCAGGGACACCTCCCACCAGCCCAGGTTCCTCCAAGCCCCGTCCAACCTGGCCTTGAACACCTCCAGGGATGGGGCAGCCACAGCTTCTCGGGGCAACCTGCGCCAGGGGCTCACCGCCCTCAGAGTGAAAATTTTTTTCCTAATATCTAATCTAAATCTCCCCTCTTTGAGTTTAAAACCGTTCCTCCTCATCCCATGGCTCCCCTCCCTGATCCAGAGTCCCGCCCCAGCTCTCCTGGAGCCCCTTTAGGCACTGGAAGGGGCTCTGAGGTCTCCGCGGAGCCTTCTCTTCTCCAGGCTGACCCCCCCCAACTCTCCCAGCCTGTCCTCCCAGCAGAGGGGCTCCAGCCCTTGGAGCATCTCCAGGGCCTCCTCTGGCCCCGCTCCAACAGCTCCGTGTCCTTCTGCTGTTGGGGCTTGATGTAAATCGATGTATCGATTGATTGATTTGCAGCCAATCATGGAGGTGTTATTTCCCTTGCTGTACTGATGTGGGAAGGACTTGCCCCAAGCCCTCCTCAGGCGCGGGGGGATCCTCATTTCTGCAGCCTTCCTGGTGTCTCCTTGCTTTAGCATTGCTGGAAGGACATCACTGAATGAAGTAACGCTTACTGTAATTATGACAGGTTCATACATGGAGCGATTTGGTCCATTGTCGAGTCAAATTGG
Organism: Anarhynchus alexandrinus; assembly: GCA_008711295.1. NCBI lineage: Eukaryota > Metazoa > Chordata > Aves > Charadriiformes > Charadriidae > Anarhynchus > Anarhynchus alexandrinus. The sequence continues at coordinate 727,691 of VUYV01000339.1, forward strand.
TCTGGTTTGCTTTCTTAAATTGTTTTTTAAAGGCTAAAATGCAATCTGTGACTACTGTGGTGGGGGCAAAGCCCGGTGCACAGCAGAGATCTGCGCATCTCGACTCAGCGNCGGGCGCTGGCGTGGGGCTGCCAAGGACGCCGGCGTTCCCTCGCTGCGAGGAGCGGCCCTTGCTGCTGTAATTGCACCTTTACCTTGCAAGCCCTGGTGGAAAATAATTAAATTTCATAAAAGCCTGTCTACTTTTGAGCCCCTGAGGGCGTCAATTAAATGTAATAACGGTAACTGCAGCTTTTAAGCTAATATGTAGGGGTTTTTTTTAAAGAAATAAGGTGAAGTCTTTTGCACAGCATGGAGCTGAAGGCTTCATTTCCACGTTCCCCTCGCTGTAAGTAGCATTCCTGTAAAGTCTTGGGAGGAGCTGTCTATGCCCAAGAAACAGAGATGTTCAGGGTTTTCTTTGGTGGCCAAAGGCAGGTCCTGGAGGTACCAAGCGCACCCATCACTTCACGTTGCTTAGCTGGGATACGCTGTATGTGATAACCTTGACGTGCCCGAGTCAGCTATCGCAACTCAACATCGAGCATCATCATCATCGAGAGCCGTTTAGATGTGGTGTTGGGGGATACGGTGTAGGGGAGAACTTTGTAGAGTAGGGTAGATGGTTGGACTCGATGATCCCAAGGGTCTCTTCCAACCTAGACAATTCTATGATTCTATCTTTAGGAATAAGTTGCCATAGATTATTATTTATATTTTTTTTTTCCCCCCTAGTATCTCGCCACAAATGAATGCACCCCCCCACCCCATGTGCAGATGCGATGCCGGGATTTCCATACCCCGGGATATCTGCTTTAAAAAATAAATTAGCGTGGATTACGCACCCGCTCTGGGGGTTGGCCCCTTTGGAGAAGGGGATGGTTGTTGCTGGGCTGCGGCCCCCTTAGCAGCGGCATGAGCTGCTTTATGGGAGCATTCGAGAAGCAGCACACACCTCCTGCAAGGTTGCATCAGAGGGAAATAAAACACCGAAATTATCCTAATAAATTATAATAATTGTGCCTGGCAGCATGCGGTAATTTAAAATAGATTAATCTAACAAGCTTTAGATATGAATAAATAATAAACATCTTCATGCATTGGGAATCCTATTCTACTTAATTCTGAATGAATATTAATTACCCCTCATAAACCCAATGCAAAAATCGATCCGTGTGGAGAAGGCACAAGGTATTAAGTATACCAAATTGGACAGAGCCCAAATGAATATTCTCATCATCAATTAAAGTCGGATTACACCGCCGCTCGACTCTGTCACCGGCTGCCTGGTGATGAGAAGCAGGTTTTAAACTGGGCTCTGGGCTGTTGGGGCTTATATTCAATTTTGTATCGCTTGCTCCTGGCAGGGTTGGGTGGTTGGCTTACTGCTGGGTGGGATGGCTCAGGAGTTACCTGCTGTCCCGGTGAGGATGGAGGAAGCCACAGGCGATGCTGGCACGTCCTCCATCCTGCCTACGTGGGGCTGAGAATTGGGGGTCTCGCCTCCTGGCTTCTGCAGGGGTAATACCGGAGGGAAAAACTTTGTCGCCTGGCAAAATGACCCCTCGGGCCATGGTGACGTTGGGTAGGGAGAGCGGCCGTCCCAGGCGGCGGTGCGATGCTCTGGCGCCTGTTGCGCTGCGCCTCCTGTGTGCAACTGGAGCAAAACCGAAGACCTGCTCGGTTTTGAGTGGGAACATATGGAAGATGGATGAGAGGGAACATCTGGGCCATCTGGTGTAGGGGAGCTCGATCCTTCATCCTCGCGCCTCGCCGCGTTGCTGTTGCGTTTGGATGATATCCTTCATTCCCTCCCGTTATCGCCGTTCTCCGCGGGCCAAGTCTGTCTTCAGCAAAACGCTTTGCTGGGCAGTAGACTGCGCGGGGAGGTCCTCAGTGGAAATTTCCTCTGCTGCCTTTTCCTGTGCGTGGCTTGGGCAAATATATTTCGCTGGTACAAGTGAGCATCGGGATCTTGTTTGTGGTGAGCATACGCTAAGTACCAGTGTGAAATGAGGCGCGGAGGAAAATTGGGGGGCCGAGGCAGAGAGCCATTGGGAGATGCTGGCTGCGGCGGGGGGCTCGGTACGGCAGGAGTGGTGCTCCTGTGGGAAATTGCTGGGTAAAACTGGGTCTGTGCAGGGGAGGGGAGAGCCCAAGGCAGGCGCGTCGCGAGCCATCCCCCGGGGGTGGCGTTTTGCATCTTGGTTTAAATCGTAGAGCCTTGCAGAGTTAAATGAAGGTCACCGCCTGTAAAAAGTGACAGGGACGTTTTAAGGCATATCGTAAAATAAACTGTAGCCTAGAAAAAGCTTATGATGGTATCTGCTGCAGGCTTTGGCCTCCATTTTAAAGCTGCCTTGATCTTTTAACATGGAAGAGATTCGCCGCTGTTGGACCGTGCCTGAGGTCTGCAGATACCGTACTTAAAAGTGTTTGGAGGCTGCTGGTGTCCTCAGGGTTTAAAGATAAGGGGGAAGGAGATTGGAGGGAGGAGGAAAGGAGAAATACTTCTGTGTGTCTTCCTGAGCAGGGCCAGGGGCTCGTCTCAGGTGTATGTTGAGCAGCTGCTCAGGGACTGAAGTGTGCAGGTAAAGGGGGTGAGGGAGAGCACCTGAAAAGGGAACGGATGAAGAGCACCGTGGGGGATGTCGCTCCTCTCCCTGGGGTCTGTTCGCCTACGGATTTTTCTGGGACCTGGGAATCCCGAATGCCGCTGGTTTGGTCCAACATTCGAAACGATGTGGTTCTCCAGTGCTTCAGAGAGTGACACCACGTATGTGTGCCAGTGTTCTTGTGCGGGATAAAAACACGTTGGCTGGGAATTGTAGAGGAATCTTTATGCTTTTCCTCTGCCCGTGTTGTCACTCTTCAGTAAGTAGAGAGGTCTTCTCCATCTACTGCACGTAAGAAGAGTTACAAGCTAATTAAAAAAAAAAAACCATCAGCCCCCGAATCTAAATAGTTCCCATTTCCCCAGAAACCAGCAATTAGCAGATGTCTGTCTTGCTTTCACCTACAGCTTAAATACCAAAGAAATATCTTCCCTACTTGCAGCAAAATTCGAGGAGCGTTAGCAATCAGCTTTCCACGCCGTCTTCAGTGTTAGAGATGGATGGACAAATACAGCAACATTTGCTCCAGTTTATGAACTGGGTCTCTGGGCGCATCCTTTTTTGAATACTTCATAAAAGTCCCTTTACGTGAGAAAAGAATTTTTAAATGGAAATGTGAGACCTGAATTTCAACGTGCACAGAGAACCACCCTGGTATCAGCAGGCCAGGAATTAGACTTAAAATAAGATAAGAATAACAGATGCTTTGAAGAACTTGAAAACAGAGTGGTTGTTTTAATGTTTGTATGAATTTGACGGGTTTGTGTATTTCTCCTTACGGATATTTTCTGAATTTGCTGACAGGTCCTACTGAGATTACACGTTCTTTGGGTTAGTGCCTTCTGCGAGGGTTGTGAAGAGCCCAGGAAAATACCCTTTTGAACACAAATGGGCTTGCTAAATAAAAGCACTGCATAAAAAGATGACAAAAGGAGTAGATGATCTATGGGCCAGTTTCCCTTCTGCTTAGAGCCTGCAATGGTGACGTTTACTATTTGTCACCCTAGGGACAAATTCTAGCAGTGACAGGTACACATTTTTGCCAAACCTGATTTGTTTTTTTCCACTTCATTTAATGTTCAATCTAAACCTGCCCTCTTCCAGTTTGAAGCCATTCCCCCTCGTCCTATCACTCCATGCCCCAGTAAAAAGTCCTTCCCCAGCTCTCCTGGAGCCCCTTTAGGGACTGGAAGGCCGCAATAAGATCTCCCCGGAGCCTTCTCTTCTCCAGGATGAACAGCCCCAACTCTCTCAGCCTCTCCTCATAGGAGAGGTGCTCCAGCCCTCGCATCATCCTCGTGGCTCTCCTCTGGACACGCTCCAGCAGATCCATATCTTTCCTATGTTGGGGACTCCAGAGCTGGATGCAGTACTCCAGGTGGGGTCTCACGAGAGTGGAGCAGAGGGGCAGAATCCCCTCCCTCGCCCTGCTGGCCACGCTGCTTCTGATGCAGCCCAGGATATGGGTGGTTTTCTGGGCTGTGATCGCTCATTGCTGGCTCATGTTGAGCTTCTCGTCAATCAGCACCCCCAGGTCCTTCTCCTCAGGGCTGCTCTCGATCCATAGGTTTACAACTGTCTTTAGAGGATGCTTCATTGTAGCTTAAAGCATTAGTTAAATGTATGGCTCAGGGTTTTTTTAAGATGGGGAGAGCTGGAGCGAGGACTAAGTTGCAGCAGCTCATATGGACATCACATCATCTGCACTGTTGGGGGACGTGAGGCAAACCAGCCAAAGCACGTACAAAACACAGCAAATTTTCATAGAATCATAGAATCGTAGAATGGCTTAGGTTGGAAAGGACCTTGAAGATCATTGGGATTGTGCTTGGGATTTTAAACACAGTTATAACGTAGCTTGTTTTTCATCCAGGGTTTTCTGGAAACACCCTAAATCTGGCAGATCCAATTACAAAAAAAATCATTCTTGTCCTCCATGCTAATGTGGAAACCACCAGCCACTTTTTACAGTGCAGGGACACGGCTTGATGTCACGGGGACAGAAATCACTGGTGGGCATTTCTTTTCATCCAGTGCATGGTGGGGTGAGCGATCGCTGCCCACCGCCTTGGCCCCTGCTTGAGTCAAACCGCCAATGGGTGCAATGGGTGTGCTCTTGGGCTATTGAGAAGGCTGTTGGAGCGCGGTCTGCAGCGGGTGAACCTGGCATTTACAGGGCATCATCCCGAAAGCTGCGTGTAATCTGTGGTACGGTAGTGGGAAGAACGTAAGGAGCAGCAATATGGGCCAGCTGGGGACTTTTAAAAGCATTTTTATATATATTCATTACCAAGGGCTTCAGAGGGATCGCGCCTCGGTCTTTGCTGCAAAGAGAACAAAGCGTTATGAGTTTGACCTGTCTGGAGAAGCAGTTCCTTTGCCTCGCTGCTAGGCAAGATTTAAATCCTGCTGCCTTATCGCATTGATCCCAAATAATTGCTGTAATAGCAGTCCCGGTGTAAACAGTGAGTGGGTTTCTGTCACTCAAGTAATGGAATTACATATATTTTTGTTGTGAAAGACTTTATCCCGCAGCTCGGTGTTGTCTCCCCGGGATGAGGAAGCTCCTTGCTCCGAGCCCGGGCGGTACGAGCCCACATCTCCCAGGAAAAATGAATTAGGGAGAAGGATGGGGGGAGGACAGAGGTTTGGGAAAAGAAATTATTTAAGGCATCAGGGCCGTTACTTCTGCTAGACAAGAAGATAAGGGGTTATTGCTTGTGTTGTAGGCTGCAATTCCAACAATGTCTCACGGTTTCCCTTTGTCCAGGCTCCTTGAGCGTAACACCCAGTGTGATGTCCCCTTTCACTGAGTAGCTGTTCTCCAGCTTAGCGTGGTGCTCTGCGGTTGATCATATATAAACCGCATAGGTTTTGATTAGAAAAAGTCAGTAGCACCTTTCTCTTCCCTCCCTGTCCTAGTCTGTTTTGTGACCAAACAGAGACCGCTTCTTGCTCTTCCCATGGCAGTCTCCCCTTTATTGACGTTGGTTTACATTTCTCATTTTCTAGGGTGAGAAGCTAACAGAATTTGTAAGGAGGGAAAAAAGTAGTTTATGAACCAAAGGTCCAAGTTCAAGAATAAGAAGCACATCATGCCAGCTCAGCAAAGTGAGCTTTGCTCTACCAGAGCTTTGGGACCTTAGTTTCTTTTTTCTTTCTTTATACTTTTAAATAGAGACAAAGCACTTTGAATGGCCCAGCACTCAGCTGGGGCTTCAGCCCTGTCTTTGGGCGAGCGGGAAGCGAATTTGTGACACCTGCAAGTTTGTCTGAGAGTTTCGTAGAGGTATTTACCCTTTGGCAGAAAGCAAGTGAAGAAGATTCTAGCACGAAAATAAGACTCATAAAGAGCCCCAAAGGGAATTCATTACAACACCAGAGCAGTCACAGCGTCTCCGCGTGTAATGAATGCCTTTTACTTGAAAGTGATGTGCAATATAGCAATAACTGGCAAAATGCGTACACTTGGGTGATAAATTCTCGGTAATGCGGAGCTTTAAACAGTTAACAAAATTCACCACGTCTTTATAAAGTGTGGAAAGTATACTTAAAGTATATAGAAGCGTTTTCTACAGTGCAGTAGTTTCATATGGTTCGATCTCCTGCATAGGGGCAATTTGCATGTGATTTAGCGCAGTATTTATGGCAGGCATTTCCTGTTGGTCCAAGTAAATGAAGTCGTGCTGGCAATCCTTTCATTATTAATACCGCTAGAAGTAATGATTTTGTATACCGAGTTGCGGGGTTTCAGCGAGCGGGTCCCTAGTTAGCGTAATGTGTTTGACCTTCACGCCTGGCAGGGTGAGCTCTGATGGTCTATCTGTTGTGTAATTGCCTTTTGATTATTATTCACCAACCCCGGTATTGTTTAATGGGCAGATTAGTATCTGGCTTGCGAGCTTTGGTTCATAACCACGTCTCTACTGAACATCGGGCTATTTTGTCCTTAGTCAAATCACCATAGTAACATTGCAGGGAAAATAGTGTGCCTTATGGTTTTCCCCTATGCTGAAATATCAGGGTTGGCTAATATTTTTTTTTGTTTTTTTTTACTTTTGTCCACCTCTCATCTTCAGCACTTGCAGACGCCAGAAGAAGCTGTACCTTTGGCTTCAGGATGATTGTGGTTTCTCCTGTGGAGGTGGAAACGGTTGGTCTGTGCGAGACCCTGTGATGCTCGTGGAGCATGTTGCGTAGCCGGTCCTCGTACCGCGCTGCTCTCGATCCCCTGGGCTGACTGCTATGAGCGAGATGAAAGATAGTCCCTGCTGCAAACAACTGGCAATCAAATGGCACAAACCCAAACCCTGTTTTACGCCCGGGCGATTGAAAAACTGAAGAGTAAAGTTATTTCAGGGTATAGTGTAGAGTGTTGGGGTTGTGTCGTGCCGCCCTGTGGGTTTGCATCCTGCAGAACATCTCTGCTCTTTGGGTCCTGTGTCGTTCTCATTAATTGATCTCCATGTTTAAGAAGCACTTGTCTCTTTAGATGGTTGTCTCTGAAGGTAAACTTATTTTCCCCCTTTCTTTCAAGCAGACTAAGGAATTTAGTTCCCCACCAGATCTGTGCCTTTTGGGGGCAATAGGACCACGATTTTATTGGCAACGATTGCTGAGCTCTGTTGCCTTCAGGGTCAAAAGCATAAGCAGCACAAACGATACTCTTGCACCCAACGTGGCACATGGAGACCAAGAGCATCCTCGTCCCGGGGAGGAGCGGGGTCTGTGATCAGTTGGCCCGTCCCGGTGCTGCGATGGCTGATGCCCGGAGGTGCTGCCTGCCTTTTCCCCGTACCCAGCTGTGGGGCTTCGGCGTGGGTTTCCCTGCTGTTAAAGCACACTCCGCTGTGTTATGTGAAACGAGAGAAAGCTCTTGTTCAATAATACGTTGATAAGTTAAACTCCGTGATTCTGAAAATAATAATTGGGTTGCCAGTATGCGTTTAAACAAGGGATAAATTATACGTGGGGTTTGGCATGCAATTTCACCCCTACTGGTCCAGAAACTCATTACAAAGGTAGGAGTGATCGCTCGCCAAGATTTCCAGCTTCCATTCTCTTTCCAATAAGACTTTATACTATTGCGTTATAATCTTTGGCTGATATCAGCATGTATCATGCCCTAACTGCCACGGGTGATAAAACATTTGACAGTTTTCCGCATCCCTGTTAAATAAAACCCAGTAACGGTAAATCATCCGAAGCAACATCCCTTGGCTGGGTAGAGAGCACGTTGTTTTTCAGCCTGAACCTCTCCGAGATGTGAGAGGTGATACTGTGAGTTCCCCAGCCCCGGGACAGCATTGCCCCCTTCCTCAGAAATACTGGGGATGCTTTCAGAAGCCCTTACGGTTGCTGTTATGGCTCCTAAGTGAGGGGGATGCTCCCGCAGTGATTTTTCTGGAGAAGTCCTGCTGTGCAGGTGACCACCCCAGTGTGGCCAAGCCATGGTGGGAGGCTCCTCCGCAAACCTTGATTCCTTCCCTGCCCCTCTCCCCCGGCAAGTAGAAATCGTCTGCTCTCCTTGAGTTATTTTGCTTTGATATGGAAGAGAATACATGAGATGTGTTCCTTAGACTGTGGATGACTAGTGGGTCAAAAACGTGATGGCATTTTTGTTTCTGATCCAAAAAAAAAAAAAAAAATTACTCTCTGGGGTGTATGCTGAGAGATATCATACGTACAGCTTCCACAAACAGAGCAGAGCTTTGGCAGGGGTTAGAAATCCCTCTTTGGCGTGATGATTTGTGACCGTGTTGCTGTGTTATTGGGTTGTCAACCTGAAAGAAAAAATACCCCTCTGCTTTCATTTATTACGCCTGGAAAAAGGGCCCCCGTTGGTCTCCTTGCTCTTGTCGTGATTCATCACGACGCGTAACCCCGAAGCACGCGGGGAGGGCTGGCTGCGTGCTGGGATCGCCGCTCCCCTCCTTAATACTTCTGTAAGTTATGGTTTCGCTTACGGCAAAATGGGAGGCAAAACCTGGCCTCTTCCAGCTGCTCGCTTGCCATTTTTGAGGTATTTATGGGAGAAAATGGAAGCCACGTCTTTGAGGAAGAAGGCTAGGATATCAACTGGGATAATCAGCCTTGTAGAAATTCAGAGGGGGGAAAAAAAATGGGTCACTCTGGGCTACCTTTGGCTTGAATTTTTTGTATCCTCTGCAGAAAAATGCTACTGGAAGACATGAGCCCAAAATCATTAACAGAACCATCTGCAGACCGTACGTTGGCACAGATGGGCGTTTTGCTTCAGTTCTTGATTAATCGAAGACGAAAGTGTGTGTTTCCCTGCTCCTTATGAAGAGAAACTGTTCCGCGGAGAGCAGTAAAGCTTGTTTTGGTGCTTGAAGCAAAACCTCTTCTCCTAGAGCAGCTTGCTTGGTGGTGTGACCAAGGTCAAGTCTGCAAGCATGGGATGGGGGCCGGAGTGGGGCTGGATGCGGCGAGTCGGGGAGGCAGGGGACACACAGCTCCCGTCAGAGCCAATATCTCTGCCAGGAGTCTGTAGTTTGGGTTGAAATAGTTGGATCTATAGGTCAATAATAGAAAAGCACTTAATTCACGATTGCTTAATATCGGGATATTTACTCATCTTCGCTGCTACAAAAATAGTATTCTATGTGACTCCTTCTTATTGCCTTTCTTTCACTTACTGTTCTTCTTATTGCCTTTCTTTGTGATGTGGGAAATGTATTTTTAATAGTCTGCTTCAGCAAACAGGTGTCAATTTACAAAAGCTCCACTATATATCTCTCTCTATATATATTATAGTAAAGTATATATATAGTAACATATACATACTTTTCATTAGTTCCTCTTTTAAGCCTGGGTGCTTTGGGTTGCTTGCACAACTCAACATTAGTGAAATCTATCCAGGCAACACATCGAAACAGATTCCCTTAGCATAATGTATTCGAAATGGGGTTTAAACTTCCTGCAGAAAAAAAAAAAAATGTACCGCGTGCGATTTCATTCCCAGGTCACGTTAAGTGCAATTACATTTATGTGGCTCTGAATCAGTTTCCTTAAATATCTGGGTTATATATTTAACTTCCCAATGAAATGGCTTATGCTGTAAATATTGAGGCCATCCAGGGTGATTAAATATTAAAAATGACATTTAAAGAAAGCCCCAGTTGCTGTGCAAGCTGAGCTTTCCTGGCTTTTGGCAAAGTGCAAGCCACTGGTGCTTCTTTCTGCGGAAAACAGCAATAAATCCCCCAGGAAATCCCACCCAGGGGTTATGGGTGGGGGCAAGAGCCCTCTGTGCCCCTAGGACAAGGGCAACAGATCCTGAGCTTTCATGTTTCCTTACCGTTCCCTTGCTCAACCAGCATCTGGCCAAAAATTTTGAGCATCATAGAGACAGGAAAAAAAAATATCTCAGGTCTTGAGGGCAGTCATGGTGGTGGGAATGGCTTTGGTGAGCTCAAAGAGGGGGAGAAAGACCCTCTTCTCCTGTCAGCTTGCCGGGGGTTTCTCCTTCAGGGACTTGCGGCGTTCAGCCCGTGAGGCTTGATGTGGTCGTGCCATCAGGCAGTAGATTTACTAGGTGAGTTTCCAAAGAGCAAACCAGGACCAAAACGCCCCAAACCCGCAGCAGAAGTGCTTTCCCCTGGCACGTGTGCTGAGTTGTGGCGAGTCAGGCAGTGGGATCGCTATTTTATAAAGCCCTCGGTAAATTCAATCTTATTTTGCATAGCGTCTCTCCAACAGCTGGCCTGAAGAAAATATAGATGGAACAATTACAGCAGTTCATTCAAACACTGCAGAAAATGAAACAGATTTAAGGAGAAACCTTAAAACAGCCTACTTGCTTCAGGTATCGCAAGGTAATTCATTCCCCCACAAGGAGCAGAGTAATAAAGACTAAAGCTCTCCTGCCCAGGGTTTGACTTCTAGAGGTCAGGACTTTCACGAGGAAAGAAGTTGCAGAGTAATAATTCAGGGAGAAGGCGCCTTACCTGAATACAAAGTCTTTCTATACGTAATAAAAATCCAGTGCGTGTGCAGCCCTTGGCTCCGTTGTAATCAGAATTAAATAGCCTGATGGATGCTGTTGATTTCTCAAAATTCCCTTTAGACTGTACCATTAAATACCACATCCGACCTAAATGCGAAGAGGAGGATGGGGAGGGAGGGTGGGTCTGGGCGCAGCGTACGCAGGGTGGTACCCCGAACCGGGGGGGGTCTCGTGCAGGCGGTAGGAAGGGAGGGGGTTATGGTCCAGGTCTGCCTTGTCTGGCTGCAGGGGTACACCCCAAATCCAGCCCGGGCTTCCTGAGACCTTCCCCTGGCACGGAGGTGAGCAGAGGCACCAGGAAAGCGCTTTTCCGCGCCATCCGGTGACACCAAGCGTAACTTTCTTAATTACCCTCTCTTGACACGGCTTTACTGTTTGTCGGTCTTGAAATAAAGTAGTATTAAAAGTCAGAAATTTATGGGATCTGCGCGCCTGTGGGAATGCTGTAATTTCAGGCCATTGATTTAAAGGGATATAAATCAGGAGGGAAAAAATAAATAGAGCAGACGTCAACTTTAAGATTGCAGGTGACATGCGTTTTATTTGGTTGGGGTTTTTTTTTTTTTTGGAAGAGCGTACAGCTGTCGTTTGCTTTAAGTGGAAATGATACAAATGGGCTGCACACTGATCTCTGTCCGAGCGGGAATGAGCTCCTGACCACATCTCATCCGTTATCCTGCAAAACCCAAAGGGTGTCTGGGAGGCTCGTCAGCCTGAAGATAAGTCGCTGCCTCTGCTGTCTCTCGTGACTCCGAGGTGCTTGTAGTTCACTTTGTTCGGCAAGATAAACCTCTTGTAAGCGAAACGAAGGAGGCGCCGCATAAAAAGGCTCTGGGTGCCTTTGCCCGTTGGTCCTGCGACCGTTGTGTTCACCAAAACAGAGTGTGTGGAGAGGACAGAGAAATCTGTGGCTTCCAAACAAACAAAAAAAACAACCCCAACCCAAAACCAAACCCTAAAAAAACCCCAAACGTACAAATGACAGCAGTCACACTGTCGCAGAAGCCGTGTACCGGATCTGAAAATACCCAACGCAGCTAAAATTCTGAAGTAAATTTTACAAGCCATGGGAGAGAATAAAAAAGTTGGTTTCCTTCCATGTGGGTGGTGAAATTCAATACAAATGTGCTCATATTAATGGCTTAAGTGACATACAGTGAATGCATGCTAATTTTAACTTTCCATCTGGAAACATCCCTAGTTAAATGGTGAAGTGTCCTCATCATACTTTCTTTCCATTGGAAGGTACTCGAGGCTTTTGGAAACTTCAGATTTGAAAAGATATTTGCAGAGTGGCTGAAAACCGTTTACTAAACCGGTATTAACGTGCGCGTTAGACTTACGGGTTTACCTATGGAGCTGGAGGTCTGCAAAGCCAGGGGCAGAGGAGTGCTCCTCTGTACCTCTGCTAAATCACTTATACTATTTGTGACAACCTTTATGTCCCCAGAGGTCAAGAAACATGCACGCGTGCCCCCTTCAATGGATTCCCATCAAGGACAGTCATGAAGAAGGACTTATCTCGACTCAGCACATTTTTTTTCAAAACCCCTGACATGTCTTGGCTCAGCAGGTGAGTTGCCACCTAGATTTACCCACCAACGGTCTTGGGAGAGACTTTTGTAATAAAAGTCAGTATCTGAGATTAGCCAGAGGTTTTGTTTCGGTTCCTGTTGGGTGCCGGATTGCTTTCCAGCTGAGAGCAGATATTCAGTTTTGGCCTGGATCTTGCACTACAATATAGGGCTGCCTACAGCTCCCGGTGTTTTCTTTTATTATTCCTCCCCCCTCCCCCCCCCAGTATTTAATTCCTATAGCCACTCATTAAAATCGCAAACAGAATTTTTCATACCTTTTTATGCCAAATGATCTTTAGATCTGCAAGAGAACTGTGGGCTTATTACGCTATTGCCGAGGTTGCACCAAACCGCGCTCCACCCGCGTCTCCGGTAGCACTTCCCCAAGCTGGAGACACCATTTCCAAAGCCTGCTCTGAAGTTAACCCTTTCTTTCGGTTGCTCTAGCAGATCAGCCAGGACTGCGTACAACCCCAAGCTGGGAACCATGGGAATGTAAGATAAATTAAAGATGATCAAGCACTTTCCAGCTCCCCCGGGTGAAGGGCAAGTTGGGACACCGCAGGTAAGTAACTGCTCCTGGGTTATATAGGAAATTTGTAGTAAAGTACTTGAACCTACGTATGAGGCAAGTGTCCTATAATTGCATCTTCAGCAGGCTGTGGATAAATCTGTTGCTTAACCGTCAATGGGATAATGGACTTGGGTGGATTGAAGGAGGATGGAGCCAGACTCTTCTTGGTGGTTCCCAGTGACAGGACGAGGGGCAATGGGCATAAGTTGGAACATAGGAAGTTCCGTTCCAACACATGGAAAAACTTCTTTACAGTTAGGGTGACAGAGCACTGGAACAGGCTGCCCAGGGAGGTTGTGGAGTCCCCTTCTCTGGAGATTTTCAANTATAGTAAGTACTTGAACCTATGTATGAGGCAAGTGTCCTATAATTGCATCTTCAGCAGGCTGTGGATAAATCTGTTGCTTAACAGTCAATGGGATAATGGACTTATCTGTTCCCTGCCCTCCTCAGAGAGCAGGATTCAATGTAGGTGTTACTACGACCACAAAAGGAGCGGATAATAGTGATTCTTCTTCCCTCCCCTCATTGCAGCTCTGAGGGTTTGAAGGTGGACGTAGTCCACTGCACGTCCTCCAGATTGGTAATAACAAGCAGTAGCGCTGATGGTCTGAGCGTGGGTGTGGGAAGCCCTAGTGCATAACCCGCTTTTAATGAGAAAGCATCAGTGGAAGACTCATTAATTGGTCGGTATCGAGAGGCTCTGCCACATCTGTTGGCAGCGGCGACGCGGTGCGTGTGGTTCCCCCTGCGCAAGGACTGGAAGTTGATGTCGGCTTGTCATATCTGTGCTTTTGGGAAGACTGTAATGGGAAAGGGAACAGATGTTGTGACTAATTGTCTTTTTTTGTTCATTTAAGCTCCTCATTTCAAATGTCAAAGTATTAAAATCTCAATCCAGGAAGTTACAGTAGGAGAACTGAGCTCGTAAGCAAAAATTTTGCCGTGGCTACTGCTATGTGTATTTCTCTGCAACTGATTTTTCTTTTTTGTTATGGGACCTGAATTCTATTTCTTAACACTGTTAAAAGAATATCCAAATACAACGTGCCCTTGACCCAGAACCACCATGTCCCCTCAAGAGCACGCAAGTAGATTGCAAAGTCCTGGAAGCTTGGGCTGGGGGTGAGGGCTGAGGTGAGGGGCTTACTGCTGAGTTTGCCTGAGCCACAAATGAGCTGATGGTGCTTGTAGGCAGATCTCCTCCCCCGAGGATGCCCTCTGCACCGCATCCACGCACCTCATCAGATGGAATAGCTGAGAGTGTTCACTGAGCTGCCGGGTCCTTTCTGCCGTTGGCCGGAGAGGTCATTTCGCAGTTTGTCCCCGAGACGTGGGAGGGACGGTACCAACGCGCTGCTCCTGCGCCCCCCGCCCCATTTTCCCTGTCCCAAGGGGACAGCCAAATGCCGCTGGTTTGGGATGAGTTTCTTCTATTTGAGTTGAAAACTCGGTAAAAAGTTATGCTAACAAGTTTGAACTTTCTAGGATTGCAGTACGAGAAAAACCCGTTGCTTATGAATACGCGGGGAGGGAACACGCAACATTTAAGGTGAATTCTGCAAGAAGCCATGGAAACAGTGGAGCTGGGGAGCACGGTGGAGCACCTGAGTCCTCCCCTCCCTACCAAAAAGGACCTACAAGTTGGTTTTTATTGACTAACCCTTTTTTTCTGAGGTACGTGTGGTTTTCTGCTCTCTTCAGCCCCCGCTCCCTTACGGAGCAGCCCATGAGGTGGTCACACGTGAGCCAGCCTCATGCTCAGCTTTGCTGGCCACAAAGGGCACCGACGTGTTTCGTTGCCAACATCTAATTAGCCACAACCCAATAAAGCGTTGTTTTGACGTGCTGGGAGGCAAGCATCATTTTTGGGCAGTGAGAAACCTGTTCTTTCGCCTGGTCTGCGCGCTCGGCAGAAGTAAATCCGATGATCGGTTTTAACGGGGGCTTACTTAATGGCGGACTTTCTTCTGCTGTTCGCTCCCCGTCCACTCCTCGGTACCTTAAAGAGGCTGAATAACATCCACCTCTCCCCAAATCGGTGGATATCGCCTTTGCCCCGATGCCACCCGCCCGATCAGCCCAGCGCCGCCACCGCCCCCGCTCCTGCCTGTCTGCTGCTTGCGGGCAAGAGCTATCGATTAACTCTCTGCCGTTAACTAAGCACACGCAAGATGGAAAATGCTAGCTTGCTTTTAATAAATGTGTTTGAGTAAATGCTTTTGATAACACTGAGATATATACGTTTGGTTTGGTTTTTTTTTCTTCTTCTAAGGATCTGTGATACTGCAGAATCTCCTGGGGTTGTTACTACAGTTTAAACACAAAACTGAGCTGGGTAATAGTATATAAAATAATCCAAACGCTGCTATTTTACACGTTGAAGTTGCCTCTGGCGTTGTTCCAGTATAAATCTACCTGGCCATTAAATCTGCCGTGACTGATGCAGTCCTTATTTTTCAAGGATGCATTAAGGCAACTGTGATTGAAAGATGACATCAAAATTATGTGGTGTTGCTGCCGAGATATCTCTGATTATAGCTGCCTTTTACATCTTCTGGAAATTCCTGTGTTTGCCGTGTTATTTCCCTGCAAGGGTTTGTAAGTATTAAATTAATGTGGCGGCGTGAGGTTCTAAGAAACGGAAGATATTCGTGTGCCAAGAAAAACTGTAAACACAGCCTTATCTGAACTTCATCTCCTCCTCAGAAGCCTTCTTCCTGCGGTAGGTGAGTAGCTCGAGGAAAGGACCTTATTCAGGATGCAGTTGTGGTACTGTTGACTACAAGAGGAGGTGTTACAGCAGAAATGGATTTGCTTTGTTTAAAGTTATTTTTTCCTTCTGTGGTTTTCCCGAAAATCTAGGGTTTATCCATAGGGCATTGCAGAATATACGTGTCTATACGCACGCGTGCCTCGTTTGTTAGCTGCTTCTGCGGGGTCTGTCTTTCCTCTGGCAGTCAGGACGTGGAGCAGCACCGGGAGGATTTTAGTTTATTTAAGATGCAAATGGTGGAGGTCACTGAGGTGTTTATAAATGGCTTTCTGGCTCAGCCCAGGACCGTGGCAGCCTGGTTCAGAAGGGCGACATCAAGTAAGAGGTGAAGGTCGGAACTGTGTCATTGAAAAATCAGGTGAACGCAGCATCTGGTTTGCTTTCTGCTGCAGCATGAGACTTCACCTCTACCTTGCTAAATAGCTCTTAAGAGAGATTATCATTAAAATCTGGCAGTGACTCAACTGGAGTACATCTGTGCGGTGTGAAATCAAATCTTTAGTCGAGTGCGGAACACTTGGATCAGCTGACTGCCTGGTTCGTGGGTTTAGAAAAAGGTAAAAAAACCAAAAAAAGTAAATCTATAGAAACAATATTAAATAAACCCCATTTTCAGTGCCAAGTTGGAATGGTGAAGGTCACTGCAGCGATTCCGCCTTTGGCGAGTGAGCAGGAGGGAGCAGCGGCTGGGTGCCCCGCGCTGCCTCCCGCCACGGCTCCTGTTCACCCTCGCTCCCCTGGGGAGCAGCTCAGGAAATGCGGAATTGCTGTAATCCTGTTTTTCCCACTCTCGGTGCACGTAGAAATACGCCCCTTCCTGGGGCTGTGCCTCTTCCCAGGGCTGGATGCCCGCGGCCACGAGAGGGGGGCTCGGGCTGGAGCGGATTGACCGAACCCCAACGATTAACACATGAAAACAGCAAACAGAATACTTTTAATGAGATATAGGACATACAGACTAGTTAATAACCCGTTCTATTTGTGTTTGGATAACACGCATTTTATTGCCTTTGCATGTTTTATGTAGGAGAAATTTTTCTTACCATTGGAAAATTAACCGATGTATTGACCGTGACTATAAACTCTTACGTTGTTGGATTGCTTAAAACAATTCAATCGTTACAATGAAAGAAGAATTATTGCCTGATGAAGAACGTAAGTGATTTTTTTTTGCTGATCGTAACGTCAGAACTTGGGTATTTAGGATCAACAATGTGTTCTTTTAAAATTTCAAAGCTGTTGGCTTCCGAGTTGTGCACCTACAGGACCAGGAATGTCCTCGGTGTGGAAGGCTTCGTAGAGCGATGCTTGGTATGGTTGTGCCTCGTAGGGTTAGACACCAAAATCACACCTTGGGTTCTTCTGGCCCACCGGAGCTAATTGGGAAGTGCAAATGGAAAACAGAGTGCTGGCAAAGAGCGACCCTTTACCATCCTTGCAGTGATCTCTTCTTGGGGTCTCTCTCGTGTCACTGCCTTTCTCCTCTTCTTCATGTTCGGTGATAAAACGGAGGAAAAAAAAAAAAGAAGCAGCTGTAAATGGCTGAACAGAAAACAGTGGAATACAATTTTTCTGTATACACATTCACTGAATATTTAAATGAAAAAATCCTCTTTTTAGATACTGCAGATTTTTTTTTCTGTAAGAAGTATTATTTCCAGTCATCTCAATTCAAGTGTATTAAATACAGTCCAAGTAGTTACTGTTCTTCTGCCTAATAACAATCTGAAGAAGCTAACATGCTTGCAACTATTTTTTCCAGCAGAAATAAACCTGAATTTTGTGGATACTGAAAGTTATGAACTTGATGCGTGCAATGAGGCAGAATGCTAATTTTTTTTTAGGTACTTACTCATTTAGTAGTTGAAAACAAGAAATGATGGATGAACAGTACTGTTTTTGAATAAATATTATTCCATTTCCCTCACTAATTCTTGACCTACTTCAAAATATCTTGTTACAAAGATTAGGTCATTAATTATATTTTTTTTAAAATAATCCCATTACATGTCCTGTCTTTAAAGAAGTAACTTGTGGAAATGTAGAAGCTTGGAAGTAATGGTTTTAATTTTCACCACGGCTTTAATTCTTCATGAAAGACTTGCTTTTTGTCACCATGAGGCAGACCATGCTCTTGGCTTTAGAGGAGTGCAGCCAACTGTGGCCTCTATTTAAAGTTAGGAGTCGCCGCTGCTAAACAGCTCTTTTAAGGTGGTCCCTGCTTTGCAGAGATGTGGTACTGATATCTTCTGTGTCCTGTTGGCGAGGAAACATGGAGCTGCTTGGGTTGGCGAGAGGCGCGACTGCCGTTTCTGCAGGTTCTGCCGGGGGTGCTGGGCTCCTGGGAAGGCACTCGAGAAGCTGGTGGTTCATCCAAAGCATGGGCTTCAGCAAGACTGTGCTCGTGCACACGAGAGGGGCTGGTGGGTGTGCAAGGAACGATACAGTGTGTGGTTGAAGCGTGCCAGATGTGCTGTTTGCACCAAGCAATGCCGCTCTGTGCCCTCGGCCCCATCTCTGAACCCAACGCTCGTTGAGGTGAGTAGTAGACCATAGTTTGTCTGCCATCGGTAGTGAAAAAAGACATGTTTGAAGATGTGTCTCAGGGCAATGAAGCCATAAATGTCACATGGGCTGTAGTGCCGGTCAACGGGATGCTCTTACGAAGAACTGTGCGTGTATTTTGGAATCAGTTTCAGGAGATCTGTCTCTGGCATTTTCTCCTTCACTAGTAAGGCCATAAGTTTCCTTTTGAGGCTCGTAGGTCTCCAGAAGCTTTACTGCGCATTAAAAATGCACACTTTTTAGATTCCTGCTTCATCACCTTGGCAGCTGCTATTGAGCTGCCATGGGGAAGGGGAGGGATGGTTTTGCCGCGTGTCAAGCAGTCGGCTAAAAATGCCTCGGCTCGACGGGGGGTGCTCTGAATGAAGGCTTTGCAGCGCGGCGCTAATCGCTTCGGGAGGAAAGATTGAATACTCGTCAGCTGGGAGGGGAAATTATAAATACAGATATCGGAGCAAACACATTTTTGATGACAGAGGCTTTAAGACCCCTGAGAGGCAAGAGATCCAAGTCATGATAGGCGCACCTCATCTCTAAAATTAATTGAAGGGCAAATGAGAGGGAAAGCTAATGTCTGTGGAGTCCTTGGTGTGACATATTGTTGCTGAATTCCTGGGAAACGGGTAGGACTGTCTTAATAATGAGCTTCCAAAAAAGCCGAAAGGATTTGATTCAGGGAGAAAGAAGAGATAAGAATGATTAGGTGGCTGAGAAGCCCAGTGGAGGGGGTAATTGCTCACTATAATTGAGGAGGAAGATCAAAAGAACTTGACACGAATGCTTGACTTAAAACAGTGGGAGGAATTATGAAGAGACTTCAGAAAAAGTAATTAATAAGGGAAAAAATTCTGTCTGTTTCATGGCTGGAAGAAGTCATTTAGACATTTTGCTGGGCCGAAGACCTTTTGCTCTTTATCCTATAGAAAGGTAATTCATCGTCCCTTCAGTCATACGTGAGTATCTGGCGTAGGACGCTCTGGCTGCTTGCTCTTTGGTAGAGGAGCACGCCACGCTTCATGGTGCATCAGCTTAGGGAAGACCATATCAAACTACACGTAAACTACTAAATTACTGTTTATACCCTAATACCTAATGGACCGAAATTGTAGAGTTGGGTGGTTTTGAAGGTTTGAAAACAGTGTTACAAAAAAGATGGGGGGAAGAAAGTTCAGGAAAAGACGTACAGGGGAATAAAACCTCTCATTGACATTTTCAAGCTGTGAGACTGCTAAATTAAAGGCTAGAGTCTGACGTGCTTGCTTGTGTTGAGTAAGCACTTTGGTCCTGTTGCTTTTAGTGTACTGATGCACGCTCATGGTATTTTATTCCTTGAGGTACTTAAAATCCCTGTTTCTGTGAATCGCTTGAGGAATAGTCCTGCTTAATATGAGGAGAAGTATTGGGAAACAGTAAGGCTGTTTAGGTACATTCAGGTGATCTCAAAGTATTGGGTTTCTGTCCTTTACCAGTGGCTTCAGCATTACTTATAACTCTAAAGAGGTTTAAGTGTTCGTTTTCACTTGGGCAAAATTTATCACTGGCTCCCTTATAAGAAAAATAGATGTTAGTTCAGAAGCTTGCAAAGTAACAGTTTCACGCTAACTGTCCAAACGCTGTCCGAGCCCTGCGACTGGTACGGGGTGTGTGATGGGCAGGAAGATTTAAGGGTTTTTCTTTATGACCGGAGGGACACAGACCTGATCTGAAATAAAGACAGCGTGTAAAGGACTTTTAGAAAGCGCACGAGGCAATTGCAAAACAAAGATGAGTGATGGTTTGTGCGCCTTCCCTTGTGCAGGTATGATTTAGTTGCATCCAGAGATGCCCTAAGGTGGGAAATGATGCCGTCCTTCCCTTTCAAGCCAGGAGCCAAACTAGTAAGAGGCTTCCACGAGCCTTTCCAGCATGTCACGGAGCTCCACAGGGATGGAAAGGTTTTGCCTGAGAGGAAAAACATGCCATCACCAAGGCTAATGAATATGTTGTTTCAGTGTCATATAAGTTAGCCCAGGCACCCTCCTTCGGCATGCCTGCGGCTTTTGAAGTCTTAATTTTTGTTACAAGTCCCAAACAGGTAAGATCAGCTCATGGGAAAGAGTGCAAAGATGTTCCCGTTCGTAGCGTTGTTTAACAACCTCATTTACAAGGTACTCTGAGATGGTCCAGTGGGATAACCCCTGTGCATGTACCTGAGGACAGACAGCCTGAGCTGCCCCCCAAAACTCAGCAAGAGTCTCTTATACAACTCTCCCCCGCCCGCAATATACATAGTCCCTCCCAATAGCAGTGTTTTATTCAGATGTTGCCAAGAAATTGGCCAAAAAATCCAAGTGTTTTTGAGAGAGACTGTCAATTGTAGATGGCTAAATACCTTCAAAGTGCATTTAGCTCCTGCCCTGTGTCAGCGCTATTCCTTTTCCTTTACCCGGTGTTGCATTGTAACTCTGGGGGACTCTGATCATGCCATGATTTGTGTGTGAAGAGTTCGTAGTCTCAGGGGGAATCTTCAGAGGGAAATATTTCTTATTAAGGGGGAGATTGAAAGTCTTTTTTGGACACTACACGTCGGACCCTCAATGTGTAATAGATATTCTACTCACCGATCCAAAAGACCATTCATAATTTTCCAAAAAAGAAAATTTTAGTTTCTTTGCTGCTTCTCTGCTTGGATATTTCCTCATTTTACTCATTTTCTGGATTGTCAGTTCAGCATTTGAGAGTTTTACAACTTCTAGAAGTCTCCTGCGGAGCAGGGGCACAGCGGTTAGTCACTGTAACGCTCACCTTCCCCCTTTCCCAAAAAAATGTTCAGATCCTGCCACTGAGGCATTACTTGGGGAGGACAAATGCTTCCCTTGGTGCCATCAGCATTTCCCCCACGTGAAACCAATATGCAGATCTTCTGNGTCTGTATTTTTTTTACACGTTTTTACAGATCTGACCCCTGCTGCAGCAGAACGGCCAAGCTGGCGCTCAACCCCCGAGTGATCGGTGCTTGGGGCACCCAAGAGTGGCCACTTCCCAACCTGCCACCCTAAAAACTCCCCTGTCCTGGAGGGGAGACAGCACTTGGGCTAAGGAGCTGCTGTGGCTGTCCTGGCACACCTCAGCGTGCACAGGGCACACGTGCCTTCCTCCATTCCCTTGGATTTAATTCCTGCGTGGCAGCGAGACCAGGGCTGCCTTACAAGCATTTAAAATTGAGAATTTTGTGACGTGCATATGTATTTTTAACAGGGCGTCGAGTGCACTTTTTGGATTCGAAATGGTTTTCCTGCCCGCTATCTCTTGGCTCAAGCTGGCCTGGGAGCCCCGACTGGCGGTGGCGGTGGCGGCATCCTCAGCTGACGGCGGGAGACCGTTTGCATGTTTTGTTCTCATTCCTCGCATCTTCGTGTCTGGAAAGCAGATCGTTTTCTGGGAAATGGTGAGTGGCACTGAGAACAGAATAAGGAGAGTGGGGGCAGGTCGTCTCTGTGCGCAGGAAAAAGTTAATAAATGATGTGACAGGACGGGGTAGTATGAACATAAGTCTCTTTTGATCTTCACCGCTGGCTTACGAATCATGTGAATTTAAACAAATTTGATTATACCTCAGTCTATTAGTGATACACGCTGTCGTTACAGGTCTTTTGCATTTTTGCTATTTAACATACAGCAGTCAAACTGTCATCCGTCAGCCAGAGATTTATTGTTCCAACCACAGTTCATCACGTATCTTATTTCTTCCCAGACACTTCTGGGTTTGTATATGAATCTTTATCGTTCACTAATGAGAGTTGTGGGGATTTGCAAAAGTGAGATCTAGTTCACCTTGGCATTGATGAAATGTCAGTAGCCATAAATACAGCACTTGCTCTGCAGTGGAGGAGAGGTCGTTTCCTTAATGAGTTAAGATATAAAGGTAATAAAGAGGCCGTCACAATTTTCTTTGATACATGAATTAACTTGTTGTTTAACATTGCTTCTGTACAGTATGATCCATGGCGATTTCTGTTGGGAAGCAGCCACCAGCATTTTAACGCAACCCAGTCCCCAGCTATCTCTTTCTACAGAATGAAGTGTCTATTTTTAAATACAGTCTTCCATTTAAATTCTATCAATATCCACTGTAACTACGGATTGCCCCTTATTTGGTATATAATCTTCAGTCTGTTGTCTATAGTATTTGAACCACGTAGTCAATTTTGAAAACAATTCCGTATTGCCATAGACGTTAGACGACGTTTGTCTTCTCTATTTGACTTTGGCAAGACTTTGTCGCATCGTCTGTGGCTCTCATCCAAACCCTTACAACACATGATTTCATATATAGTTTTGTTCAACAACACAGGCACAGCAGGCTAGTCTGATGGTGATGTGATAAAACAGTCCCCAGAATGAGAAGAATAATAAGAAAAAATAATCCAGGACTCTATTAAGAAGAAGAGGTTGTGCAGAGAAAAGGCAGATTCTTCGCTGTAAATATTGGAGCTGGTAGAAAATCAAGAATATGGTGGATGATATCATAGAATGGTTTAGGTTGGAAGGGACCTTAAAGATCATCTGGTTCCAACCCCCTGCCCTGGACAGGTTGCTACGTAGTGCCCAGGGGGTGGTGGAGGTTGAAGGAGATGCTGAGGAGCATGGCTGGGAGCAGGTCCCTGCCAGGCCAGGGGCAGGGGGCCAAGTCGGATGGCCCTGAAGGTTCCTGTCTGCTTGGAAATTCCTTTTTGGTGTAGTCACAGGGGAGTGTGAAGTCAAAAATTAGCGTTTTAGAATAAACATGGAAATTTGTAGCTTTAACTTTAGTTAGGCTTTAGGGGTATGTTTTATTCAAACTGCTGCTGAGTAGAGAATTTGTTCAATAAAATGCCCCAAATCCTGATTAGGATGAACCTGAAGAAAGCTCAGCTGTGGATCCACATCCATGTTAATAGCATCGGCCTCGCCTCTAGCGAGTTGTGATGTATTTCCTCGTAGTTCGGAAAGTGAGCTGGCTGCGTAGTCCGTACCTTGCTGCCACAATGCGCAACGTCTGCGGCAAAGCCACACTTGTATTTTGGACTAATTGTTGATGGAGGTTATTATCATTTAAAATAGCAATAGGATGGATTAAGAGCTTCTCTGGGGGTTCTTTATTATGTGTTACCACGGGTGGAGGAGTAGCTTGGTGCAGTGCAGCGGCAGGACTGCACAACAGCTTTTGTCCCGGGACGTTTTGTGGTATGTTATGAGGCACAACCCAAAGCACTGTCCACTTTGGTGTGTGACTTACTGAGATTCATTTCACAAAGGGGGAAAAGGAGTAATTTCAATTAAGGCGGCCGGGGAAGATAATTAGAGAGATTGGCTCTGAGCTAACATTAATTTGTGGGTGTGTATCAATTTCTACATTTAGTGCTGCAACTTACCCTACTTCATTTTCCCCGTCGCGCCAAGGAGCAAGTGTTGAGCATGATTCCCTGCCTGCCTGATGCTGGGCAGGGATGCGGGAGGCGAAGGTGCCATATCTCAGCCCAGGAGGTGCGAGGGTGGCATTGAGCCCTTCCCGGTGACTTGCCTCTTGGGGGACCCTCGGCACGGCCACCGGTCACACTGTGTACGGGGCTACTGTCCAGCTGATGTCTGCGGAGGTGATATGTCTCAATAAAATGTTGGGTTTCGTCAGGGCAGCATCGGACCGTGCAGGAGTTGCGTGCGTTTTGCAGCCCACTGCTCTGCTTGGTGGGAGCTGCTTAGCGGCAGGTTATAACTTGGGATCTGGATTTTAGGTCAGCAAATCTAAAGAGGCTCAGGGGGATGTCCTAAATGTGAGATTATTACACGTTGTTGAACATCGAGCAAGACTTGAATTAGAAAAGATGTTGCCACAGCTCAAAAAATGGCTTATCAGTATTTTTCTAAATTAGAGCAGAAATTGCAAATTTTCCCCAGGTGACATGTAATTTACATAAAAAATAATAAATTCAAAGTTTACTCATCCATTATGCCATCAAACAAGGTGCAGTGCATTGCGCGCGTTTGGCTTGGCTCTGATTGTATTAATGAACTCGTTGCCCGCGTGACTTTGGCAGGGGACTTTCCTTGGAAGGGGACGTTCGTGGCTAAAAATTGAACCCCTACATAGGGGTGCTATGTTTTTTATAGGTTTATATGCAAATCAAAATACCCTATTTTCACCCCGCTGAAATGATGATATTTTTTTTAGCCCATCACGTAGTATGGAGTTAACAGATTGCCTCTAGGAAAAACTCTCGGTGTTGTGATGTGAAAGCAGTCTCTCGCATTAATCCAGAATGATCTATATGGATTAATGTATTGATTTTAGCCTTAGATAACGGGAGAGTTTCTTGCAGGGGTGATGGGTACGAAGGGACGTGCGGAAGCCGGCGATGCAAAGGCCTTTGTTCCGTTTGCTAAAACTCGTTATGGTCTTTCTTGCATAATCTGGTATTATGCAATTTCATTAAAAAGAAAAGTTGAGTATATCTAAGGGTGGTTCCTATAATTACCAAATTTCGTTGAAAACTCAATTAAGAAGCCATCTGGCCTAGGGATTTTATTGACCTGTCACTGGCTAATTATGTTGAAAATTTAATCTTTTATGATTATCATTAGTAACTGCCCAGTGCTTTGAAAAAACCTTTTTGTCTCCAAGTGTTGCCATCTTTAAATTTCAGAAAGTAATGAGGGGAATGTTTTTATAGCATTAGAGGAAATGTTCTCTTAAGAGTGAAATCCAATATATTACAAATATAATTGAAATGTGCAGCAGTCAGGAAATGTGAAAGCTTGTTCTTCCAGCCCTAATTCAGAAAACATGTGGAAGGGCTTCACTGTGCATGTCCTTTCCCATGAAAATATCTTGAGACCACGGGATTTGGGGTCGGGGTCGGTACTTTCTGTGCTCTGTCAGGCGGGGATGTCCCGTGTCCTTCCGTGTGCTTCCCATCTTGGTGTCCCTTCTTCACACAGAGCGTGTCGCAGGTCGTGCAGGCATCTGTGGGCTAGAAATGAATCTGCAGACCAGCGTTTTTGGAAAGAATACTGTTGGACTGTGGTCGTCCAATGTGGTTGGAATTCAATGAAATATGGAGAACCTCAGTTTACCAGATAACAGTACGAGGTGCTGAGTTCTGGGCTTGGTTTAGGTTACGTTAGATTAAAAAAATGTTTACCTATTAATGACTTATTATCCACTGGAGTCCTTTAATATGAATTGCTATTACCAAAGAAGTACTATTTTCTCTGGGTTTACAGTTAGCCTTTCTCCGCTGGCTCCTTAGTGCAGCTAATTTAGCAAAATTGCATTTAAATGAGTCCCTGATGAGAGACCCAGAGTTCACATTTTTCTTTTAATAGACATGTTAGTCTTCCCGCATGCTAAAATTCCATAAATGGCTCTTTACTCTTCACATGCGAGACAGCTATTATATATCAGCCGGTGCATTATATTCCCGGCCTCACCTTGGGGAATTACCGAGTAGTCATGGCGCTTCTTTGAGCCGAAAGACAGGCTTTTCAAATTGGATAATTTATATTTATATAGTGCTTGGTGTCCTTTATCAGAGAAGTCTTGTAAAAAAAAAAAAAAAAAAAAANTATTTTCATGTTCTTTTTTAATGTTGTAAGAGAGGCGCTGCTCGTCCGCAGCGCTGGTGCAGAGAGGGGGTCGTGGCTGCATCTGCACCCGCTGCCTTCTCCTGAGGGTAAAGCACAAGACTAATAAAAAGCTGCATCACCCGCTTTTCGGAGCTCCAGCGTACACCTTCTCAAAAAGTCTGTATTTTTTTTACACGTTTTTACAGATCTGACCCCTGCTGCAGCAGAACGGCCAAGCTGGCGCTCAACCCCCGAGTGATCGGTGCTTGGGGCACCCAAGAGTGGCCACTTCCCAACCTGCCACCCTAAAAACTCCCCTGTCCTGGAGGGGAGACAGCACTTGGGCTAAGGAGCTGCTGTGGCTGTCCTGGCACACCTCAGCGTGCACAGGGCACACGTGCCTTCCTCCATTCCCTTGGATTTAATTCCTGCGTGGCAGCGAGACCGGGGCTGCCTTACAAGCATTTAAAATTGAGAATTTTGTGACGTGCGTATGTATTTTTAACAGGGCGTCGAGTGCACTTTTTGGATTCAAAATGGTTTTCCTGCCCGATATCTCTTGGCTCAAGCTGGCCTGGGAGCCCCGACTGGCGGTGGCGGTGGCGGCATCCTCAGCTGATGGCGGGAGGCCGTTTGCGTGTTTTGCTCTCATTCCTTGCATCTTCGTGTCTGGAAAGCAGATCGTTTTCTGGGAAATGGTGAGTGGCACTGAGAACAGAATAAGGAGAGCGGGGGCAGGTCGTCTCTGTGCGCAGGAAAAAGTTAATAAATGATGTGACAGGACGGGGTAGTATGAACATAAGTCTCTTTTGATCTTCACCGCTGGCTTACGAATCATGTGAATTTAAACAAATTTGATTATACCTCAGTCTATTAGTGATACACGCTGTCGTTACAGGTCTTTTGCATTTTTGCTATTTAACATACAGCAGTCAAACTGTCATCCGTCAGCTAGAGATTTATTGTTCCAACCACAGTTCATCACGTATCTTATTTCTTCCCAGACACTTCTGGGTTTGTATATGAATCTTTATCGTTCACTAATGAGAGTTGTGGGGATTTGCAAAAGTGAGATCTAGTTCACCTTGGCATTGATGAAATGTCAGTAGCCATAAATACAGCACTTGCTCTGCAGTGGAGGAGAGGTCGTTTCCTTAATGAGTTAAGATATAAAGGTAATAAAGAGGCCGTCACAATTTTCTTTGATACATGAATTAACTTGTTGTTTAACATTGCTTCTGTACAGTATGATCCATGGTGATTTCTGTTGGGAAGCAGCCACCAGCATTTTAACGCAACCCAGTCCCCAGCTATCTCTTTCTACAGAATGAAGTGTCTATTTTTAAATACAGTCTTCCATTTAAATTCTATCAATATCCACTGTAACTACAGATTGCCCCTTATTTGGTATATAATCTTCAGTCTGTTGTCTATAGTACTTGAACCACGTAGTCAATTTTGAAAACAATTCCGTATTGCCATAGACGTTAGACGACGTTTGTCTTCTCTGTTTGACTTTGGCAAGACTTTGTCGCATCGTCTGTGGCTCTCATCCAAACCCTTACAACACATGATTTCATATATAGTTTTGTTCAACAACACAGGCACAGCAGGCTAGTCTGATGGTGATGTGATAAAACAGTCCCCAGAATGAGAAGAATAATAAGAAAAAATAATCCAGGACTCTATTAAGAAGAAGAGGTTGTGCAGAGAAAAGGCAGATTCTTCGCTGTAAATATTGGAGCTGGTAGAAAATCAAGAATATGGTGGATGATATCATAGAATGGTTTAGGTTGGAAGGGACCTTAAAGATCATCTGGTTCCAACCCCCTGCCCTGGACAGGTTGCTACGTAGTGCCCAGGGGGTGGTGGAGGTTGAAGGAGATGCTGAGGAGCATGGCTGGGAGCAGGTCCCTGCCAGGCCAGGAGCAGGGGGCCAAGTCGGATGGCCCTGAAGGTTCCTGTCTGCTTGGAAATTCCTTTTTGGTGTAGTCACAGGGGAGTGTGAAGTCAAAAATTAGCGTTTTAGAATAAACATGGAAATTTGTAGCTTTAACTTTAGTTAGGCTTTAGGGGTATGTTTTATTCAAACTGCTGCTGAGTAGAGAATTTGTTCAATAAAATGCCCCAAATCCTGATTAGGATGAACCTGAAGAAAGCTCAGCTGTGGATCCACATCCATGTTAATAGCATCGGCCTCGCCTCTAGCGAGTTGTGATGTATTTCCTCGTAGTTCGGAAAGTGAGCTGGCTGCGTAGTCCGTACCTTGCTGCCACAATGCGCAACGTCTGCGGCAAAGCCACACTTGTATTTTGGACTAATTGTTGATGGAGGTTATTATCATTTAAAATAGCAATAGGATGGATTAAGAGCTTCTNGTTTCCTCGTAGTTCGGAAGCTGAGTTGGCTGCACAGTCCGTACCTTGCTGCCACGCTTGTATTTTGGACTGAGAGCTGATTATTATTACCATTTAAATAGCAATAGGATGGATTAAGAGCTTCTCTGGGGGTTCTTTATTATGTGTTACCACGGGTGGAGGAGTAGCTTGGTGCAGTGCAGCGGCAGGACTGCACAACAGCTTTTGTCCCGGGACGTTTTGTGGTATGTTATGAGGCACAACCCAAAGCACTGTCCACTTTGGTGTGTGACTTACTGAGATTCATTTCACAAAGGGGGAAAAGGAGTAATTTCAATTAAGGCGGCCGGGGAAGATAATTAGAGAGATTGGCTCTGAGCTCACGTTAATTTGTGGGTGTGTATCAATTTCTACATTTAGTGCTGCAACTTACCCTACTTCATTTTCCCCGTCGCGCTAAGGAGCAAGTGTTGAGCATGATTCCCTGCCTGCCTGATGCTGGGCAGGGATGCGGGAGGCGAAGGTGCCATATCTCAGCCCAGGAGGTGCGAGGGTGGCATTGAGCCCTTCCCGGTGACTTGCCTCTTGGGGGACCCTCGGCACAGCCACCGGTCACCCTGTGTACGGGGCTACTGTCCGGCTGACGTCTGCGGAGGTGATATGTCTCAATAAAATGTTGGGTTTCGTCAGGGCAGCATCGGACCGTGCAGGAGTTGCGTGCGTTTTGCAGCCCACTGCTCTGCTTGGTGGGAGCTGCTTAGCGGCAGGTTATAACTTGGGATCTGGATTTTAGGTCAGCAAATCTAAAGAGGCTCAGGGGGATGTCCTAAATGTGAGATTATTACACGTTGTTGAACATCGAGCAAGACTTGAATTAGAAAAGATGTTGCCACAGCTCAAAAAATGGCTTATCAGTATTTTTCTAAATTAGAGCAGAAATTGCAAATTTTCCCCAGGTGACATGTAATTTACATAAAAAATAATAAATTCAAAGTTTACTCATCCATTATGCCATCAAACAAGGTGCAGTGCATTGCGCGCGTTTGGCTTGGCTCTGATTGTATTAATGAACTCGTTGCCCGCGTGACTTTGGCAGGGGACTTTCCTTGGAAGGGGACGTTCGTGGCTAAAAATTGAACCCCTACATAGGGGTGCTATGTTTTTTATAGGTTTATATGCAAATCAAAATACCCTATTTTCACCCCGCTGAAATGATGATATTTTTTTTAGCCCATCACGTAGTATGGAGTTAACAGATTGCCTCTAGGAAAAACTCTCGGTGTTGTGATGTGAAAGCAGTCTCTCGCATTAATCCAGAATGATCTATATGGATTAATGTATTGATTTTAGCCTTAGATAACGGGAGAGTTTCTTGCAGGGGTGATGGGTACGAAGGGACGTGCGGAAGCCGGCGATGCAAAGGCCTTTGTTCCGTTTGCTAAAACTCGTTATGGTCTTTCTTGCATAATCTGGTATTATGCAATTTCATTAAAAAGAAAAGTTGAGTATATCTAAGGGTGGTTCCTATAATTACCGAATTTCTTTGAAAACTCAATTAAGAAGCCATCTGGCCTAGGGATTTTATTGACCTGTCACTGGCTAATTATGTTGAAAATTTAATCTTTTATGATTATCATTAGTAACTGCCCAGTGCTTTGAAAAAACCTTTTTGTCTCCAAGTGTTGCCATCTTTAAATTTCAGAAAGTAATGAGGGGAATGTTTTTATAGCATTAGAGGAAATGTTCTCTTAAGAGTGAAATCCAATATATTACAAATATAATTGAAATGTGCAGCAGTCAGGAAATGTGAAAGCTTGTTCTTCCAGCCCTAATTCAGAAAACACGTGGAAGGGCTTCACTGTGCATGTCCTTTCCCATGAAAATATCTTGAGACCACGGGATTTGGGGTCGGGGTCGGTACTTTCTGTGCTCTGTCAGGCGGGGATGTCCCGTGTCCTTCCGTGTGCTTCCCATCTTGGTGTCCCTTCTTCACACAGAGCGTGTCGCAGGTCGTGCAGGCATCTGTGGGCTAGAAATGAATCTGCAGACCAGCGTTTTTGGAAAGAATACTGTTGGACTGTGGTCGTCCAATGTGGTTGGAATTCAATGAAATATGGAGAACCTCAGTTTACCAGATAACAGTACGAGGTGCTGAGTTCTGGGCTTGGTTTAGGTTACGTTAGATTAAAAAAATGTTTACCTATTAATGACTTATTATCCACTGGAGTCCTTTAATATGAATTGCTATTACCAAAGAAGTACTATTTTCTCTGGGTTTACAGTTAGCCTTTCTCCGCTGGCTCCTTAGTGCAGCTAATTTAGCAAAATTGCATTTAAATGAGTCCCTGATGAGAGACCCAGAGTTCACATTTTTCTTTTAATAGACATGTTAGTCTTCCCGCATGCTAAAATTCCATAAATGGCTCTTTACTCTTCACATGCGAGACAGCTATTATATATCAGCCGGTGCATTATATTCCCGGCCTCACCTTGGGGAATTACCGAGTAGTCATGGCGCTTCTTTGAGCCGAAAGACAGGCTTTTCAAATTGGATAATTTATATTTATATAGTGCTTGGTGTCCTTTATCAGAGAAGTCTTGTAAAAAAAAAAAAAAAAAAAAAAAAAAATTTTTTTAAAAAAAATAATTTAAAAAAAAAAAAATA